>VZRN01002416.1:155119-178769 GCA_013397935.1 Dasyornis broadbenti | reverse complement strand
GAAGGGAAGGGAAGGGAAGGGAAGGGAAGGGAAGGGGGGTTGCTCCTGGCCTCTTCCCAGTGTCTGGAGCTGACAGAAGCACTGACAGACCCCGCACTGAGAGGTGTTTTCGGCCAGGCTGGGCTTTGCTTCCCTTGGAATAAAGAGCTCACCTGCACAGGTAAAGGTGGGAGACACCAGAGCTGTGCTCCCCTGGGACAGACTGACAGGCAGCAGTGACAATGGAATTGCCTCCTCACACCCTGCTTCCCGCTGACGCCAGCAGAAATGTTCATCATTTGGCACAAACTGCACCAATCACTCCAACCTCCCCAAATACAACCCGAACCCCAGCACAGCCAGCAGGGGGGAAATCCTCAGGTAGAACACACAGAGGTAACAGGTACCAAGCAGGGGCTGGAGGAAGCCTGGGATGTGTCAAACCCCTCTGGAGCTCTCTGAGCACACCTTGCTGGGACACAGTGTCCCTGCTTTGGCTGTTGAGAGTTTTGGCTTTCAGCTTTTGGGGAACCCCACATGCCCTAAGCTTTGTACAGTACTCGGAATGCAGAATTTTTCTGATTTCAGAGCTATTTGTTCCTCCTGTAGCTGTCTCAGGGTGTGTGTTTCAGCTCTAGCCCTGTCTGTAGCTCAAAGGGGCTGCTCTTGCTGCAGAAACTCCTGAACCAGCTGCCCAAATCCAGCAGCAGCGGCTGTGCCACGCTGGCCTGACCCTGCTGAGCCCAACCCTTTCTGTGTGCTGAGGCTTGTGCACAGATCCACAGGCTGTGAGCACCAAAGGGGAATCTGGGGCTGAATCAAAAGTGAATCCATCCGCACCTCAACATCTACAGCAACCCCACAAGGTCTGATGGAGCAAAAGTACCAGAAAAATACCTCATCTGCCTCAGTTTAGGACTTGGGATGAAGTAGGAGCAGCCCGAACACCACAGGCACTTTATTCCTGTTTGCCAAGACTTTCCTGGTCATCCCTTCCCAGGGAAAGGGCAGGATCTGCCACTGTCCTTTGAAGAGGGACATCAAAAGGCATTGCCAAAGAGGACAATCTGGGGACACTGCAGTCGCAAGAACCATTGCATCACCCATCAATTACCCGTCAAAGCCCAGCTGAAACCCAGCTTTCAGTACCAGCCGGTGATGAAGTGACAATCTCACCACATCTGGGAGAAAGGTCTGTCCCGCTCGCTGACCTCAGCGAGAGCCGGGAGCCTCCAGGAATTTTGCTTAATCTTTTCTATGAGGCTCTGAGTTTACAAGACTTTCAGTCTGGGTGTCTGGCCAGAAAGGGAAACCCTGGCATCGTCTGGGCCCTCGTGTCCTGTGGTGCTGTGACAATGTCCACAGCATCTCCCTGGCCTGGTAATCCCGATGCCCAACAGGGTGTTGAATTTGGAATTGTCTCCGAGGTTTCAGTTCTCTGTCTGGCGATGCTCGCTCCTGCATGGCTGGGAACTGCTGTGAATTTTATTTTGTTTTGAAAGAGGGCAGCTCTTGCCTCCTTCGGCCTCCAGCTGCTCTGCTCGTGGCTCACAGCCCATGAGCTCTATGGGACTGTGGGACCAACCCCAGCAACTGCTGGGGGCTGCTCATGCCTGGTCACTGCAACCCCAAATCCAGCCTGGAAAGGAGAGCTCCCGAGCAGAGCAGGGAGAGGGGCAGGATGGCCTCTCACAGAACTCCCTGTTCCTGCTCTCCAGGATTTCTCCTCTCACAGGGCGCCTGCACTGGAGGTTCTGCACTTCATCTTGTGCATAAAACTGATGCTAGGCAGGAGGCTTGGCTCAGCCTGAGCCTGACCCAGGGCCATAAATCTGCCCTGCTCCCCCTGCTCCCGCCCCCACGGAGCTGCTGTCACTGCCCATGTGGAGCTGGAAAACCAACCGTGACATCTCCCAGGTGCAGATGTGTTTGTCTCCCTCCCTGCCCCACTGCCTTGGTCTCTCTCTCTCTGAAGGGGAAGAGAGAGAGGAGCAGCTTCTCCTCCGGGGTGGAAATGCTGGGGCTGTGGCTGGGCTGGGGCGGAGGGACAGCTCTGGGAGCTGAGGGACATGGCCAGGGACAGCTCTGAGGGTGGAGGGACACGGCCAGGGACAGCTCTGAGAGACGAGGGACATGGCCAGGGACAGCTCTGAGGGTGGAGGGACACGGCCAGGGACAGCTCTGAGAGACGAGGGACATGGCAGCCACCCTGGCACACCCCGGGCTGAGGAGCAGGGCTCAGGGTCTTGCCTTGCCCCAGGAGCACCTTAGAGGAAAGGAGCTTCCCCCATCCCAACACGGAGGCAGTTGGAGGCTGAGGAAGGGCTCCTGGTGTTTGCTGGCTGCGGGAGGAGCTTCATGGAGCAAAGAAATGGGTTCTGAGAGGAGGATGGCAGGGAGGAGGTCGGACGAGGAGGAAACCTGGTCTTGGGGGAGAAAATAAACTGAGCTCTGGTATTCCTGCCCTTCCTGCAGGCACCCAGCACACCCAGTATCCCATGGGCTCCCTCCTAGGGGTGACAACAGGATGGGGCCACAGCCCAGACAGAGCCCAGGAGCCCTTACAGCCTTCTCACCCTTACAAATGGGGAGACAAATGCAGCACAGCTGAGAATCAAATTTCCAGACTCCAAATGGTCCCACCCACTCCTAAGCCCTTACCCCTTCTCCCTTAGCCCTTATATAGATTTATATCATCTATATAAGTAACTTGAAAATGTCCTGGGTGGGTGATCCATAGAAGTGAAAGCTGTTAAGCTACTCTTACTACTTATATGTAACTGAAATGAACTGCAGGGGTCCCGTCTGTGGTTCAGAAATCCCTAAATTACAGAGAAACCCCTAAATTACAGAGAAACCCCAACTGCCTCATGGCTGCTCCATATTCAAGCCCCTCCCAGGGAATCTGGTGCTGCTCAGATTGGAAGGAGGATCCTGCACCACCAGCTCCTTTCTTTGGACCAGTCTGGCCAGTCCAAGGGCCAGCTCCAGAGCCTGAGGCTGGGATTCAACCCCATGACTGCTGACATTTTGATTTGTGCCCGTTTTCAGCTGTTCTGCCCTTCGCTGGCAGCCATGAAGGGAGGATTTCCAAGAGGGAATTCAGAGTGCGAAGGGAAACACCTCCCCGCTTCCCAAGCGGCATCTCCATGATCCTGCAGTGACATCCCCATCAGCACAGACAAGGGTGGCATCAGCCATTCAGGTGAGCGTCACCTGGAGGTGGCAAACCCTGAGCGCACCTCTGGGGGCTTTCTGGAAGAGCAGAAGCTGAGAGCTCCCAGCTGCAGCCTGGGAACAACAGGGCTGGGGTGAAGGCAGCAGCACTCAGCAGCCTCATCCCAGAGTCGCTGCCACTGGCCATGTGCAGCCCAATCAGCTCCCAGGGACAGAAATAACCCCAAACCCTGCTCCTGTAGCCACCCTGTGTGACTTTTACAGCTCGTTGTCTGCTCCGGAGCCAGATTTGCTCTCCCCCAGTGCTCTGTGGAGGTGGGTCTGATTCTGCAGCTGGTGCTGGCAGCCTCCCCTGCAGATCCCACAGCGATAAGAGGTGACTGGGGCTCTTTATGACAGTGCTTAACGAGCTGATGACATTTTTACGAATGAAGACAGCCCCAAGAAGATCAGTCTTGTTGATTCTTCAGAGACGCCAGGACCCTCCCCTGACTAACAAACCCCATTCACATTCTCCTGGGCAGATGAAATTTTTGCCTGTCCTCTCCTTCTGACCCAGTCAGGTTTGGGAACAACCTGCCTTTCCTTCTGGTGGGAATCTGATTTCTCTCATATAGAATGGGAGTTTCCGAAGTCCAAGGTGTCCATGGCACTGAGGGCTGGAGCTGGAGCTGGGGCGGGGAGGAACAAGGCTGGATATTGGCTGATCTTCCCTTAAGGTCGGGAGGGGGATGTGGGATGAGGAGAACACAAAGGCACTGCCCTGTAGGGCCTCCCAAGGTCCAATCCTGACTCCTTCAGGGATGAGATGGCTTTGGAACAGCCCCTTCAGTGTGCGAGGGGCACGGAGATTTAGTGAGGGGCTTTTCTAAACCCCTGCCCCAAGAGGCTGTTGAGGACACCTGGTAAGCAGAGGAGAAGAGGCAAATTCGCTCCCCAAACCCAGCCTGGGGGAGCAGAGACAAACGTGGGAACCCTGCGAGGCTTGGCATGGGGGAAGGGAGCAGCGCCCGGGGCGAGTCATAATTAAAAATAATAACACTGAGCACTTCCAAAGCACTCGGTAAACACGATTAACTAATTAGTCAGGTCTTTACTAATTAACCAGTCACAGGACTGGTGTTGCTCAATATGTTTAATGATCCGGAGAGAGGCTGAATAGCTGGGGGCAACGTCTGGGAGCTGTGGAGGGGACGGACGGGGAGGCTGAGATGGGCTCGCACAGGGCTGGGACATGAAGGGACAGGCAGGGACACGGGATGGACCCTCTTCTCCTGCCAAAATCAGCGCTGTCCTGTTCTGCCTGCTCCCGGCACAGCCCTCTCCGCCTCCTGCCCTCCTCTCAGGACGGGGACTCGCTGTGTCCCTCCCACAGCTGCCTGTGGTTAATGTTCGTCGCTGTTCAGGCACAGCAAAACGAGATGGAAGTGTTCAGGTACACCTGAAACCAGCCCGGTCTAAAATCAGACCCAGCTAAACGAGGCTCCCCCAAGAGCCCACAAGCTTCAGGTTAGCGCTCCCCAGCACAGCAAGGATGAAACTCCTCTCTTTCCTCCCAGTAAAGCAAGAATTGGAGTAAAAACAATGCAGGGGTGGGGAAACAAAGAGAGAATTAAAACCAGGGAGCCTCTCTGGCTGCCACTGCATTGCTCATTGCCTCAGTTTCCCCAGGACAGGCACTGGATGTCAGCAGATGTCACGCTCAGACACTCCGACATCAATTTGGTTTCTAATCAGGGCTGCAGTTGGAAACTTCCTCACAAACTGAGTGAGAAGCACCTCTCCAAAAGGCAGATGGGGCTGGTTTCAACCCTGCTGCTCACGATTGTCCTGCACCTTTCTCCCTCTGTGTGAGCCCTTCCCTTCCTTCCTCTTCTGCACTAATCCCCACCGGCTGCTCTCAAAGTGCTTCGGGTGGCACCAGGCTGTCCCTGCTGCTGTCACAGGTGTCACACTGAAGGGAAGCTGCTCCTGGCTGGCAGCTCCAGCACATCCCAGAGCCCTGCAGGGCACTCTCGAGCCCCTGATCCTGCCAGTGAAAGCCACCTTTGGGGACTGGTTTTGAGGATTTCCTCGCTGTCATACTGTCCAGAATCCAAGTTCCTGTGTAATTAAACATTGGCTGCCACAGCGTCACAGATGCATCTAGAGCACATCTGGATGGCTGTGCCCATGCTGTGCCCATGGCTGTGCCCGTGCTGTGCCCATGGCTGTTATTCAAACCTCACATCACACAGATCCTTCTCCGGCAGCACCAGGAGTTTATTCTGTGCAGGAGGGATCTGCCAGGATAGAGGGAGAACCATGGAGTCCCACAGGGTGCTGAGGGCGGCTGAGTGATTCCTCTCCCAGCACTGCTTTTCCTGGGATAGCTGGGAAGAGCTGAGCTTCCCGTGGCACCTGCAGAGCTGCGGGACCTGCATAGAGCACCCAGGGCTGAGGGGCTCACAGCAGGGCCAGGCAGCATCTCTGCACTGCTGCGGCCTCTCCCAGGGCTCCTGCAAGAGAAACCAAGCCTTGGAGAAGGTCTGGCTTTCACTGGGAGCTGGGTGGGCTTTTCCCATCAGACATTCCCAGTGAGATGGAAAAGGGCCCCCAGCGCTTTGTGGGGAGAGACAGAACTGGGGCAGGACCTGGCAGCTCCGTGTGTGATGGCACCGGGTGCTCTGCCCCTGGTGATGGAGCATCCCACCCTGCAGAAGTCATCACAGAGTGCCTGAGCATCTTCCAGCTGGCCCCTGGACATTGGGAATGAAGGGCCACCACTAGGCCAGCAGCTCCTGGCTGAGGTGGGAGTGAAACCTTCCAACTGCAAACACTGGATTCTGCAGTTACCAGGAGAGAAAGAAAGAGAATTCTCCCATGCAGAACAGTGTCTCGAGGTCAGTAGAGAAACCCCTGTGGCCTGAATACCCAGTGTGGGGAGCTGGGCAGCCTGGCAGGGAGGCTCGGGGTCTGGGTGTCTGCCTCGTCACACTTGTAGCCAGGTTACCATGGCTCATCCGCAGGGCATCCACACCCGGGGGCTACTGCCTGCAGGCTTTCAATGGGCTCTGCTCCTCCAGCACTGAGCAGGACACTGGATTTGCAGCAGAAAAGCTCATCCTTAGTGCTGCTGTCATGTCATCACCCCGGGGGCTCACAAAGGAGGGTGGGTGCAGCATAGGGAGGGGACGCCTGTGCCGCCTCGCAGCCCCAGCACAGGGCCCACTGCCCTCCCCAGGCACCCGCCTCGCCCTGCTCAGCCCAGACACAGCTCAGGTGTCCCACAAAGGGCACCGGAACCACGGGCCAAGTGGTGAGGACGCAGCAATGGCCACGCTGCCCTAAATTCCTGTGTTCTCTCTGTGCCACCCTGTGCCTGGTACCTGGGGTGCTGGGACCTCAGTGCCTTCCGACACGGATCTAAAGCCACCCAAGCAGACAACGAGGGACATAAGGATCTTGTCTTTTTCAGCTTTTTTTCCTAAATGCCTGAGCTGACATCCAGAGTGGAGTATCCAGTGGGAATACAGAGGCCGTGGATGCTGTTCCGTGTCCACAGGAGACCCCAGTGCCCCCACAGCCCCTCCATGGATGTGGAGCCTCAGCTCCCTTTCAGGGCTCCCCACCAAGCCCTGCTGCTGGAGGAGGAGTTGGGTGCTTTGGCCACGTCTGCCCACTCCCCTCCCTCCTCCTGGGGGATGAGAACTGGAATAAAAGGTCCATTTCATTAGAAAGCCAGGCCTGACTATGGGAAGGGTCCCCGTATCCATGCAGCTCTCCCGGCCTCCCGCTCCCCTGTTTAGTAATCTCACTTCTGGGCCTGAATTCATTCAGATGCTGTGGAGGATTAGCTGACCTTTCTTTCAGAGCTTGGTAAGCTGGCGATGTTAAAGCTTCCCAAAAATTAAACTCTCAGGAGGCTGGGAGCCTGGAGAGCTGTTTAGAGGCTGTGGCTGCTTCCCCAGCATCCACCCCAGGGCAGGGACAGACCTTGGACTGTCCCTTTGTGCCCCCCAAAAGCGCTCAGATCCACGCACAGTCCCAGCTCCCGAGTGCACCGAGCTGGCGGGGGTAAAACCAGAGGGGTTTTCTCTCCTCTGAGATGGTTTGATAATTTTTTCTGTTTGCCATAGTAGGTTTCAGCTCCCACTTTCCCAGTTTCCCTCTGCTGCCATGAGAGGAAGGAGTAAAGGAAAGCGTGAGGCCCTGACTTTGGGAGCTGAGGTTTGGGAAGGTGGGGAAAGCTGTCTGGGAAGGGATGATGCTGTCCCAGCCAAGGGGGCAAGGACAAGTTGCTCTCACCAGCGCTCACACTCAGGGTGTGTTCACTCTGAAACCAAATGACAAAAAACCTGTGGCTTGAGGAGCATTTCTCTGCGTGGGATCTCAGACTGGGGCTGAGCATGAGGAGCTGATTTTAAGCTCCCAAGTGCAGATGTGATGGAGTGACATGGAAAATGCTTCCCCTGGAGTGGGGAATGTGCACACAAAAATCCTGCACTCCCCTGACCAAGTGAGTCTGATTTTCAGAGCTGGGTGCATAGGAGATGCAGAAGAATTCCCCTCTTTTTTCTACAGTTTTCTATTAATTTTCTCCTGAGAGTGAATCTCAGAGCAGGGGGACTACATCTGGAAAGGGCACCACCCACAGAGCCCGTTTTGTCTCCCCGGCCCCAGGAACCAGCCAAGGATCACTGCTCCTCCAATTCAAGGAGCTGAAGAGAGCAGCTGGAGCTGGGGGAAGCTGGAGTCTGCATGGTTTGTGCCCCTCTGAACCTCAAAATGCTGGGGCTGGCTTTGGGGAGCCCCCAGTGCGAAGGAGGGGCTGCAGGAGCACTGCACCCCCAGCACTCAGGGCAGGAGTTTTCATGGAAGCAGCACCTTCCCCTCTGCTCTCAGCCTCTCCTGCTCGGGGCTGTGCTGTTGCCTCTGGCAGAACAGGAGCAAATCCATCAGCCCACACGTGGCCAACCCAACCTTCTGTCCAAACCCCAAACAAATTGCACAGAGGGAGAGCCGGGCTCCATCCAAAGCCCACGGAAACCAGCGGTGAGACCAGAAATGACTTCTCCTCCTCCCCCTTGCTTTCCCTGTCTGTCCCGTTGGAACTGGAGCCGGTTGCACACAGAAAGAATCCCCGGCAGCAGCAACTGAGCGCACAGAGCGTGGCTCAAACAAACCCACCGTGCTTCTCCTTCCCGTTGGAACTCCGGTTTTGTACAGAAGCTGTGAGGGGGGCGAGGGGCTGCCTTTGTTATCCATTTAAATTGCTCGTTTAAATGGGCAGCCAGCTCCTAACAGGGATAATTTTATAGGCCCCATAACCCACCACGAGGAGTCTCTTTTACGACCCTGCACTCCCCCTGTCTGAGGCAGGAGCAAGGCAGCGGCCAGAGCCCGCGGGGTTCTCTGGCACGGAATCCATCGGTAATCCCGAAAAATAAAACTGTCTTATGAGATATAAATTAGATTCTTGCTCTGGGGGGAAGAGCGGCTCTGCTCCCCCACGGGGCCGCCGCTGTCGGAGAGCATCTGTTCCAATTACAGGTTCCTGCAGCCTGCCTGGCGGGAATGACCTCCCAAATATTCCGGCAGCAGCTGGAGCTCGCACAAACGCTCCGTGTTCCCTTTACCGCTCAACAGCAAGGGCTTGCTCTGGGCTGAATTGCTGCCTGGTGGCCCCATCTCCTGCCAGGACTCTGGGGGTGTCCAGTGACCCCTCCAGGGTCCAGATTGTCACTCGGAGGCTGAGCTTGTCTGTCCTCACAGGTTTGTGCGGTGTGA
Source organism: Dasyornis broadbenti (assembly GCA_013397935.1). Taxonomy (NCBI): domain Eukaryota; kingdom Metazoa; phylum Chordata; class Aves; order Passeriformes; family Dasyornithidae; genus Dasyornis; species Dasyornis broadbenti. The sequence goes on along the minus strand of VZRN01002416.1, from coordinate 169,844 downwards.
AGTGCACCTTTGGCACCAGACCAGCACCATTAATTGCCCAGGAGCAGAAGCAGCCCTCAGTGCTGTCTAATTACACAGAAATTACCAGAAGACATTAATTCCGAAAGGTGACCATATGGGCTGCAACGCTGAAGCCCAAACTGAATTTTGCCTCTGGTTACTGCCACTCAGAACTGAGGGCAGAATCCAGGCCAGAAGTGTGTTTCTAGTTCGTGATTTATTGCACCAAAATGGAGCTGGTAATGAAAACCGTGTTCCACTTAATACTCAGGCGACTTCCAACAAAAATGCCAGCAGGAACCCTTTCTTCTGCTCCTTGCCTTACAGCTGCCCGGCAGCAGAGGATCTGCGAGCCCAGCCCTCCTGCCGTGGCACAGGGAGGGGCCCCACACGTCCCACATGTCCCCAGCCCCAGCGGATGGCACCAGGCTCGGCGCTGGGCACCCGCCCTGCCCTGCCCAGACACGGACCTACCCTGCCTCTGCCTCATCTCCCCTTCCCCACCTGAGCAGGCTGAGCCTGAACTGCAGATTGTTTCAGCGAGCAAACAAGAAGCCGTCTCTGTGACACCCTGTTTCAGCACTGGTTTCCAAAACACCGCCTGGGCTGATTCTGCTGCAGCCCTGACCCACACAGCCCCTACCCTGCGGGTGCTGAGCACCCTCTGCAGCACCCAGAGCTGATGGAGCCAGACGAGACGAGTGCTTTGCTCCTTCCTGGCCCAATGTGCTGCTCCTTAGCTTGAAAAATGTCATTTTCCCCTGCACGCAGGGAACAGCAGGACCCCTCCCCTCTCCTGCAGAGCAGCAGGCGGAGAAAGCTCTGAGGGAGCCTCAGAAAAGACCCTCGGGCCCCTCCAACCCCTCCTCGCAAACACGGGGCGACCTGTGGGAAATGGTCGGGAGATGGCCGAGTGCCACTGCTGAGCCCCTGCGCTGCGGACAGAAATTCATTTGCATGCCAAAGTGGTAGCCGGGCTCTTTCCAACACGGTGCAGGCATAGAAATGTATTTGAATGTTCAATATCGCCCAGCAGAGAGCTCCCCGCGGCGAAAATCCCCCCGGGGGGCTGCTGCAAGGAGGTTCCAAAGTCAAAGATGCCCAAAGGAAACCTCGGGTCCCGAGGGCAGCAGAACCGCCGGGGAGCTGGAAGGCACCGAATTGAGGCTCGAGGCGGATCCGCGGCGGGGCTTTCCCAGCCAAAGCCAGGCGTGCCAGCGACAACAGGAAACTCGTGGGCTGGGTGACAAGTGTTGTGGCCTCTCCTCGGCTCTCTCCCTGCTCAATGGCTCCCGGGTGACTCCGCAATCAAGGTCCCATTCAAGCCAGGAAGAGTCAGATCCCGGGGATATGTGTCAGGCCAGCACTTTCCACTTCTCTTTCAGCCCATGCACACCTATAAATTTTCCAGGGACAGTGGGACAGGACATGCCTCCGCTGCAGCCACTTCCAAAGGCTCCTTAAAAGCAGCCCAGGACACGGGGAAATCCATTATATGGAGCAATTACCGGGGATGAGTGTGAGTTCATGGAGCTTCTCCCTGCCAAGGACCCGAGCACAAAGTCCATCACTCCCAGCCACAGCAACCGAGTCAAATTATTGGCAATAAATACATTTATTCCAAATGTCGACCCACTTTACATTCCTTTATTTAGCGCAGCTGCTGTAAATAGGGGCTGAGATAAGTGGAAAATAAAGTCTGGGAGGCTTCATGGCTCCCTGGTTCTCCGGGCAGAGCTGGCTGGGTTCTGGTTGCTATTATTAGTGTAACGATTGTTGTTGTTATTATTATTGTTATGATTATATGCATTTCATTCTCTGTTGGGTAATGAATAATTTATGACTCTGTCTCGATCCCCTTTCAATGGATTCACTATCCAGGGAGACTCTCTGAATAATTTGGATCATTCGTTTTCAAGTGCAGGGGCTGCCGACAAATTGTTCGCTTTTCATTGTTGGGGACGTTCATTGGTCACCCAAACCGGGGGATTTCTTTGGTTGCCCCAAGCACGTGAGGCACTGCCTGGGGTTTTGCTGGGATTTTTTTTTGTTTGATTGTTTGTTTTTTTTTTTTTTTTTTTTTTTTTTTTTTTTTTGTTTTTGTTTTTGATTGGGAGGAACTTGGTGGAGACTAGCAAATAGTTCATCCGAGGGCTGGATTTCTGCAGAAGTCAGTTTGCCAGATTTCTGTGAACATTTGGTGGTTTTGCAGAGGCTTGTGAAAAGTAAATGCTACAGAGGATATTAAATGTTATTTAAATGTTTTAAAGGCAACGCTGCTCTTGCTCTTTGATTTGATCTAAATTATTATGGAGCTGATTATTAAATTTTGCTTACTCAGCTTGAACTAGAGAAATATTGTGGTGTTAAACCTTCTTTGCCTAAAATCCAGAGGGAAAAGGAATTTTCAAGAGGCTTGCGTTGGGGATTTTTTATTTCCTACAATCAAACGAGCACCTGTATCAACCTGGCTGTGTCCAGCCTGCAATTCCTGATCCTGAACTCACGTCCATCCCATGAGACAGCCCTGGGCTGGCTCTGAGCTCCTCAGGGATCCATCCCCGAGCATGCACGTGGCACGGTGAGGATGAGCGCTGTTCCTTGCCCTGGGATGGGATGGGATGGTGATGGCTGAGAGATCAGCGCTGGTACCCACGGCTTGCTGGAATGTCCCCACTTGGACAAATCCCGGCAGTTTTGCTGCCGGCTCCATCAAAAATCATCAGGACACGCCACGCTCAGCTGCGGAATGAACCGATGGTGAATCTGCTGGTCCACAGACTCCCCTGACACTCCATCTGCCAGGTTAGATGTTGCACTGCGCCCAAAACCGCCACTGTCTGAATCCAGGAGCAGCTGGGAATTAACAGGGCTGAGCATCCCCGCTCGGGCTCAGACCTTCCCAGCTCGGCGCGGTGCCTTTGCGACCCCGCAGCCGCAGAGCTCCCAATTCCCCGCGCCACAGCAGCCGCAGAGGGCAATTCCTGGTCCCCGGGGCTCGTCCCGGCCCTGTCCCGCTGCTCCCGTCTCCGTCCCGCTCATCCTGTCCCTGTCCCTGTCCCTGTCCCTGTCCCTGTCCCTGTCCCTGTCCCTGTCCCTGTAGCCCTGTCCCGCTCATCCCATCCCGCTCATCCCGTCCCTGTCCCGCTGGTCCCGTCCCTGTCCCGCTGGTCCCGTCCCTGCCCCGCTGGTCCTGTGCCTATCCCGCTGCTGGTGCCGTCCCTCCCGCACCGCCCGCTGCCTGCGCCGCCCGCCCAGCCCCGATTTACGAGCAGCGTGTGAAGGACAAACACTGGGCCACTGGGCTGAACAATGCGGGAATATTAGCCGAGTTACAAAAACAAACAAACCAAACCCTGCCGGGAGCCCGTTTCATTTATCTTCTTTTGTCCCGTTTTGCTTCAGCGTGAAAGTCGCCCTTTCAAGCGCAGCGGTTGCGTTCCAGCCCCGGCGGGCAGCTGATCCAAGGCGTTACACCGCGAGCTTCCCAAAGGCGTGTTTGCACACTTCAATTCATCCCGAAATATTCAGCGGAATTTCCCTCCCTCCAACCCTCCCGGGACTTCTTGCCCAAGAGCCGGGGGTGTAAAGCCCGGGCCCGGGGATGGCGGTGCACAGAGCCTTTGTGTGCAAACACAAGCTGCTGTTTGTATTTGCCTTCCCACTGTCAGAGCCCGATTGTGCCGGGGCAGCGCTGGCGACCAGGCTGCTCTCAATATCCGCCCGGCCACCGCCGCTGCCAGAGGGACGCTCCCCTCCCTCCCTCCCTCCCGGCCGCTTTGAAGCGCAGGGATTTAATTTCATGAGACTTTCGGTAATCACGTTCCGATCTCCAACATTAACCAGAACTGACTCCCTCTTGCACAAGGGGGAGGATGAGGCAGTAAACAGCCCGCGCTCGGGACGGGCTGCACGGACAGAGCAAGGCAAAGTGCGGGGCTGGTTCTGCGCCGCTTATCAGATGAGGCTGGGAAACAACAGGATCCTGGCAGCAGCAGGAGGGAGCAGCTCTGCCCGTCCCGAAGATGCTCTACAGGCTGCTCTGCTCACCTCGTGCACCACAAACGCTGATTTTTAAACCCAGACGTTTTTCTCCTGTCTGCAGCTCTACCCATCGTTTACCTTCCTTCTCCCCTGTTCCATTCACAGTGTCCTGCTGCCTCTGTCCCATTCGCCAGGACTCCATTTGCTGCTGGAACAGGCTCCTTCTGCTCATGCATCGCTGCCTGCTGTGGTAGCCAGCGGGCCAGGAGGAGCCAGGGCCACCCTTCTAAGGAAGGTCTGGGGAAGAAGAGGAGGCTGAGAACAGGGAGATTTAGGTCTCACCTGCCTGTACTGTCCCTCCCTTCCCTCTCCTCCCCTCCCTGCACACAGGGCTCAGCTCTCCCCAGAGCTTCTCCTGACCAAGCAGAGATGACACTTCGGACCCTGAAGGAAAATCCTTCTGGGGCTGTGAGAGCAAAGCAAGTGCTGGGGCAGCCCCCAGTGAGTGTAAAAATTCCCTTTGCCAATCAGATGCGCTGTCCTTTGACTCCTCATCCACTCTGCTCTGACTGCCTGAGACTAGACCCTAAATAGCCACAGAGCTGACATTAAGGGACATTCATTATTACCACAGAATAATTAATGGTAATTCCCATGAAAATTGTCGCACTTGGTCAAAACAAAACACAGATCCCAGTGATCCATCCAGTGCAGCCTGGAAGGGATCTGGTTGATGGATGGCTCTGAAATACCACAGGGAAGATGATGTGGACACCTCATCCATCTTTCCATCCCAGGCTCTGAACTTGGAGCTCCCAGGCTGTGCGAGGATGGGGATCAGGGAGGGAACAGCTGGGCTGCTCCTCGTGCAGGCTGGGAGTGCACAGACCCCGCGCGGAAATGGCACCGAGCCCGGAGAGCGAGCACGGAGCGGGGACTGCTGAGCCAGCAGCATTCCTGCCGTGCTGCTCCTCCAATTCCCACCTGGGACACTGGGCAAGACATCTCACCTCCGTCCCTCGTACCCTGAGAAACTGGGGAGCGTTCTTCCCACTCCATGAAGCACCACCAGCAAATCTGTGCCTACTTCTCCACTGGCAGAGGGAGTTTCCCACCCCAGTGTGTCAAAAAGAACAAATTTGCTGTAAAACAACCCCACAGAGCCGGGCTGCTCCCAGCCTGTGTCAGTGCACTGCCTGCTCCTGCCCCTCATGGCATTTTTGCCCTTTCCCAGGTGAAATTGGGGGTGCTGGGTGTGGGCTCTGGGCTCTCCATCCTCCTCTCCCCGAACGGGAGATGCAGCAGCTTTGGCCCTCAAGCAGAGATTCCCAAGGTTGCTCATCCCTACCCGTCCTGGAATTTCCACTCACCTGCCCACACAATCTTTTTGCCCGGCTCATTTTTGGCAGAAGACGGCCACGGTCTCCCGGGCTCATCCTTTACCCTTCCCTGACACTTCATCCCCATGGGAACAGGAACTGGCCTGAGGGCTGTGATTCCCAGTGCAGCATTCCAGGGCATCCTGTCTCAGCCCAAGAGGGAATCCCTCTCCATGAGAAACCACAGCCTGGGTGACAACAGCCTTTGGGCAAAACCAGAGGTCCCTTCCAGCCCATTCTGTGAAAAAATTTAGAAAAATCCTTCACTTCCAGGAAGGACTGAAATAAATGTTTGCTCCTTCCCTGCTCTCCACCCCTCTGTCCAGGTGGGAGATGCAGACACAATTTTCAACCCTCCTGTCACTCACAGGAGGCTTTGAATAGTTTGGAAAGGAAAATTTCTGCCCAGGAAAGTTTCTTCTGAGAGCTCTGTCTATTCCACACAGAGCTGTGTGGGGGACACGAATCCAGGCTCTTTCCCTGCCTGTTCCTTTCTCTGCCCTCTGGAATCCTGGCGATGCAGGAGGTGCCTGTTGTGGCAGCAGTTCTGTGCCCAGTTTGTGCTCAGTGCCCCCTGTGCCAGGTGAGAGCTCAGGGCGCTCAGCACCATCCCCCCAGAGCCCCAGAATGAAACAATCTCTCTGTCCAGCAGTTTTGAAACTCCAGTCTCCCCTAAAACCAGTGCTGTACAAAATACTTCCGTAAATCCAGCTCCCAGCAGAGCCGAGTGTCTCTTCCGTTCCTGTGCTCTCCCGGGTCAGAACCTGTTTCATTAGTATCTCCCCAAAAAAGGTAGGATTTTTCCTTCCCCACCATCAATGCCCTGTTTTCTGCTGAGCCTAAAGCAAACTCCCATTCAGTGTGGGGTTGAGCCCTTCCGTACCTCTGCTTCCTCTGCCTCTGACTGCGATGGATCGGGAGCAGCCGAGTCCTTGTTTCGCTCCCTGCAAGAGCCTCCACGGCTGCAGGGGCTGAGAGCAGGAAAAGCCTCCCTGTCTCCTTATCAGTCCCCAGGGCACCCTAATCCCCTTATAAATGAAAGCCATTATACAGATACCTTTTTAAAAGCCTGCCTGTCACTCCAGCCAGCCCCATTCCCGCTATCTGGACTTTTTGGAGCGTGGTCAGCGGGGACGAGCCTCTGCCACGGGCAGAGCTGGGATTGCTCCGGGTGAGGACCTGGCCCGGCCCCGTTCTTGTCCCGTGCTTTGATCCCTGCCCAGACACTGAGCTTGTCCGTGTCCTGCCGGGCTGCAGAGCCCCAGGCCGTGCCAGCCCGGGCTGTGCCACGCTCCGTGCGGGAAGCAGCGGGGATCTGGCAGGGATGCTCGGGACGGGAGCTCGGTTTATGCAAAGCAAACGTTTCCTGCTGATCGCAGCGGCAGAGGCCAAACGGCAGCCGCTGCTCCAGAGGCACCCTGGGGACGGAGCAGATGTGGCTGCTGGGATCTGCCACCGCCGAACCCTGTGCGGGCTCTGAGCCCTCTGCACGGGCTGATCCTGGCAGCACATCCTCTCCCTTCCCCACTGACAAACGGGAGGATGTGTTGGGTGCACTCATGAACGTGCTGCAAATAAATCATCCTGCTGAGGTTGAGTCTGGGGGCTGTGAACCCCCCGTGTGTTGGGGACTCAGCCCTGCCATGGGGTTGGTGTGTCCTGTGCCCCAGACAGCTGCGCCAGAGCTCTCTAGGAAAAGCTGGATGTTGGATTTGATGGGTTCTGGAGCTGCTTTGGGGTTATTTCTGCTGTTTGACAGCAACAAGGGGCAAAAACCCCTCTGAAATGCCAGGCAGGGAACCAGACTGCTCCAGTCATCCTGACCCACAATCTCCTTCACCCTGGACGTCCCCCAAGACAAAACTTATGGGGGAAAAAACTCAACACAACGTCCTGGAATCCTCTAGAAAGTCCTCAGTACAACTCTGCTTGCACAGCCCAACCACAGGATGGGAACCGCAAAGGCTTTTGAGGTGGAGGTGATTAATGCAGGGTAAAGAAAAGCAACTGCCTAAATTGAATAAGGGACACCAGCAACCCCCTGGAATGAAATCCTGCCATCCCATAATAAGCACAAGAGCCTCCAAAACCAAAAAAACAGGCCATCACAAGAGGCAGGTAGGAAAGATTTAGGGCCAAAAAGACACCAACCCTCCCTGGTCAAAAAAAATCCACCTCCCATCCCTGAGGATAAAGCGGGGGATACATCAGGAGTACAGAGACAAATTTGTGTGCCCGTCTGCTCCCACTTCACAGGCCAGGTAGAAACCCCAGAGTCCTGGGAGTGCTTTTACAGGCAGGACCCCGCAGGCAGGGGGGATTCCAGAGCCCTCAGGGGCATTTTGCTCCATCCCTGGAGAGGCAGCACGTCCCACCGGGCAGGCACAGGGAGTTTGTGAGGCGAGGACAGTGGAGGCTGAATAAGGATGACATGATTTGGCCCAGAAAGAGGAGGGCAGAGATTAGCCGTGGACAAGCTCAAGGGAAGGCAAGTGTCCAACCCAGAGTGCCAAGCCTGGTTTTGTTTTAGCCTTAACTGCGCTTTTTTGTTTGTTTGTTTGTTGGTGTAAAAACCTTTCTGTTGGAAATCAGTTTAACTTTAAGCTTCCTGAGAATAAAAGCCTGTGAGAAAGCTCTGCCCATGCGAGGCTCCCTTGGGAGGCTACAATGGAAGTCTCAGCAGCTTACGGGCCCAAATTTCTATGGCTACAGCACCCATCTGCTCAGCAATACAGTTACCCCTGCTCGTGCAGCTCCCCATGCAGCACAATCTGCTGGGAGCTGCACCAGGATGGGCTGGAAAGGATCTGCAGCTCCATGGATGGCAGCTGGAGCCAGCAGAAGTCCAGCCCTTGCAGGGTCTGGTCCAGTTGCTGGTGAGGTCACCCCAATTGCCCTCCCTGGGTACGAGGATGCTACAATAGTGCTCGTGCCTTTCTTAACCCAAATGATTTACACAGCCCCTGCTCTACTCCCTCTAAATGGGGAAACTGAGGCCCAGGACAAACCTGGATACCAGAAATGATGGGCATTCCTGTTATCATCAGGAGGTGGTGGAAAGCAACATCACAGAGCAACTCCAAAATCCGCCTGCGAGCCTTGCCTGGATCAAACCACAGGCAGTGTTGTCTGTGCTGCCAGAGCCAGGCACCAACGTGTGTCTCATTGAGGAAAGGATTTTACACCTTGGGGATCCTGCTCTGGCCCCCTGAGGATCCTCTCTGGGACCCTGGGGATCCTGCAGGGGCAGCTTGGGAATCCTGCTCAGAGCCTCCCTGCTCAGGCTGGGAATGGGGCTGTTTTCCAAGGCAAGAAGGGCTGGATGCTTGCATCCCTCCCCATCTCTCTGGAACAGATGTGGTCACAAGCAGGGTGAGCACTGGGGACACTCAGAGTCCTCTTCTCCTCGCAGAGGGATTTGCAAAGCCACTGAGCTCCTTTGTGTGACTCCCGCCCACCATGGTGCCCGGAGCCGAAGGGGCAGAGGGTGCATTGGATGTGCCCTGCGTGCCCCGGTCCCTGCCAGCTCTGCCAGTCCTACCCACACCCTGCTTCCCACTGCTGCAGCCAGAGCCTCTGCCCCTCTCAGGATAAACCATCTGCAAAGCCCTGAAACACCACAGGAGAGGAAAAGATAGAAAGGACATCTCCCACCAGCCCGGTCCTTCCTGGTCGGATGAGTCTTGGCCACTGTAAGCCATTGTCAGCCCCTGGTGGCCCAGGCCTTGCCCTGGCTCCCTGCTCTGCCATGCCCTGACCCTGCAGACAGGCACTGGGGGCTGCTTGCCCTCCCCTCCCCAGGGACCCAGAGCCAGATCGGCCACCAGCTTGACTCCTTGTCCCTTTTGGAGGCCAAGGGGAATGGGGAGGAATCATCTCATGGGGCTCCCCAACGTCCCACTGTGCCAGCCTGGGGAAAATGGTTACAGACAGGATGGGAACTGTGAGGGCTTTTGAGGTGGAGGTGATTAATGCAGAGTAAAGAAAATGGATCACATGAATTTAATAAGGGACACCAGAACTCCCCAGCATGAAATCCCTCACATCCCTCTGTGCGAGCAGAGCGAGAGGAGCTCGCTGTGTGGGAGGATCTGATTTCCCTGGCTGTGATGAGGGTGGAGGGGGCCTGTTTGCTATTCTAGCAAGCACTGCCCTGCAAATACCTCCCTGGACCACCACGGAGGTGATAAAGCCCCAGGTTTGTCTGGAAGGAAGTTTTTCATTGGGAGTGTTTGGCAGGCGCTGCTCTCAGAGCTCCTGGTCAACTCCTTGTCTGAGGTGAAGTTTCCTTTCCGCTGAACAAGAAACTTGCTCGGAAATTGCTCTGACATGAGACACATCCCAGCCTGGGAACCCTTCGGCAGCGGAGCAGAGCCTGTCCAACACCAGGCTCCCCGTGCTGCCTGTGCCAAATCCCCTATCTGGGAACACAATGTGTTTCCTTTCTCTCCCCGCGCTCGCTCCTGGCTTTGTAAAACGCTCCCAAGGCATCACAGAGGGCCAAAACCCGAGCGGCGCCCAGCACCTGCAGCCACCACTGACGTCAGGCACACGTGCAGGTGCTGGGAGCATCTCCTGGTTCCACGGGGAAAGGGCTGTGGACATCCAGAGCCTGCTCTGGGAACGGAGTCTGGAGTTCTCCAAGTGCCTGTCAGCGGGATGCAACCCAGGCTTGTCCAGTAGTGTTTTACACAAGGCAAAGGCAAAGGTGCTGGATGCAAAATAAAGTGAAGGTGCTTGTCTGGGTTGATTCTCAGCACTCTAACACCACAACTCCTGAGAAACTGGAATGGTGTCCATAGTATTTTAGTGATGTTGTTAAACTTGGTTGAAGACCCTGCGTTTTCCTGTGTCCACACAAGCTCACCAGCAGCTGAGTTCTGACAGCGTTTCAGTTCAGACCTTTTCCAGCTGCAATCTCCTCTCCCAGGGGCGCTGGAAGCTGCATCAGGACAAACTGGGTTGGAGACAGGGGGCTTGGGCTGGACCAGTGCTGAGCACACAGAGCCAGCCCAAGGCACTGGAGAGAGGCAGGATGGAGAACAGAGCTCCAAGCTCAGCTCCAAGCTCGTCTCCAAGCTCTCCCTGGAGCCTTCCCGTTCCCAGGCGCCCGGCCAAAGCCTAGGCCGAGCTCTACGTGGATGAGTTCCTTGCCAGGTAAAGCTGATGGGAACCTGAAGCTGTGAAAAGCTCTGCAGGAGCAGATCCCTGAAGAACATCTCCTTGAGACAAGCCCTGTCCTCTCCACGTGCGGGGCTGGGATCTTGCAAGGAGCTATAAAAAAAATTCGATCTGGCTGGCAAAAACGTTCCCGTGGGAAATTTTGACTTTCTGTCAGAAACTGTAGAGCATTTCTTTTTCAGCACCAAATGAACATGAATAGGAACAAAGATTCAGTTTTGGCAGGGGGAACGGGCTTACCAAAGAAAACACCCAAATTTTTAAGCAAAGCAGACACATTCTGTAATTTTTCTCCTTGGATGTAAAGAAAAAGAAAAATAAAACCCCCAACGATTTTCCAGAAAGGAAAAAAGTAAATTCAGTGAAAAAAATTGCAACCAGTTCTCCCACCGCTACTTGATGCAAATTCGGCTGATTTGGCTAATTCACCTTTGCCTCACTGGGCTGCCCAGGACGCTCTGGCCTCTCTGCCTTTTCTCCACAGCGCTGGAAGGAGCCTCCAGCGTGCAGCGGCAGCAGCAGCATCGATTCCCCGCTCGTCCCCGGCCCCTGCCCGGCGCAGGCGGGTCCGCAGCCGCCGCTGACCCGGGCCTGACTTTCACTCGGGATTTGGGAGAGAAACCAGGGTGGGCCGATGGTCATGAGCGAGTGGGTGGGAGTTGAATGGGGTTATTGTGATCTTTATCTGGGGGGATTATTCCAGGCGGTGTGGGCTTGGCAGGGCAGTAGGGGTTTTTGGCCGTGGCTGGTGCTACAGACTGATAGGTGCGGCCCCGGGGAAGGCGCAGCAGGACCGGGCTGCGGAAAATCGTTTTACGGTAGCTTCATCCTTGCAAAACATTCACTTCCCAGCAAAGTCGGTGGAAAAGGAAAAAACAGAGCGATTTTCGTTTGCAGAAGTCTGACGCGGCTAGGACTGCACATGGTCTGAAATGCAAAGCCTGGCACAAAAGTGACATATTTTACTGGAAACTGGGAACTTGTTTCCCTTTTATTGGAAATAAATTGGAAGGGAGAAGGATGGTAAGAGCACGGCGCCAGCACGACAACTGAACAGAAGCGTTTTCAGGAGTATTTGGGGACCCTGCAGAGCAGACCAGGATTCCGATAGCACCTCGAGACCGCACCAAAATTTATGGCATCGCTGATAGCGGTGACTCTGCAGGCAGGGAGCTCGTCCCTGCCGGGAAGCGCGGGCTGAGGCTGGGAAAGCCGAACCCCTCCTGCACCCCCGGCCTCGCTAGCTGGGAAAGAGACAGCGCCGGGAAATCAGCGAGCCGCGGAGCCGCGTCCCCGAGCGCTGCCGGCCAGCGGAACCCGCGGGACGGAGGAAAAGCAAACCCGGAGATAACCTCGGCAGCCGAGTGGCACCCACCCCTCGCCCTCGGGACGAGGAATCTCTCGATGGGAGCGGCAGCCCGGGGTTGCGCGAGCTCCGCAGCGGGGCCGAGCATCGCCCCGCGGCTGCCAGGACCCCGCGTCCGCCCCCGGAGCCGCCACCGCGTGTGCCCCGGTTCCACCGGGCCACTAGAGAGGGCCCCTCTCCCCGCCAGATAACCCGGCTCGTCCGTGCCTCGCTGGTGAAGACGCCGGCGAAGAAATTGTGCTCTCTGCAAGGGACACATCTGATTGTGATTTAGGGGAAAAAAAATTAAAAGGAAAAGAAGGGAAAGAAAAAAAAAAAGAAAGAAAGAAAACAAAAAGAAAAAAAGGCGGCCAACCCCGGCCGCTCGGCGAGGGTTTTTTCCTATGGTCGGAGCTTCAAATATTTTGGAAGACGGGGCCGTGTTTTCCGTGTAAACAAGGCGGCGGCGGGCGGCCGGCCGGCGGCGGGGCCGAGGCTGCGCTCCGCGGGGCCGAGGGGTGCCGGCGCAGAGAGTCCAGCCCAGTCCGGGACATCCCAGCCGCCGGGGCCGGGTCCCTACGGGCACAGGGCTGAGCATGGGCGCCCGAAACCGCGAGGAGAGGAGCGGCAGCACACGGGTATCCCGCGGGAAGCGGGGGTGGAAGATCGGAAAGAACATTCGGCGGGATGTGTGGGGACTCACGGGAAAGAGTTCCCCCAGCCCTTAACCCTTCTCCACCCCGGGCGGAGGAGAGGCACACTCTGTCCCCGCCTGGGGACAGCCAGGACGGCGCGCGTTTCTCGCTCGAGATGGAAAGAAGCGGCTGCTGCCCGGTTCCCATTCGGCCCTGGGGCTCGTTTTAGTCCCCGCCGCCGCCTTCCAGGGAGCCCCGCACCCTCTGAGGATGCAGGGATGGGAGCCGCAGGCTTTGCAGGGCTTCTCTCCCCTGTTCCCGGCCGCCTTCACTGCCGGGGAGGGCCAGAGGCCGTCCCCGTCCCGTCCGGACGTGAAGCCTCACGGGCGGGCTCCGAGCCCGTGTCCCTGGGAAGAGAGCGAGGCTGCCGGCGAGCTCCGGGATCTCCGGACCGGAGCCGGGCAGTGCACTGCCAGTCCCCGGCCGAGACCTGCCCGAGACGGGAGATACCGCCCGGCCAGCCAGGGCCCCTCCGCGCTCCTCCAGACACGAACGGCATTTTCCCGGACTCCTGAGTGCCCCTTGTCCCCTCTCCTGAGCTCCTTAGTTTTTCCTGCCTCGCGTTTCCGAGCTTCCCCTTGCTCTGCCTGTCGGAGCCCCCCGGTAACCCCGTCCTGCGCCGCCGGGTGCCTCGGTGTCCCCCGTGTTGTCCCGGGTGCCTCCAGTGTCCCCCGTCCCACGCGTCCGAGACTCTCGGTATTCCCTATCCCAAATTCCTGTGCCCTGCCCGGTGTTTCCAGGTTCCCCGTGCCCGCTGCTTTCCACCTGGTGGTCCCTCCGTGCTGTCACCAGCGCGTTCCCGGGCTCCTCAGTGTCCCCTGCCTTGAGCTGCCGGGAACCTCGGTGTCCCATCCCCTGCGCTCCCGAGTGCCTTCACATCCCTGTCCCGCGCTTCGGGGACCCTCGGTGTCCCGTCCTTTGCCCCACGCTCTCCGGTACTTCAGTGTCCTCCTCCTGTCCCGTTTTCCATCTCACCGCGTGTCCCTGAACCGCTCCCCGTGTCCCTGGTTGTCCTCGCTCTGCTCGGCGTGTCCCTGGATGTCCCCGTCCCTGTCTCTGCCGTCCCCCGCGGCTCCTTCTCTCTGCCCTCCCTCTGCCTGCCCCTCCGGGGACCTCCGCGCCCTGTCCCCGTCCTTGTCCCCGCCTGTACCGGAGTGTCCGCGCCTGCGGCCGGGACTCACCCACGCACTCGTTGGCCTCGCGGGCCGTCGCTCGCTGCCAGGGCCGGTCGTAGTGGAAGGGTTTGCAGCGGTCGCACTCGGGCCCGGCCGTGTTGTGTTTGCAGTCGCACACCAAGCTGTCGTCGCGGTCCCGGACGCAGCGCGACGCGTGCCCGTTGCACTTGCAGCGGCCACCGACCTGCAAGTCGGACACGGCGTAGAAGTAGGAGTCGCGGGCCAGCTCGGAGTCGTCCTCGCTCTCGTCGCCGAAGGTGTGCAGGCGGCTGAAGGTCACCCTGATGTCGGTGGCCGTCACCCAGTCCTGCAGCACGGGCGAGTTGTCGAAGTCGTGGGCGGTGGGGCGGCCGTCCAGGGTGCTGAAGGCAATGAGGCCGCCGGAGAGGGGCCGCACGTCGGTGTGCGAGTCGGTGCACACCGCCTCCTGCTCGTTCTGCTTCGTGATGGCGGCGCGGCTCGGCTTGTTGTACATCTTGCGGCACTGCGTGGAGTAGAACTGGAAAGGCACCCAGGTCTTGCCGTAGTCCATGGACTTGTGGATGGCCATGGACTCGGGGCGCGGCGAGCAGAACTGCAGGCTGACGTAGGTCACCTCGAATTTCTTGCCGAGGGAGAGGGTGAGGGTGACGTTGTGGGGATACTGGACGTAGCTGTCGGACTGCCAGCAGGTCAGGTTGTGCGGGTTGTTGAGGTCGGTGAGGAAGGAGGGCGGGTGGGCGCGCTTGGGGTCGGAGGCGTTGCAGAGGTGGCAGGTGCGGACCTGCTCCTCGCCCTTCTCCGTCACCACGCAGTACCGCGACGGCGGCTTCCCGCAGGTGCTGGACACCTTCACCTCCTTCCCGAAGGCCGAGTTCACGAAGTCGGGGATGCAGCGGCGGGGCAGCCCGTGCTCGTCGTAGCAAGGGTCGGGCTGGGCGGTCTGCACGGCGAACATGCTCACGCCGTGGTAGCCGCCGCGCAGGG
>VZRN01002416.1:115610-153462 GCA_013397935.1 Dasyornis broadbenti | reverse complement strand
CCCGCCGCTCCCGGGATTTGTTAACTCTTCCCCGGGAAACAGCCCCTCTGTCCCGGTCCCGGCGCCCTCCAGGCTCCTTCGCCGGCGGAGGAGCGGGATGTGTGTGTATGGGGGGATGCGGCCGGCCCGGGACTGGGGGGTCCGGTCCCGCTGGTCCCACCCGAGCCACCCAGGGACTCAGCCGCGGCCCGGCACACCCGGGGCACGCACGGACAGTCCCGGGATACCCCAGCGCCGGAGAAAGTTTTATCCCCGCTGCTGAATTGTGGCCCTATTTGCAGAATGGGGATGAGGGGTGCGTGCTCCTGTCCAGCTCTGGGAGAGTTCCTCAAGGAGCAGGGGGACAATTTAGACTAAACTGTCCCGGGCCGTAGAGGCCAGGCCGGGACAGAGGCTGCGGGAGGCTCCGGGCCATCGCTGCCCGGTGCGGGCTCTCTTCAGCGCGGCGGCTGCGGCTCCGGGCGGGCCCGGCAGCGGCCGTGCGGACAACGGGGATGGGAACACCCAGCCGGGAGCCCCAAGTTGGGGCCCACAGACCCCTCCAGGTGTTTGCTATGAGCATCTCCGCTCGTCTCCGCCTCACTCGCCCGGCGATTTCCTTCGGCCAGGCGTGTCCGGGGCCAGCTCTCGTCGCGGGTTCACGGCCGGGCAGTGCCGGGCCGGCGGAGGGACAGGGGGACAGCTCCTGTGCCCGAGGGGGACACGCGAGGCCGGCTCGGGGTGCAGCAGGTGCCCTCGTTTGTCCGGGGAAAGGCGCAGGTTTGGCTCTGGTGTCTCCCGACGCCCCTGGACCCTCTCGCCGGCCCGACCGCGGCTCCGGGAATGCCCCCGTGCGTGGGGCAGGGCTGAAATTTCAGCGTTTCTTTAAAATCCGTGCGCGTTTTTAAAGGTCGCCCGCCGCCCTTCAAAGCCCTCACGGTCCTTTACCGCCTCACCGCAAAAATTGGGGTGAATCTAAGAAAACCTGCCCCCCGTTGAACTCCCTCGCAAAGCCGAGGTGCTGCCTAATCCCATTAGCAGGGTGTTAATTTAACAACCTCCCGGCGCTGCCGAGCGCGGGGCTCCGCGCTGCCCGCCGGCGTTCCCGGGGCTGCGGCTTTTGCCTCCCTCCTACCCTTCTCGCTGGGTTTGTTCGGTGTTTCACAACCCCCGGGGTTTGTAATGGCTCTTGCGGTCATTAACGTGATTTACTGAGGCTTTCTCCTCTAATTACCTCGCCCTCGAGCTATTAAATGCATGTAAGCAGCTCCGCGGGGACCGAGGCACAGCTCGCCGGGCCCCGGCCCGAGTCTGTCGGGCCCTTCCGGGACAGGGGCCTGAGGCTGTCCCGGGAGGATGGAACGGGCGATGCTCGGGGCACCAGGCCGTGACCTCCACGGATCGCCCCCCACTTCGGATTTGATTTTCCTATCACGAAACAGCAGCCAGCCCCAGCCCTGTCCTGGCTTGGGAGGGGATGGATTCTTTCCCGAATTCAGCCCCGGTGAGACGCCGATACCTGTACCTGCACCGGGGCCGGAGCACCGCTGGTACCAGCACCGGAGCATCTCCGGTACTTGCACCGGGAGCAGAGCATCTGCGGGATCTCCGATACCGCACTGGGAACGGAGCACCGCCGGTACCTGCACTGGGAACGAAACAGCGCTGGGACCACACCGGAGCATCTCCAGACAGGGCCCTGGGCAGGAGCGCGGCCGGCCCACATGCGGGCCCAGGGGCTGAGCGGCGGCGAGGCACGGCCGGGCCGGGCCGGGGCAGAGCGGAGCGTCCCGGTTGCCCGCGTTTGGGCCGGGAGAAGCCCCAGGGACTGAGACTCGGGAAGAGCTTTATTACAGCCGCACCGGGGGCAGCGGGAAAGGCGGCCCCGGCGCTCGGAGCCTGTTTTAAAAGTCAAATGGCTTCGGGTGCCGGAGCTCGTCCTCCTCGCCGGGAACAATGCGCTGCTCCTCGCCCACCTCCCCCTGCACCGCCCGGCTTTGGGGAAGGGAGGGGGAAACCCCGAGCGGCTCTTCTCCTCCTCGGCTCTCGGGGGGCCGTTCCCCGGCGGGACCGGGAGCGGCTGGAAAAGCAGAGAAGACCCGGGTTGAAATAATCAGGAGCGATTTATTCCCCTGGAGTGACAGTTCTTTTGAGCAGTTGCCGAATGGCAGTTTCTGTCTTTCTGAAAGCTTTTCTTCCAGATTCTGTTCAGATTAGGCTGGGGAGATGAATGAGGCCATTATCCAGCCCAGTAGCTATTCTGAAATGCCAAATTAATTACCAAGGGCTAAATCAAGGCGATGGGGGCTGGAGGGGAGAGGGGGGCGGTGGTTTGAGGTGTGAAAATATCTCCGCGATCTTTTAAACACGAGCGCGGCGGGCGGCCCGGGGTGCTCCCCTCAAAACCCCCAAACTTCGCTCCGCCAGAGCGGGGCCAGCGGCGGCCGGAGCCGGGCGGAGAGAGTGAGGAGACACCGCGGGATCCCGCTCCTGTGCCCCTTCCCCGGCTCCAGCACCACCCCGCCGCTGCCGCATCTCTCACCTCCGGCGGGGCTCCGGGCACCGCAGGGCTCCGGGCGGAGCTGAAGAGGGACCGCAGCCGCAGCCGAGGCGGCTTGTGCCGCTCACGGGTCCGGCGGCCCCTCCAGCCCTTCCGGGCTCTCCCCGTCACCTCCCCGCTCCCCGCCACAGGGACTCCCTGTCACCCGTGCGCCGGTCCCGGGGCGCACTGAGAAGCAGCCCCGCTCCCCCCAAACCCTCTTGCAGCGGTTTAGCAGCACCTGAGCCCCCGGGGAGCGAGCCCGGGGCATTCCCGAATTCCCTCAGCTAAGAACGGCCGGCTCGGGGATGCGAGAATTGTTCCGCGGGTCCCTTCCCGGTGATGAGAGAGGGAAGCGGGAGGGCGAGGGATTGGGCGAGGATGCTGCTCCATAACTGGGTCTGCATTGCCTGGCTTGGAGGGTCACAGAAACACCGCGGAGAAAAGGGAGAAAGACTGACACCAAGGGAATTAGGGAAGGAGGCACCGCTGGCTCCTCCCGAACTGATGTCTCTCTGCCAGCACAGATCACGACATTTGCACATGACATTTAATCCTCCACCCTAAAGCTCTTTGGCTCCTGGCAGGCAGTTATTGTTATTATTGTCGCTCTAATATTTACGCTTTGCTCCCAAACAAGTGTAATTTCCCCGATCGCTTTGTAGCTCCTAGGCCCCTAATCCAGTTTTCTCTTCAGTTCCCGGGAGACCACACCTCTGGCTCCTCTCGTTCATGGGGGGGGGGGGGGGGGGGCAAGGAAGCGATTTTANNNGGGGGCGGGAAATGAACGAATTTTACATAAAACGTGAACATTTAGGGAAGGGCGGGTCAAGCCTGACTACCAATTTGGAATGGGGGGCTGCTGGGCACGGGGCTGATGCTGAATCTTCTGTAAATGCCCACGAGCGGTGAGGGACATCCTGGCTCACCCCGGGCAGCAGCGAGAGCAGAGACAGGCAAGACTTTTCCTCGCACTAGACAGTCCTTGCAAACGAAGAATAAGCAACAAGGAGATTTCCCAGGGGCTGAGAAGTGGGCTGGAGAAGGAATCAAGCCTTTAATGTAAATTGGCCGTGGCTGGCAGAGACCACTGAACACTGGGCTATTCAGCATCTCTGTGAACCTCTAATGATCAACTCGGTTTTCAATTAAACACCCACAATTGCCACCAAGTGAGATAAGCCTCCGGAATACTATATTTTCTCTTGCAAAATGTTTTCTTTAGGGCAGGCAGGCTGGGAAGCTCAGTGAGTAATATTTGATTTATTTTCAGCAGAGCAGCGGGACACCCAGCAGCCAGGAGAGCTCCCGGCTGGCCCAAACAGGAGCTGGAAAGGCTCAGGTGCTCCTGGAGACTTGCAGGTGGATTCAGCCACTGCAGCACTGTGGGTCCCAGGTATTCACAGGGAAACAGGGGCACTCAGTGATGGTAAAATTGCTAAGCCCTTTGATTTATTTGTGTGCTTCCCTACAGAAACAACGGCTATGTTTGGAGGGTGCGGATGGAGCACAATGAAAATAAGGCAGCTTAGGCTGGAAATGCTGCCGTGTGCTGGACACACTCACCCAGGGAAAAGAGGATGTTGTGTGGCACAGCCCAGGCACGTGCCCAGACCCTCCAGACCTCAGCTCCTCCTGCACCCCAAAGAAGGTTGCCCTACATTTTCAAGCTATTTCCAAGTCAAAATTACTTTTCTGAGCAACACATTACAGGGATGGGACAAGAGGGACATGGTGGCCTTATAACAAAGTTCTGAGCTCCAGGGGAATAAAGTACCCATACTGGGAGCTTGGTCCACTGGGAATGCCCTGGCACAGCTGCAGAAATCTCCCTGAATGAGTTGATGGAGGCCTGGCAGGACCCCCTACACTGATGGAGGGAATATCCCTGCATGTGTCTGTAACTCCAATTTCATGGCTCTGGAGGATTCTGCTGCCAGGCTGAGGTGTAGGAGATGTTGGGTGCAGGAAAGAGGTTTTGGGTTGGAGAAGGCAGATTCCTGCACAAGCTTTGCTGGGGATCTGTGTGGAGAGGAGGGGATGGGGACATCCATTTTATTCAGTGAAATGTTTAATTCAGAGGGACTTCACTGAGGTTTTGGTGCAGGTCTTGTTTTCAGATGATCAAAGCACTCACCTGGACCTCAGGGGACCTGAAGCAAGTCCATCCATTGCAAAGGACTTCCTACTCCACTGTTTTTAGGACTGTTCCCTTTATGTCGAGTGTTTGTGGGTCTGACTGACAGAGGGACACCAGAGCAATTCACAAATCCCCACCTCCCCAAGGCCCCCGGGCCTAAGAGCCCACCCAGCCCAGCTCCCACACCCTCCTGAATGCTTCTGGGGACTCAGAGTGAGCACCCCTGCCCCAAAGCGCCCATCTTTGACCCCACACCGCATTTTGCACAGGAGTTTGGTGTCTCCGCTCCAGCTGCCCCTCCACTCCCCATGAAAGGAGGGTTTGGGGCTTGCTGACTTTCCCATCTGTGCTGGCTGGGGACAGCCCCGGCTTGGAGGACTCAAACACCTTCCCAGCCGCTGGGATCTGGCTGTCCCTTGGGCAGGGAGATGTCACCAGCACCATGGAGGAGTCTGGCTCGGATCCCCCCTCATTTACGGGTGATTGGCAGCAAACGGAGCACAAGGAAGACACTCTGGGTGGGCTCCTCAGGTAAAATCTGACCTCCAGAGCCATCAGTCTTCCTCAACATATTTTTCCTTTTGTTATTCCTATTTTTTTCTCACAAGTGCTGTGGCTCTGCAGGGAGCAAAGGAAAGTTTCTTTGCTTCATGCAGAGAAGGAGTGAAGCTGAGCCATGAGCTGAGCAGGACTGCCCTGCCTGGCACTGCCTGACAGCAGCTCGGGGGAGTCCTGGGCACTGTGAGCTGCTCCTCTGGGAGGAAACCAGCCTGGAGTTCTCAAATCCAGCCTGGATTTGAAATCACCCACCCCTGGGCCATGCTGGGGGAGGATAAAAGCAAACAAAGCTTTTTCCTTTTGATTTGAGCCCAGTACTGCTCAGAGAAAATCGATCCCTTTATTCACTGCCTGGAGTTGTTTTAGCAAAATCTGAGCAGCAATTCCAACACAAGAGTTCTGGTGCTGAGGGAATGCAGATGGAGAGGGCCAAACTTGTCCAGAGCAAAGAGAGATCAGGCAGGACAGGGAAACCCAGCTGTGCTAAGGGCAGGGACAGTGCCATGAGCAGTGCACCATGGTCCTTTCAAACAACAAATATTCCTTGAAAACAATTGATTTGAGGTGAGACAGTTCCTCACCTACATTAGAGAATTGTTTACTGGGCACAGTGAACACTCTCAGTATCAGTCTAGTGTGGGAGTTTCCTTGTCTCTGGCATAAGAAACTGTCCCATGTAGAGATTTTCTGCCTCGACAGAGACCATTTAGGAGAACTCAGGATCACAGTTTCATACGGGACCTGTGGAAGGCCTTGGAGCTGAAACCGTGAGCTTCTCAGTGGGAATGCTCCTCGCCGCTGAAGCAGAACACAGTGGTGAAAGAGGAATTCGATCTCCTTAAGCCGGTGTAAGGTAAAGGTGGGACCTGGTCCGGGCTTCCAGGGGAGAGGGAGGGTGTGTGGGAGAGGCTGGGGCCAGGGCAGGCAGGGTGGATTTCAGCTACCTAAGGAGCAGGATTATGGAAACACGGATCCCCAGAGCCTCTGGATTCCCAGCTCTCAGTAACTCGCTTTGCCAGATAATTAACTCTTCTCCAACATTCCCTCTGCAGTGACAAGTGGGCTTGTGGGACTCAGCTCCGATTGCAGCTGGGGCAGTCCTGGGGCAGGCTCTGTTTCAGCATTGCAGAGGAAGGGGGTGTTTTGTTGCTTTCTTTGTTTAAAAGTAATAAAAAAAAATGTATTCCAGAAAGCATCCTGTTCCCTGAGGGAAGAAGTGGGGGATTTGTAGGGACTGAGCCAGCACGGCTGGGGCAGGGCAAAGAGGGTCACGCAACAGCCCCGTCGGGGCTTTGGGTTTGTGTCTTCCTGAAGGAAAGTGACCTCTGGGTATCGGATGGGGCACGGTGAGTGCTGGGGCCTTTGTGACACCCCAAAATCACGGCAGGCTGCCGAGAGGGTGCTGGGAGCGAGCCCTGGCCCGGCCCTGAGCAGAGCCCTGGCATCTGTCAGGATGTGTTTTCCAGGACCTCACCCAGGGCGCTGCGCAGCGTTCGGGCCGCTTTTGGCAGCCATCCTAACCTAATTATAATTAAGGATGTATTAAGCTGGGATGAAGTGGCCTTCGAGTGGCTATAACCTTCTAATGGGGGACTCGGGGAGAGGCGGCGGGAGCGGCTCCGGCCGGGCACTGAGACGTCTCGGGAGCCCGGACGGGACTTCGGGGACGGGGCCAACAATTCCGTCGGAGAAACCTTCCCGTGCCTCCTCCCAGGACACAGAGCCCTCACCCCGCTCCATCCCAGGGCTGAGTTCATGCCGAGACTCCCCCGCACAGCGCAGGCCCTGCCGGGGCTGAGCTGCTCCGGAGCTTTCTCTCGGCGCTGTCTCCGCAGTGCCAGCCGTCACCAGGGCCATTAATCAGCGTCATGCCCCAGCCAGAGCAGGGGGCACGGATGGATCCGAGCTCTGCACGGCACCCCCTGCACATCATCCCGGCGTGCTGGGGGGTCCGCCCCATCCCAAACCCTCCCGGCCCCCCTGCGCCGCTGCCGCCGGCGGGCACCGCCCCATCCCCATCCCCGTCCCCGGCGGCTCCTCGCGGGGCTGGAGCAGCTGGGGAGCGCTTGTTTGCCCAGCCGAATTCCTCGCTGTCGACTGCTGCTCAGCGGCACCGTCGCCTGCCTGGAAGCCGATCCCGCTGCGCACGCCCTGGCGTGCCCGAGCCCCGGGAACGCCGGAGCAGAGCGCACGGGAAGCACGGAGGGGAGGGGACTGAGAGAAGGCAAAAGGACAGCTCTGGGCCAGCTTGGTTTCCCCAGATATTGAGCAGAGAATGCTGCTCACAGCCTCGATAAAGCTCTTTGCTCTCCGCGGTAGGAAAGGCTGCTCCGAACTTCAGACAGGAGTGGCTGCAGGTCATCCCTGCTCCCGATGCCTCGGGAACGAGGGGGAGGAGAAGGTAAAACTCTTTCTTCTGTCCCTTCCCTCCATGGCTCCGGTAACCCCCCCGATGTTTTTCAGTGCTCATCTTGTGCTAGAGGAAAGCAAACCCATTCTCCCAGCACCGCACCTGCTTTGGATTCTGTGGATCCGTATCTCCAGGGTCCTGCCTGCCCCGGGCACCCCGATGGATGCACACAGACACTGCCCATCGGAATTCCAGCTGCAAACACCTCACGCCCATCAAACGCTGCTCCAGGACCTGGCTTCCCATATCGCTGCCCCCTCACACAGGTCCCTTGGTCATTCGGTGGCGTCTTCAAGTGTGTGGTGACAGATGCAGTAAAATGTCACTGCTGGGAGCGTTAACGTGGGATGTGAGCTGTTCCCGGGGCACCCCAAATGCACAGACAATTCTGCACTGCCTGAGACCTGGAGATGTCTGTAACACATCCACCCTGCAGGCCTCTGATAAACCAGAGTGCTGGGTTTATAAACATCTGATTTAAACACACAAAGTTGCAGATTTAAGCCTGGACCCACTGATGGCACCTCGGAGGCTTTGCTGAGCATGGAGTGGCTTCACTACAAATGTGGATTAAAGCACCAGGATGAAACTGGCCACTGGGAAAGGTGCAAAATGGGTCGAGGTTTAAGGATTTATGGGCAGCTGAGGGCCTGTGGGTGCCTCCTGCCTGGAGGAGTCCTGGATTTGCTGTAGTTCTCACTCGGAACCACCTGTGCCCACCTGGGCACCTCCCTTTGTCCTGCCCACCCTGCTACCCCCAAAGAAGGATTGAGGATGGGCTTTGCTAGCAGAGCCAACATTCTGGACTCTTAAAAAAGCTCCCAAAAATCTTTGTGTTCCCTTGCTGGATGTGATGCATTTTGGCAGCCCAAGAGGGCCTGGGAAGCCTTTTCCCGTCAGGGCTTGGGAGCCCACTGTGCTCACGGCTCCAGGCAGGGAGTTCTCCCTGCAGGCATCTCCCCAGTTTGGTGACCGCTTTGCTGAACCCCGACTGGCTGCGGCAGCTCTCAGGCATCTTTCACTGCCGGTTTCCTGGGGGGCACATCCATCCTTTCCCACCCTGGAACCTCAAATCACCGTACACAGGGATGAGGCTGTCTGTCTCATCCCCTTTCCCTGCCGTTTTCTCCTTCCCTGGGAATTATCCCAGTCTGGGGATCTCCAAAAGTGCTGTTATGGCCAGAGCTTGCTTTCCCAAAGCTCCCAGCATCCTTTCAGCTGCATCCCTCTGGAAAAGCCCTTGAAGTCCACTCTCAAAATTAAATCACTGGAGTCAGTGTGAGTCCAGCAGTGGCTCCTGTGCGGGAGTGGGAGGTGAGTTCTGGCATGGGAAGGGTTCACTGCCCCTGGGAGGTTTTTCCCGGGGATTTTGCACGCAGAGGGCCCGTGCTGTGGGTTGTTTAGGGAATGGGCACTGACAGTTCCCTGTCTCCTGTGTATTCCCAGCAGCTGCCAGGTCAGGTCCTCCCCTGGCCTTTGCTGGAAGCATCTCTGGCTGACAGTGGCATCAGGCCTTTGTCCATTTGGACAAAGTGGGACGGCCCCAAACCTTCCCTTCAAAGGCAGGCGTGACCTCAAACTGCTGCTACCTCGATATCTCCTTTCACAGGTGTCCCCCAGCTGTGCAGCCAATTCAGCCCCAAAGGATCCCAGAGCCAACCCTGAGCAGCACAGGCCTGCCCTGGCCACCCAGCCCAGCTGTGTCCTGCTTCCAGCCCCTTTTCCTTGGGCTGGGTGACATCTCTGCCCCATTTTTCCCATTTATCCTAGGCTGAGATAAACCCCGTCCACAAATCCCATTTTCTCCTCCCGGCTGATCTGGGCACACTATTCAGATGCCTGCAGAGGACATGGAGTTTTTCACCTGGATAAGGCGCAGGGCAAACGTTCTTCTCCCAGCTCAGCTCAACCCAAGGTGCATCTGCAGTGGATTTGCACGGGGAGATTGTTTTTATTGAAAACAAGCGGCAGAAAAAGAAAATTCACGAAAAGAAACGATCCAAGGGAGCTCACCCTGAGGCCCTGCTGCCATCTACTGGGGTCCCAGCGCCGAGTCCTCTGATCCAGCTCGGGATAGGGATGGAGATGGGGATGGGTCGTGCCCGGGTGGAGGGACCTCTCTAGGGGGCTGGAAGGGGAGGGGATCCCCCGTCCTTGCTTTTCTGGATCTGGGCCTCTCCTGCTGCAGCCTCCTTTGGGAGCAAAACCTCTGGAGAGGCCAAACAGCCCCAAGTATCCCAGCTGAGCAGTTCAGCTGCTCCTCTGCTGCTCTGAGCTGTCCCTCGCTCCTCTGGGCTGTCCCTTGCAGAAGCATTTTGCCCCCGGATTTGGGAAGGCACAGCCCAGCTCCTGGGAGGTGCAGGGATCTGTGTTTTCTGCTCAGATGTTCAGATTTACACCCGATTTACGCCTTGTCCATCATAAAATGTGCATCCAAGAGTGGCGGGGCAGTGGCAATGACAGGGATGGGACGTGGCTGGGTGGTGCTCTCTCGATGCCCTCGTGGCAGGGGTGATGTAGCTGTGAGCTGGGGAAGGAGCACAAACTGCGGCTGCTCTGGGCTCACAGAAGCCTTGGAATGCTTTCACCTCCACCCTGGATCTGTGGCTGCCCAGGGATGTGTCCAGCTGTCCCCAGGCCTGCAGGTAGCACAGCAGAGGGCCAGTGTGCAGCCAGCTCCAGGGATTTCCCAGATATTTTCAGTCTCATCGGGACCTGGAGCGAGTCCTGGTTATGGACGCGTCCTTACCCAGCAGTGCCCAGAATCCAAGTGTTAAAATCCATGGTACTTTGGGAAGTGTAAGGTGCTGCTGGCTCTGGAGGCTCAGAGGTGGCTGGGACAGAGGGCTGAGGGTCACCACGGTCACAGATATCCCGGGACTCAGCGAGTGACGCCACCCTCACATCGTCCCTCCTCCGGGCTGACCCAGGAAGGCTGCCAGAGGCAGGGCTCTCCCTAGGGAGGGTTTTCCAGGGATTCATTGCCCGGCTGGGTGCACGGGGGCGGCTGAGCTGCACCCCCGGGCGATGCTGAACCCGCTCCGTCAGTGCAGTTCTCCGGCAGGACACGGGGGGGAAACCTCAGCCCACGGGAAAGGCGCTCCCAGCCCGGCTCTGCCCAGGGCTCTGCCCCTTGCCGGGGCCGCCTGCGCTCCTCCTGGTCCCGGAGGGTGATCCGGACAGGAATCCCCTGCTGTCAGGGCAGGGAGCTCTGAAAAGTGAGGGAAGGCTGTTCCAGCTTCGGCTGAATCCCGCCCGGAGCTGGCAATGCCGGCAGCGCCGGGGCTGTGCTCACCGAGGGACCGAGCCCCAGGCAGGGGTTTGGGCACAAAGATCACCACAAGGTCACCACGGAGAGTGAGAAGGGCTCTCCTCCAGAGGGCACCGGCAATACAAGAGGTCATTGGACTAATTAGCACCAGGGGGTTTGGGACCGGCATTGGGAAAGGCTTTCCAGCAGTAAGGACAGAGCTGGTCTGGCATTGCTGTGGACGCTGGAGATCCCGGATCCGCGGTGGGCTTGGGAACGGCGGACAAGTGTCTGTGAGGGTCAAGTGTCTGTGAGAGCTCTGCCTTGGTGCAGGGGATGGTCCCCAGGGTCCGGCTGGCTCCCCTCACAGCCCAGCCCTGATTTCTGCACCCCTTTCTTGTCTTTCCTGGTTTCTCCTGTAGGAAAAGAGCTCCCCATCCTCTTCCACAGCTCTGCCTCATCCACTGGGTCCTCAGCAGGCCACCAGCCATAGACGGCTTGGAATCCCAATCCCAGAGTGACACGGCCACGAGGGCAGGATGGGGTCTGGCTCCTTCTCCTACAGTTCCCACCACAATTGTTAATGTGGCAGTGGGAATAGCTTTGGTTTTACTGCAGCAAAGTTTAACTCAGACTTTTGCTCAGCTTCCTTCTCCCTGTGACAAGTGTGGATGCTTCCAGCAAGCGTCCATGTGGCTTGGAGCATGGGACAGGTCAGAGACTGAAACACGAATGGTCCCGAGGGTGTAGGATGGATCTGCCACAGCAGGACCTGCTCCAGGGCAGGATGGAAACTGAGGCACGGGGGGCTGAGGGACCTGCTCGTGTCCCCAGGGTGGCAGTGGTGGTGTGGGCTGCTGAACCATGAGATCCTAAACCGAACCCGACTTTCTCTGGGGAAGAAGCACCTGAGAAAGGAGCTGGAAGAAATCCAGAAGTTAATGAGGGTTTGCACCTGGCACCCCAAGCCCTTGCACAGGAGGACAGAAAAATGCAGATCAGATTCATCTGCCAAAAGTGTGACAGCTCTGGAGCCCTCCCAGCCCAGAACTGGCCAGAAAACCTTTGACACTTCAACAGATTGGGCCATGTAAAATTATATGGTCACCTCCTCCCTGCGAGGTGGAAGGGAAACATCCAGGGTCAAGTTTGCAGTCACCGAGGTCTCCAGCCCGGTTTCATTTCTCAAGGGCGGTGGAAGATTCTGTCAGGATCCTCTGAGTTTGCATTGAGAAATGAAAAACACAAGTTGTGGGGAAAACCAGAGAGAAAAAGTTCCCTTTTCAGTGACCCTGCTTCCCCTTCCCTCTGAGGGACAGGCAGTGGGGAGACGCTGCAGAGCTGCTCTGCCGGGGCTGGAATGCAGGCAGAGGGAAGCAATGGGCTCTCCTGGAGCCTGGGCAGCCCCAGCAGCCACGGCAGCCTCAGGTCTGTGTAAGGGCAGGGTCAGCCACCCCAAATCTGATGGAAAGCCTCAGTCTGGACATCAGCACCCCGTGGAGATGTGCTGGCTGCAGCCGGCAGCGCTCGGTCTGAGTGCAGGGCTGGTGACTTTACAGCATTTTGACTTTTGCGGGGGGCTTTGGTTGATTGCCAGCGCGTGGTGAGCTCTGAGTTGTGTCACAGAGTGTGTCTGGGTGTGGAGCACACCAGAATGGGAACGAGACTGTGATGAACTGAAGTGTAAGGAGAACTTCAGTGTCCAAGGGCAGGTTGGACGGGACGCCGAGCAACCTGATCAGTAAAAAGTGTCCCTTCCCCTGGCAGGGGGTTGGTACAAGATGGTCTTTATGTCCCTTCCAACCCAACCCATTCTGTGACTCTACAAATCTAAAATTCTGTGAACTTCTGAGTTTCTCTCTGAGTCCAGGGCAAGTCTCGTTTTTCAGCAGTCACCTAAGAGATGCCTTTGTGCTGGTCTGGAGGAAAAGGAGTCAAAGTAGAAGCCAGGGAAGGAAGATCTGGGTTTGTGAGCTCCCGTTCTTGGAAATGCACAAGGATTTGATTGCAGCAGAGTGATGCTGTCACAGGACACGTTGCCAGCCCACTGGCCCTCCCGGCCTTTGCATGTATGGGAAACCTGATTTGCTTAGGAATGTCTTCTATGGAAATCCCTTTCCAGCACCACAGGGGCTTTGTGCACAGTTTGCTCTTCTCCCAGCCGAGGGTTTCCATGAGTTGCTTTGGAGTTGCTTGTGGAAAAATGACTTTTATATTTAATTCCTTGCTCTCTATCCCTGTTGAACATCTCTGGAGCAGAGGTGGTGGCCCTTGGGCACCT
Organism: Dasyornis broadbenti; assembly: GCA_013397935.1. Taxonomy (NCBI): domain Eukaryota; kingdom Metazoa; phylum Chordata; class Aves; order Passeriformes; family Dasyornithidae; genus Dasyornis; species Dasyornis broadbenti. The sequence continues at coordinate 140,305 of VZRN01002416.1, read as the reverse complement.
GGAAGCAGGGATGTAGCTGGATTTCTGCCTCTGGGTTTCCAGTGATGTGGGTGTTTATGTGGAGTTGGCTGGAACTCACACTTTGATATTCAGGTGTTTCTACCTTGCCCCCTCAGCTGTGAGGGACGAAGCAGCTCTGGTGAGCACAAAGGCAGAGCGGTGCTGCCAGCCCGGCATCCCTGGCATGGAGCTGCTTCCTCAGAGCCAGCTGGTGCCACATTTTCTCTGGCACGGGGAGCTGCCCCCGGGTCAGTGTTTCACATCCCGTGCCCTGGGGCGTTTACAGAGAACCCAAAGGCCTAAATGAGCACCATGAGAGCACAGCCTCAGCCTCCTCCTGCCTCGGGCTGCTCAGCAGCTCCAGGGGCAGGAACAGAGCTGGGATGTGCCGGAGCCGCCGGTGCCCTGTGGTCCTGCTCCAGCTGCAGCTCCATCAGCTCCAGCTACAGCTCCGTCAGCTCCAGCATCGCTGCTGGTGTCACCACAGCCACGCTCAATGGAACAGCTCCTCATGGGTGGGAGCCACTGGGGGTGCCATTCTTGCTGTCTGTGTGACCCCTAAAAGCCAGCTGGGATCACTTCCCGCCACCTGCTGTCACCCTGGAGCGTGGCACTGTCATTGCCAGGATCACCTGAACTCAGAACAGCTGAGCAATAAGGAGGAACGCAGCTCCCTGCTCCCAGGAGCTCCCAGGAACTTGCTGGTCTCGACATCCCTTGTAGCTGCCTCTGCTCCAGAGCCCTTTCCCCGAGCTAGCTGTGTCAGCCTGGGGGCCCCAGGCTGCTGTTTGTCACTGCTGCAGCCCTGGCACGGCCCCTCCCTGCCCTCCTCCGCTTCCTTCCGCCACCACGAGCCCCCCCAGCCCATATTTGGTAACTTCCTCAGCTGCTCCGGGCCCCCAGGAGCAAAACCAGCAGCTCCCAGTGCCTCAGGTGGGGAGGGAATGGGACACGAGGGGTCACGCTGCAGCCCCAGCACCCAGAGGAGTTTGGCCTCTGCAGCTTTGGCCCTTCAGACACCTCACAGTTCCTCCAGTTCAGGGATCTGCCTGAAAAGCTGGATCTGAAATGAGGAGGTGGGAATGGGGCAGAAGGGATGGGAAAGATCAGATTGGGATCCCAGGTTGGCATCCAGTGAAGAGCTCGAGCCAAGAGGGGCTGGGACACAAAGCTCCACCTGAACTCTCGGCTGTTTCCCAGGGCAGCGCCTTGGGGCAGGTGGCACCGTGACATCGACACCATGTCGATGCTGTCCCTGCCCAGCTATTTTTGCTGCCTCAGGATTTCTTCGGAACTGCTGGTGGCTGCTCAGCTGGTGAAGGCTGAGCCCATGTCCCTCCGCAGGGGTTTCACCTGGCACAGGTGACGCAGGCACCCGCAGCTCTCATCCCACGCGCTTTGCACAGCGGGAGGTTGTGTCAATGGGTCACCAATGAAAGGGGATTTCAGCTCTGACTGGGTTTGCTTTTTTTAAAATTCACTGGAATTTCACTGCAAAACCCACAGCTGTTTTGGCCCCTGAGTGGGTTTCAAGTCTCGGAGCAGCAGTGGCAGCGGTCACTCTCTTCCGACAACCGAAATCCGCAGAGAAACCACCCGGGTTCCTGCCCCTGCCCACAGCCCCAGCTGGGCGGGACATGGACACGGACCCTGTGTGCAGGTGGGCCAGGGGACAGGTGTGGGGATCAGGAATAGCAGTGGGATGGGCCTTCGCTCAGGAGCAAAACAACAGGAAAAGGCCATTCCCAGGTGCCAACTGAGCAGAGACCACAGAGCACGTCCCCAGCCTGGTGTCACCAGCCTGGGCTTGGCACTGGCACAGAGTGGCTGACGGTTTGCCCAGCAAAGGTGAGGTAAAGGGCAGGGCAGGGAGGGAAGGAAAACAGCTCACATCATGGACAGGATGGAGGAACGGAGACAGGGAGGGAGGGAAGAATGGAGAGATGGATGGATGGATGGATGGATGGATGGATGGATGGATGGATGGATGGATGGATGGATGGATGGATGGATGGATGGATGGATGGATGGATGGATGGATGGATGGATGGATGGATGGATGGATGGATGGATGGATGGATGGATGGATGGATGGATGGATGGATGGATGGATGGATGGATGGATGGATGGATGGATGGATGGATGGATGGATGGATGGATGGATGGATGGATGGATGGATGGATGGATGGATGGATGGATGGATGGATGGATGGATGGATGGATGGATGGATGGATGGATGGATGGATGGATGGATGGATGGATGGATGGATGGATGGATGGATGGATGGATGGATGGATGGATGGATGGATGGATGGATGGATGGATGGATGGATGGATGGATGGATGGATGGATGGATGGATGGATGGATGGATGGATGGATGGATGGATGGATGGATGGATGGATGGATGGATGGATGGATGGATGGATGGATGGATGGATGGATGGATGGATGGATGGANCCCGCCCATGTGCGCTGCCCGCCCCGCCCCGGTGCCGCCGGTGCTGCCCGGCGCGGAGCGGAGCCCGGCGAGAGCCCGGCGGGGCCAGCCGAGGATGGGCAGGGATCCCCGGCGGCAGCCGCCCCGCAGGTGGGAGAGCTGGGGGACCGTGTGCCCGGGGCGGGGGAACTGTGCATGCACCGAGCCCGGGGTGAGCGGGCTGTGCCTGTAACCGGAGTGTCCCTGTGACCGGGGCGGGGGCACCGTGCACACACCGAGCCCGGGGTGAGCGGGACGGGGGACACCGCACACCCCGTGCGTGTGGAGGACGGGGAGTTCCGTGTATTCTCGGGGTGTCCGGGTAACCCGTGGGACTGGGGCGTTGATGCACAGGGCACCGCTCTGCCCGGAGGGGTCTGTGCGGTGTGCGGGGCGCTCGTTGTAGATGGGTAACACGGGGGGACTGACACCAGTGTTACGCGGGCTTCCCCTTAAAGCCACCAGCGGAGCATCACTTCCCCGGGGTGGGGGTTTCTCTCCCCCTCTTGGAAGGGGCTCCCCGCACCGCGTCCCCCTCGGGGTGCCCTGGCAGCCCAGGGTGGCCCGTGGCTGGCCACGAGGAGCCGGTGTCACCCCGCGGCTGGGGACGGCCCGGCTGCCGTGACTCATTTCGGGACTCTGTGTTTGTTTTGCTCCGCGTGGCCCCACGGAGCTGCAGATCGGGGCCCAGGTGTGGGGCCGTGCCCGCCCCAGGGGACCACCCTGCCGTGGCTGGGTCCCCGGGAAATCCCGGGGGCTCTCCGCTCGCCGCCTGGAGTTTTGGCAGGGCTGCTGGCAGGGTGGCGGTGACTCTCCCCGGTCACTGCAGCAGCAGCAGCCGCCGTTCCCTGAAGGGACCCAAAGGTCACAAGTCACCTGTCGCTCCCACAGCTGGGCGTCCGCAGCCCGAGGGGGCTGAGGTGCAGCCCCAGGGAAGGCTCTGCTTTGGCAACAGGATGTGGTTTGGGATGTGACAAGCTCAGCAGCGTGTCACCCCTGGACTCGCGCCAGCCCCGAGCTGTCCCTGCGCTGCCTCTGCCAGCAGCCCCTGCTGAGTGTCGTGCCTGCCAAGGAGCACCTTCCGTAGGTGCTTCTTTGGCCTCCCAGTGTCACCAGTGTCAGCCCAGCCTGGCCTTGGACCACGCTCCCTCCTGCAGCGGCCTCCCCCAGAGGATGTTGAGCTGCTTCGGAGGTGTGAGCCCTGAGGGAGGAAAAGGCTCTGCTGATTCAAATCACTAACGAAAGCGGGAGAAAAGAGCTTTCAGTGCTTTGTTTTCATGTTTGTGACAATCTGGCTGCTGTCACCCCGCACCCGTTAGCTTTGCTAAGGGCTGGTTTCGGGGCTGTGCTGCTCCTGGTGCAGCGAAACTGCTCAGGCAGCTGCAGGATGGTGCTGCTCCTGCTGCTTGCCCTGATGCTGAACAGCTGCAATTTATTTCTTTTTCCCATTTAGATCAATTTTCTAAATCTCGGTTTGGTGCACGCTCCAGGAATATGCAAGATGCCAATGCTTTAATTTTCCTGGGCGTAAAAATCACTGTTGGTTTGGTGTTCGGGTGGTTTTTTTTTTTTTTTTTTTTTTTAATTGTTCAAAGCTAAAACTCGGATGGAGTTGCAAAGTGTTTCCGAAACCTGGTTGCAGAGTGGTTTGGAGCTCTGTGTGTTGCTCAGATTAGAGCTCAAATTGCAGAAAGGTGAGAAGATAACGAGCGGGAGCCTGGCCCTGGTGGTTGCAGTGGTTCTATCCCTCAGTCACGATGACTCCGTGAGGCTGCAGGGCTCAGGTGCTGCTGGGGATGCTGCACATGTTTCTGAAGGAATCAGCTGAGCAGAGCCAGGGCTGCTGCAGCAGGAGTTGGGATTTGAGCGTGGGCCCAGGCTGCAGCCTCGCGATGTTGTCCTGCTGACCTGAGGCGGGGGGACCTCAGTGCTCTGCCTTCCCTGGCTCCGTGTGGCCACCCCAGTTCTGCAGCCTGCTCAGGGCAGAGGAAAGGGCATGAGAAGTGTTGCAGATGCAGATACAGAAGGGGAAAGTCGAGTGCTGGTGTGCATGGGCTGGGTGAGGGGCAACCCCACATCCCTGCTGCTGTAGGATGGTGCCGCTGGCTTTTCCCTCCTCCCCATGGAGATCTGGGAGAGAAACCAAACCCAACCGGCCCCGTGTGCCTTTTGCGGAATGTGAAAATGAAGATGCGGATTTCGCACTAAGAAGGAAGAACCGAGTGCAGTGGGAAGTGTTGGCAGAGAGGGAGCAGAGGCCGCTCCAGCGGGATGAGCTGCCTGTGCCGCAGCAGCCCCCAGGGCCGAGGGGTGCCAGATTCAGTGCTCTGGCACTGCTGGGGACCAGGGACCCCCCAGCATGGCATGGGGGCCTTGTCATGCTGCTGCTCACCCTGGAGTAGTTCCAACTTCTCTTTTTTGGGTGCCCTCTGAGCGTGGCGGGGCTGTCCAATTTTGCATTATTATTCTGCAAGGGGAAAATTGTGCCGAGGGTGTCTGGGGGAAAGTGCTCAGGTGGATGCCCCGGGTTGCTCAGAGAAGTGAGAGGCTCCTTTTGTGTCTGGACTCTGCTCCCAGCAGCGGTTTGAACTTCCAGGCGAGAGGATGGGGAGGGAGGGTGAGGTTTTTATGGAAGCTCTGCCCACCCTGGGCATTGCCCTGGTGCCCAGCAAGTCTTCCCTCATTGCAGCTCTGTGCTTTGCTGGTTTGGGCTGGAAAGGTCTCTCCTTGGAGGAGAATGTGACCTGTGGATGCAATCCAGGCTCCACAGCTGCAGCTCTTTCCCTCCTCTCTCCAAGGCTTCCCTCCCGCTTCCCTCGGAGGCTCAGCAGTGCAGGACTCCACATCCTTGTCCTCGTTTCCATGTCCGGTGTGAGGAGAGGGTCCCACCCATGAAAAGCCATCACCGGGGGCTCCAGGTGACCTCTGCGTCCACCTGGGCTCGGGTCCGGGTTGTTTGGTGACGTGGGTGTGATCCAAGGACATTCTGGAGGATCAGGACGGGTGGACAGGACCTGTCGCCAGTGCTGCCTGCTGGCACCGAGCCCCTTCGGCGGCCTCCTGGGTGGGAGCCTGGGGAGCGGCCGCAGCTCCCGAGCGCCTTTCCCAGCATGGAGACCAAACCCCGCCGTTCCCGTCCTTCTGATCTGTCTTTGGCTGCCAATTAGCACGACGTGAGAACTTGTCTCCCTGCTGACGCGCCCGTGTGACTCCTCAGATGCTTTAATTGCGGTGTTTTCGGCGGCCGGGTGCAATGAAATGGTAATTGTTGTGATTGTGTGCCGGGCGGGAACTGAGAGATGCAGCTCTTTGGCGAAGCCTAATTAGGAAATAGGGACACTGTTGGGAATGGCTCTGCGATGTGATTTTCCTAATGAAAGCCACTGAATAGGCAGCCTTGTGATGAAGAACAGCCTCGCAAGGGCACTGCCAATTGCTCTTCTCTAGTGTTAATTTTGTATTTCCTCCCCATTGTTTTTAATACCCTCTTGGAAAAGCTTGAAGATAAAATGCTTTATTTCCTTGCGCCTCGTATCCTGTTTGGCAAGCGGCGATTGGAGCATGTGCATCTGGAATACATGAGAGGCCAGGCAGGAGCTCCTTCAGACTTGTGCATCTCTGATTTCAAGCTCTGCCACTGAAAAAAAAAAAAAAAAAAATAAAGCAACTTCAGCTTGCGGCTGATCGGCTCCGCGGCGGCTGGCGCAGCGGGAATGCTGGGCTAGGATGGCAGCTGTGCGGCTGGAAGGGAGCTGGGCCTGTGGAGCCGGAGCAGAGCGATGCTCTGGGAGCGTGGTTTGGGGGTTTGGAGGCCGAGGCTGGGCTGGTTTCACCTCAGCTGTGCTGCCCTCGCTGTGTTTGACCTGCAGCACCTGGGAGCTCAGCCAGGTTCGGTCTCCTGCCGGTAAAAGCGAACCCGGAGCTACCCGGGCAGATGTGGCTCAGCGCTCCCACCTGCGCCGCTCCTTCCCGGAACGGGGCTGGAGCCCCACCTGGGCCGAGCAGGGAAAAGCTCCGCTCGTGTTTTTAGCCAACAGATGTGAGCATGAGCCTCTCGCTGAGTTAAAAGGGGAGTAGGAAAGTGCTCCCTGGCTGGGTGGGGCGGTGCCGTGGCGCTGTGACAATCACCAATTACAATTATCAGTGACATTAATATCAATGACTCTGGGTGCCGCAGGGGCACTGTCTGTATTTGTAAGAGGGATGGGGATAGGCCTTGGCTTCCCCTCAAATGCTCGGTTTCATTGCTCAAAATTCCCGCAGTGCTTGGGCCGAGAGCAGCTTGAGGGCTCCCAAAACGCTGCTGGTGCTTATTTTGGGGTGGGTTGAAGCAGAAGTGGGCAGAGATGGCATGAGCAAGCCCATGTGATAGGGGTGCCCGGGGATGGAGGATTCTGGGGCAGTATCCCCGGTCACGCCGCTCACGGCTGCCCGACGCTGCTTTGTCTGAGCAGGAAGAGCTCAGCTCCAACCTGATCTTGTGACTGTCCTGAGCAGCTGCTGGGGAAGGGAATTTGCCGTGTTTGTATCCTGTGTTGGAGGGGCTTCTGCGGGCACTTGGGGGTGTTTCACTGCCGTGTTTGCCTGTTCCAGTGCAGGGCTGTGTGGATGGGGCACGGCTGCTGTCTGCACACTTTGGGAAAGGCACTGCTGTCCTGAGCCTGCAGAAGTGTTTTCATCCCTTCCACAAAGGCCCATTCTTTGTTGTCTCAAATTAGGATGAAACGCTTCCCCTTTCAGCTGCTTCCCCCGTCGCTGTGTGTCTATTTAAACCCTCAGCGCAGAGGCTTCTCAGCAAACAAGCTCCCATCCTTTCAGGTGGCATTTCCCTTTTTTCATTGTTTCTGGCACTCTGTACATGTGAAACTCCACAAATGTTTCTTCATTCTCGGTGTCTTTGTGTTGATAAAACTCGTAAATGGGTACACCCAGAGTCTGCAGCTGCCTGTGGGAGCCACAGCCTCTCTCAGGTGTGGAGGATTTGCAGCGGGACTGATGGAATTCCAGCCTGGGAGAGATCCCTGCTGCTCTTCATCCAGCTGTGGGAGTCCTGCCTGAGAGGGCTTCTGTTTGAGGCATCTCCAGATTAATTAGCTGTGTTGCAATCAAAGCCTGCAAGGTTAATGTTCCCGAAGGGCTGCTCATTAACTGGCGGCTGTCCTCAGGTTGATCTGGTCTTGATGCCAGGGGGTGCAAATCCCTGAGGGAACTCCAGAGTGTGAAGGAAGGGCTGCAAACTCACTTTTATGACCCAGAGCCTGGGAACTCCACAGCCCTGAGCTGCCAGATCCTGGTGCTGGGTTTAGAAGTGATTGGGGAAAGTGAGAGTTAAACTCCATCCCACCTGCTCCAGGTGAGAGTTAAACACCCCATCTGTTCCACGTGGGCTCCAACCAGATCACCATGCCATGCTTTAGGATGAAGGGAACAGCCTTTGAGTGTGGGAGTTGAGTTTTTCCAGTCGCTGTCAGCTCTCAGGAGCTTGGCTGGGATGAAGGACTGCTCCCTCTGGGAGAAAGCCCCTGTGCCAGGGGGCTCCTGCCCACGCTGGGAGGAACTGGGAGCTGGAAGTGGTCCATGTGCTGCACTCGCTGCTCCTGTGAGGGGTGCCTGGGGGGATCTGGGGCCTTGCTCTGCAGGTCAGGGCTGTGCCAGCCTGGCTGGAGGCTCTTCAGAGCTGGGTTGGTCTCGGTGTCACTTGTGGCTGTTGTGTCACCTTCAGATACGGTCCCTGAGCTGGGGAGAGGGGATGGAGAGTCATGGATAGGGCCTGTGGAGAAGGAGACACCTCTTGGCTTGTTTTCTCCATGGATTCTTGGGCTGCCAGGGATGTGGCTCAGATGGCTGCACTGGGCCAGCCCAAAGGATGGCCCAGCTCAGGGCCCTGCCCTCAGACAGGGACGGTCCAGGGGCTTGGACCTTGCTCCCTGTGCTGGGACTGCCCCAAGCTCCCCTGAGCCAGCACCTTCCCTTTGTGCAGCCTGGCCTCCTTCACATCTGCAGCTCTGGCACAGCTGGGCTGCAGCAGAGCCCTCCAGCACTGAGCCTGAGGCGAGCACAGGGTTTGGAAAGGTTTCATCGTTCTCCTCTCAAAAGGAAGTGTGGATGCTGCCGTGGCTGTTTGAAGGTGCTCAGGGGATGGAGCCTCCTGGGCTTGGCCACTGCTGGCTGATGCCACCTCTCCTTGGGCTGTGTCCCCATTTGGAGTCTTCCTTTCTTCCCATCAATCTGATGGGGATGCTGTGGTTGTGCCTCTCAAAGTGGGGCTCACACCCTCCTGTGAGATTTGTGAATCCCAGCCCCACCTGCCCTTGGCCTGAGGGCGATGGGGACAGCCAAGAACGTCCCTGCCATCATCTGTCCCTTGTGGTGCCGCAGCCAGCGGTGCTGGGAGTAAACTGAAGGCTTTGGGCAACCAAACCAGGGACTGAAAAGGCTCCTGGGTTCCCAGCAGGGCCTCCACAATGGCAGGAAGCAACTTCTAAAGCTTCCTTTGGCTGTGCAGGGCCTTGAGGGAAAGATTTACTTGCTTGTTTATGCTGGAAGTTAATCTGTTTAGTGGGTTTGGCATTAGAGCTCACAAAAAGCCCTCAGAAATGGTCACGCTGCTTGTTTGTAGGGCTTTGTCTCTCACTTACTTTGTTTCGCAGCTGGAGGAGTTAAGCAGAGACAGAGCCAATTGAAATCTCACGTGTAAACTTGTTTTTCCAAACAGCCAGAAGGCATTAGAATCAGCTCTCCCTCCATCATCACGAGGGAGCAGGGGGAAGGCAGTGGGGCAGGGATTGGGGTCCCCTCTGGGAGGGACCCCACCTTGCTGGGGTGCAGGATGGGAATGGTCCCTGACCCTGTTTGGGCTGGGAGATGTTTTTGCAACAGAAAAACCCCAACGAGCCCAACCCAAACCCCGAAGAGCCCAGCACCCCTCCCTGTGAGCTGCTGCAGCGGAGCATGGAGCCACATCACATTCTGAGGGGGGGCAAGAAGTCTTGGGAAGGGTTTGGAGAGGCGCAGGAAGTGCTGGGTCAGTGGAACACAGCATGGGTGACGAGGAGATTTCCTGCTGTCGCAGTCCTGGTGTTTCCCTCGTGTTTGATGCTGTCCTGAATGTGTCAGTGCCACCCACGTGTGACCTTGCACAGTGAAAAGGGATTTTCCCCAGGGACCATGGCCCAAGAAGCCCCTTGTACAGAGCAGCTGCTGTAGGAAATGTGGGACATGAGGTCCGTGCCTTGAGCAGGAGGTGCTGGGCTCCCTCCTGATCCCAACACTTCCTTTGGAGCATCTTCAGCTGCCAGGAATTCTTTGGATCAGGAGGAAGCTCAGCGCCTGCTCTGTATGGGCAAGGACCCCCCAGTCCCAGGTGTCCCCCAGGCTTTTGGGAGGGTTTCCTGCTGAGCATGGAAATAGCTGGAGTTTATCACCCTCAGCCCAGGGGAGTGGCTGTAAGACCCTCACAGCAGGGGTGTCCCCTTGTGTCCTGTCCCTGGGAAGTGCTGGGAGGAATCCCTGGACACTGGCGTGTCCTTCACTTCCATCTCAGCAGGAACAGCTGGGGCTGCTGCTGTATTTTGGGAAATACCTTCTTTTCCCCCTCTACGTGATGCACTTGCTGAATTTTTTACTTTTTCCTCGGTCTCTCCCGTGACACACAGGAAATTCTGTGCTGAGCTTCCACCTTCCCTAAGGAGCAGCCCTGGGGTTTCCATCACACCCTGATGGTGGCCCCCAGCTCCTGTCAGGCTGTGACCACACCATGGCCGTCCCCAGCCTAAACCCTCTCGGGACTTGACCTGGAGCCTGGAACTGGCTGTGATGTTGGGTGAAACTTCAACCATTGTGGTGACAATGACTGGTACAGACTAAAATTAACTCTTGCATCATGTGGTTGGGGGCTTTCAGAAATGGTGCCAGGAACAAGGGCATTTCCTCTCTGAAAACCGAGCTGTAAAACTGGGCTGCTCTTACTCACATCAGATTGGTGTCATTTCTGTTGGCCCTTGGGGTTTTTGAGGAGGAAAAGAGAGGCTGTTCTTACCCTGCCTGAGTTTTGCCAAACTCACAGAGCCCGGTGAGTAGGCAGGGATGGGGTTGAGGGTGGTGATGTCCTGGGTGGCTTCTCTATCCCCACGCCGGGCTGGCTGAGAGCTGTGTGGGATTCCAGGCAGGTGTGGAAGGGCTCCCGATTGCAGAGCTGCTGTTGCTGATGAGAGGGAGAGGAGAGGAGATGGATTTGTGCTCCTGGGCAGAGAGCAAAGGCCAGGCTGCTGAAACCTGCCAGCCTTGGCCTGGCGGGTGTGAGGGTGAGCAAAGTGCTGGTGGAGGGGAGAGAAGGAGAAGCACAGGGTAGGGCTGGACCCCTCCCAGCCATTTGCTCTTTCCAGAAAATCACTGTGGGTGTCAGGGTGTGCTTCACAAGGATGATCCAAGACCTTCTCAGAGCTCTGCATCTGGGAAAGGCAGCGGGGTGCAGGCTGGAAGGGCCTCTGGGGGTTCCCCCTGGCCTGGGGACAAGAACCATGGCCCAGCTCTCACTCTGAGTCTGCTGCTGCTTGTTCTGCCTTCAAGGATGTGGGCACAGAGCAGTCTCCTCTTCACAGCAGCCTTTCTGTGGGAAGTTTATCCCATTTCCCACCTCCAGCAGACCAGGGCACATTTTCTCCCCACCTTTCAATTTGGACCTTGTCCTTCAGCATCTTTAGGAATGGGGCTTTTGCAGTTTCCTTCAAAAACCATTGCAAAAAAGTATTAACAGCACCAGGGAGACACTTCCCTCCCTGTGCCTTCCCCTTCCCAAGGGTGGAAAATTGAACAGTTCAAGAGCGTTGTGCTCCTGAGGAGATAAAAATATTGGGATGTGGAGCTGGAAATGAAGGCAGCACCATGCCAGTGGTGAGAGCATCTCTGGTTGGGGCCTGCAGGAAGTCACTGGGGCTGGAGACAGACAAATGTCATTCTGGAGAAGGAGGGAAGGTCCCACTCTGCTCCTCTCAGTACCGGCGTGGTGGGACTAGTTCAGAGGCTGGTATTTCTCAGCATCAAAACTCATCATGGCTTGAAGGGGGAGCGAGTGGAATTCCCCCGTTATCTGTTTGGCAAGAACACACCAGATCCTGGCCCGAAAAGCAGGGAGTGTAGAAAAGAACATGTTATCAAAAAGTCAGAGGAAGTCTCAGTGTGCAGAATGGGTGCTGGGGAGGTTTTAGGGCAGTTCTGTGCTGGACATTAACACTGCTGTGGTTTCAGTTTCCTCTAAACTTTGTGCTGGGGTCTGGTGCCGGTTGTGGTCTCCCTGTTCGCACTTCCGACCTCGTAACAAAGAAATCTCTCACCTACAGATAGTCCCAGAACAGTCCTCAGGTGTCTTGACTTGTGTGAGACTGTGACACATCCCGAGCTGCTCCCGAAATGCACGGTTGGGCTAAAACTTACGCCTGGATAGGGAAGCAGCAAAGCTTCAAATGCCTGGTTTGAGCTCAGGTGAGTCCAGATGTAAAAACAACGAAAAATGTTGTGATCCCTGAATGTCTGATTCTAGAGGAGGCACCAGGATGATCCGAGGGATGGAGCACATCTCCCACAAGGAAAGGCTGATGGAGCTGGGACTGCTCAGCCTGGAGAGGAGAAGCTCTGGGGTGACCTCACTGTGGCCTTCCAGGACCTGAAGGAGCTGACAGGAAACGTGGAGAGAGACTCTTTACAAGGGATGGAGGGACAGGACAGAGGGAATGGCTTCCCACTGCCAGAGGGCAGGGACAGATGGGATATTGGGAAGGAATTGTTCTCTGAGAGGGTGGGGAGGCCCTGGCCCAGGGTGCCCAGAGCAGCTGTGGCTGCCCCTGGATCCCTGGCAGTGTCCGAGGCCCTGGAGCTGGAGTCTGCTCAGAAATCTTGTGATGAGAAGTTCATCACCAGGATGACAGCACCATGATGGTTTCGCTCTGAAATCACTCAAATTTTGTTGTGGTTGGATTTTGTCTGTTTTAGGGGCACTCCCACCTGCCTGTTTAACTTTTCTTATAAAAAGAGTGACTCACAAAAAGTTGACTCAAGAGAGGAGAGGCAGTGACAGCGGTGCTGGAGCCTTCCCCATTCCTCTGCCTTCACTCCAAATCCTGCTTGAACCCAACTGCTGAGTTTCCTGGAACTGCTCCTGAAGGAGCCTTGGCAGGGTGGGTAAGAGATGAATCTCCCTCCAGGAGGGCTGGCAGGTGCTTGGTTTAAGGCACAGGGCAGCTGATTCCTTGAATAACCTCAGTCCTTCCACAGCTGATGGGAATTTTGGTCCTGGCTGAAGAGCCAATCCAACCTTGGTGGGGAAATGACACCTGTGCTGCCCTGTCCCCCACGTTCCAGGCTGTTGGTGTCCATGGATATTTGTTACTAATAACTAAATAACGATGCCTTTATTTTCTCTAATTTGTGTTTTCTGCATTATCAGTGCTCTAATGTAGTTCATTGGTGAAACACCCCCGCAAAATTGACCTTAGGTAGGTTTAAAGTGTGCGCTCCATCTTCAAAACTGGGAATAACTTGGAGCAGAGGTTTTAAAGTGGTTATTGTAGGACTTTCTTGGCCTGGTGGTTTATGGAGAGCTGCTCATTCCAGCCTCCGGCACTCAGATTTCACGCCTGGCTTTCCAGAAGTGGAATTCTAGTGAGGAATCCTGGGGGTCTTCAGCAGACAAAAATCACCTGTAAAAATGTTGTGTTCTACTTTCGTTTGGTAAGAACTGGATTTGGAGGTGAAAGAAGTGAAAACCCAGCTAAGTATGGCTGCAATTTCCATGTTCCCTTGATTGCATTATCTGAGCTTCTTACAGGCTTTGAAACATTTGATTGTGCAACTGCAGGCAAAAGAAGGAAGTGGGATTATTCCTGTTTTACATGTGGGAGGCAGCTCAGGAGAACAAGGATGGCAGTTGTCTTGCTTCAGGATGGCCTAAAAGGCACCTAAAAATTCAACTTAGGGTGCCCTGAGAAGGGGTTCCAGCTGGGGGGGGGTGAGCTGCCCTGCACAGCAGGTGCTCTGTGTCTGGAGATGTTGATTTGTTTAATCACCTCAGTTTTGCACAGATAGAGTTGGAGGCAATGACTCCAGTCCCTAGACAGACCCAGAGTCACCACAGAGCTCTGCAGAGAGCAAAGAGCTGACGGGGGTGCTCCAAAGTCATTGTGTGATTTATTTTTTATTATTTTGTGGCTTCTACTCCATCTGTGTTTGGGGTTCAGGATGAAAATCCAGACATTTCGGGCCTTAAGGACATTGTTGTAAGAAATAGGACACCAGGAGTGTTGGCTGCTTTGCCTGGGTGTGTTGTTGGCTGTGCAGAAGGTCACAAAGATTTCGGGGCTTGACAGACTTCCCTCATTTTCCTGGGCACTGCTCCTGCTGGGCAAAGCCCTGGGGATGCAGGGTGCTCAGAGAACGTCTGGCAGAAAGTCTGACTGAAAGAAAAGTTGTGCATGTGAATAAAAGCGGTGGCTCCAGCACAGGAAGGAGCTGGAGCTGCTGGAGAGAGTCCAGAGGAGGCTCCAGGATGATCCGAGGGACGGAGCAGCTCTGCTGGGAAGAAAGGCTGGGAGAGCTGGGATTGTCCAGCCTGGAGAGGAGAAGCTTCGGGGTGAGCTCATTGCGGCCTTCCAGGACCTGAAAGAGCTCCAAGTGAGATGGAGAGACTCTTTACAAGGGATGGAGGGACAGGACACAGGGAATGGTTTCCCACTGCCAGAGGGCAGGGATGGATGGGATATTGGGAAGGAATTGTTTCCTGGGAGGGTGGGGAGGCCCTGGCCCAGGGTGCCCAGAGAAGCTGTGGCTGCCCCTGGATCCCTGGCAGTGTCCAAGGCCAGGCTGGATGGGGCTCTGAGCACCCTGGGACAGTGGAAGGTGTCCCTGCCCATGGCAGGGGTGGGGCTGGATGGGCTTTGGGATCCCTTCCAACCCAAACCATCCTGGGTTCTATGGATAAACTCCTTGAGGAGCACAGTGCCCCTGACCATCCACAGCCAGCTCCGGACAACTTAATTCAACCAAATCCTTGTCATGATCAAGCATTTTTAGGGCAGCAATGGCAGCTTTCATCTTTAGCTGGTGTTGAGTGTCGACCTCAATGCCCCAGTGGTTTCTCCTGTCTGAACAGCTGCACTTTGGGGAGTTTTTGGAGGGGAACTGGGTTTTCCTGCTTAATCCGCTCCTCTGGAGGGGTTGTCCTGCTCAGCAGTGGTGGAACCTGAGTGATGCCTTCTCTTGGGTCGCTGCTATGGGGTTGCAGCTTGTGGTTGCCATTGATTCTGTGAGAAGCCCTGTCCCAGCCTGACCTGCTCTGACACTTCCTTACCAGTAACTGGCACCCAGTGGAAGAGGAGACACTGGTTAGTGTGGGGCCAGGGTGTGAACCACCTGAGGAAACACCTAAATGGCTCAGGAAGGTGAATCTGCCCATCTGTGCGACCAATCAACTTCAGACTCTCTCTGATCTTAACAAGCCTTTCACACAGGCAGCTCCATCCCTCAGATTCACCCCATCTGAAAGGCTGAGGCTGCAGTGTCTCCGCTGAGGAGAATCAATGACCACTGACACCAAATGCAGCCAAATTTCCTTTGTGGTTTATCCCAGAAGAGCAAATGATCATGACCCCTCGTTTCTTTTTCCCCCAAATCATCAGGGCTGAACAAGGGCCTTGAGTTTCGCTCTGGGAACTGACTCCACTTGCCTGTAGAGCCTCCAGTGAGTTTTGCTGTCCCTGAGGATTTGGTCCATCTGAGAAAGTCAACTTTCCCCATTTGCTCAGGGGAGATGGAAACCCTTAGAGATGGCAGATCTCGTGTGTTGTTCTCTCAGTAGCTCCCAACAAGGTGTGGATTATGGATGTTGTGTTTTGACCTCGTGACTGTTGGGATGCTCTCGCTGCTAATTAATGCACTGTAATTCCAGTGCTCCTGGACATTCCCTCTAAAAACACCTCGAGGTACCCCTCTGGTGATGAGCTACAGAAAGAACTTGTAAGAAGCCAGTGTGAGAGGCCTGAGCCACTCTTCAGCTGTGCTGGAGAAAGCTTCTGGTAATGGGGCTTATCAAGCCCCCTTGGGGAAGGGTGTGACAGATTTTCCCCTCTAAATGGGGATGAGATTTCATCAGTGGCAGCAGAAATCCAGGCTTTTATGCCATAAGGAAAGAGTGACACTCGAGTCTCATCCAGACTGGAAAACAGAGCCCTCATGCCCACACTGAGCAACGGGAGGAAAACTGTGGTGATGGATGGTGGGAAAAGCCCTTCCTTCAGGTTTTGGCAGCTGTTGGTCAGAACGGAGCTGTTCTGGCAGCATCCGGGTGGGAAGATCCAGCTCCATGAACATGCAGGGAGGAGTGGATCTCTTGGCTCATGTGGCTCAGCTCCTCCCCAGCACCAGACGGGGAGCTGAGCACTCAAACGAGGAGAGAGCACCCCAAGACTGCTGAAGCCCAGCCTACCCATGTGTGCCATCATTTAGGGGAGCACAAACTCCTTGCTTGGCTCTGGAGCTGCTGTCCTGTGCCCCTCCTTGCCCAGCTCTCCGTCACCACCTGCCCCACTGGGGTATCTGACAGCCTGACACGTGGCAGGGACAGCCCAGTTATTTCTGACCACATCATCAGTGTGTGGGCTTTATTTCTGTATTTTCTTGCTCACGACTGTTGAGTTTCCTGGAACTGCATGCCCCAATGCCAGGCCCTTCGCAGTCCCAGCCCAGTTGCGCAGCATGGCCAGAGCCGTGTGTACCCCTCGGATGTGGCGGGAGCCTGAAATCCTCCTCCAGAATAGGAAATGGTGGCACAACTTCCCCCTGGCTCCCAGCACTTCTCCTTTTGGCACAGCACACAGAAGGTGGGGTAAGAAGATCTCTGAAATGCAGAAGTGTGAGTTGCTCTTGAAAACTGTGTCCCTGGGGAGGGGGGTTTGTGTGGGGATGGATCCAGCTCCTGGCCTGTGGCTTCCTCCTCAGACGGGAAGTGTCGGAGTGGCAGGAGAGCAGAGGATGGGGGCTGCAGGCTCCCCAGGCCTCGCTCCAGGGAGTTGCCTTCTCCTGTTTTTCCACCCTTGGGAACCACGGTCCCATGGCCTTGCTCGCCCATGGGTTGTCTTGGATGTCATGGAATGCTGCTGATTTCCACAGGATTATTCCCACTTTCTGTGATGATTTCTCTGGTGCTGCCAGAGAGAGAGAGCCCTCGCCCAAACCTGAGCTGAGCTCGTGGGGATGCTCTTGGCTGGGAGCTACTGGGGAGGGACGGAGGCTGCCGGGGTTTTGGCTGGAATTGTCTTTGACCTCATTTGATTACTGAGCCCTTCGTGCTCAGCACCAGGGCAAAACATCCCAGGGAAAGTAGCTTATGCAAAAATACCCAGAGCCAATGCATTTCCAGAGACACAAAGGCCTTTCCAAGGTCACACGACAGATCCTGAGCCTGGGAACAACTCCCAGGGCAGCTGAGGCGGGAGAGGAGGAGTTGGACCCATGGCGGAGAGCAGCAGCAATTTGGGACGTGCTGTGGATGGAGATGCCTGAGGGGGTCACCTTGTCCCTGTGGGCTACTCTGGGGTCCCACAGCAGCACTTCCCTCCCAACCTGGGCTGGGCACAGGGGGTGCTGCAGCTGCCGGGGCTTTGCAGGGAGGAAAAAGGAGCATCCCCAGCGAGGGGAGCGAGCAGCCTGAGCCCCCAGCTCTGCTGCCTGCTGGATGTGGTGTTCTCCAGCCGTGCAGAGAGGAGATGCTGGGAGGGGCTGCAGGGAAAGCTGCTGTTGAGAGAGTGTGAGGAGAGGAGGTGCCACCACCGGGAAGTGTCTGTGAGTGCTGGCAGCAGGAACGGGCAGACTGGAGCCGGCCTGGGTGGCACAAGAGCTGCTGCAGCCCCTCTGTGCTCTCCCCACTTTTCCAGGGGGTGCTCCTGACACCTTGGGTGAGTTTCCTTTTCTCCTCTCGGCTTTTCCCAACCCTTTCTCTTGCCAAGGACACAGTGGAGCAGTAAATCCATGTTTTTGGGGCCATAGCAGAGGCTGCCATCCCAATTCTGCCAAGGAGGGATGGGAAGGGGGGACAATCCCTAAACGACAGTCTGGGCTGC
Source organism: Dasyornis broadbenti (assembly GCA_013397935.1). NCBI lineage: Eukaryota > Metazoa > Chordata > Aves > Passeriformes > Dasyornithidae > Dasyornis > Dasyornis broadbenti. The sequence goes on along the minus strand of VZRN01002416.1, from coordinate 122,715 downwards.
CAGATGTCCCAGGGCAGAGCTGTTACTGCAGGGAGTTGCGCCTCTCCTGCTCGAGCTTTCCTGCAAGAGGACTGGATACAAAATCATGGAATAACCACACCCATCCAGTCCCCAGAGGTCAGGAGCTGGTGGCCCTGGCCAGGAGTGTCTGGCCAGTCCTGTGGGGGTCATTGACACCTCCCAACATGCAGAGGGCCATGATTTAGATCAGCTTCTGCTGTTCCGAGGGCTTCTCTGCTCCACTCCCAACTGAAATGGCCAAGCCCAGGGCATGAATGCATTGGATTTGGGGGTTTATGGAGCATTTTCAGGCCTTGCCTTGGGGTTGATGTGAGAACTTTGTGGTTCAGCCTCTGAAGATCTCAGATTCTGCCGCTTCGTGTCTGAGAGGTCCAGCATGGAGAGCACCTCCCTGGGGATGCCTCACGTCCAGCTGTGGGGTTTGGACATCAAAGCACATCCAGAAGAGCCACCTCCAGCCTGTGGGACAGTGGAGTCCATGGCAGGGCTGCTGCAGGGGGCCTGCAGGGCCACATCTCCAGCTGCCAGCGTCCCTAGGGTTTGTGTCAGGCTGCTTGGAGCATGTTGGGTCACACTCAGGCAGAGCAGCTCTGCATTGGCGTCTCACATCCAGATCTAAAGGCTCTGAAGGAATGAGGATGCTCAGCAGTTTTTAAACTGCTCTGCACTGCTTGGAGACTGTTTCTTGTGTCCAGTTTGCTGCTGGAACTGCTGAACTTCTAAAAGGACATCTTGAGATGGGCTAGGGAATCATGGTCTGTAGCACCAAGGCGACTGTTGGATCCCTTTGATACAGATTTAACCCCAAATCTCTTGGATCCCAGCATGCAGCCAAGTCTGCAAAGCCGTTCTGGCCTTGCCAGTGCTTGGGAGTGGTCCTAGCAGAGGAGAGCATCAAACCTCTCTGGTGACATGGGACAGGACCCAGGGAATGGCTGGAGCTGTGCCAGGGAGGGCCAGACTGGATATCAGGAGGAGGTTCTTCCCCCAGAGGGTGCTGGGCACTGCCCAGGCTCCCCAGGGAATGGGCACGGCCCCGAGGCTGCCAGAGCTCCAGGAGTGTTTGGACAGCACTGCCAGGGATGCCGAGGGTGGGATTGTTGGGGTGTCTGTGCAGGGCCAGGAGCTGGGCTGGGTGATCCCGGGGGTCCCTTACAGCTCAGGACATGATTCCGTGAAAGGGATGAAACAAAGGCTTTGTTTGCCACCGACACTTTCAGCAGGGTAAAGTTTCCTGTATCCAGGACTGAACCTCCTTCCCAGTCTAAAGGCAGGAGGTGAATGCACTCAGGCCTGGCCCTGTTCCTCCAGCCCCTGAGCAGCCCTGCCAAGGCACTGTGGGGTGGGTGGGACTGGTCCTGCGTGGGCCCCTCAGAGCTGAGTCCTTCTCTGCCAGGTGCTGCCTTGTTCTGTGGATGAGGAGCTCTTCCATCTTGGGGGGTATCTTAAAGCTCCATGTTTCAAAGAGTTTGTTGAGTTTTTCCCCTTCCCCAGCTCGAACTGTAACAGTGGTGCTTGGGATAAGCACTTTGAAGCCTTAATTGCAATTATGAATCTTCCTCTGTTCCCAGGTCTCCCCTAATTGGCTTCCTGTGCGAACTTCCAAAGCTGGGAAAAACAAAACTGCTGTTTTTGTGAGGGAGCTGCTGGCGTGAGACTCCCGAGCCCAAATAAAGCCGGGCTCAGCCGGGCCCCATGCGCTGCTGTGCCCAGATGCTCACAAGGGTGGCATTATCTCAAACCTAAGCTGATTTACATGCTTGCATTTGCAAAGTGCTAATCTACTGGGATTTTTTCTTTCCCCCTCCTCTCTTTTTCTTTTCAGCCCCCTCTAATCTCCTGCTCTCCCTGCCAGGTTCCCAGCTCCTTTGGCTGGAATAGGCCCCAGCTAAATCCTTTATCTGTCTGTTTGGCAGCCCTGGGTTCAGTAGTTAGCAAACGAGCGACACTTTTCCTGGCTCATTAATTAGATTTACTGAGCTGAGTGCTTGCTGCTGCTGCTGCTCGAGTCCGGACAAGGCAGTTCTGTATTTTGTTTCTTAGAAATGTGGGGTTTAAAAAAAATGCAGTTCCAAGGCAGTTCTGGTACCAGTGGTTAAATCCACAGGTCCCCTGCTTGCACTGCTGCTGAGAACACGTGGTTTTCTCGCGTGCAGCTTTATTTCTGCAATTTGCTGCTGCATGGGCAGTTCTGGCTGTGTGGCACAGTTTTGCTGCTCAGGAGGTTTGAGGATGAGTGGCTGGGTACTGTGCTGAGTATGGCAGGATATCTTGGTTAAGGCGGGTGGTTCTTGTGGGTTAGAAACAACCTCGGGGAAATATCAGGATGTTTTTATGTATTATAAAAATGCTTGTCCTGCTCTGCCAGCTTTGCCTGCCAGGTTTATAAATGGGCTTGGGGAGGTTACAACAGGAAATAAAAGCGAGAGGATGAATGAAAATTCTGGTTCACCTTTACCTGACACTGGTGGTGGAGGGCCTGTGCTGCAGCAGGAGCCTCTGCCCCTCCTTTTGGAGGGGAAACTGAGGCACAGACAGGGCTCACCTGACTCTGGGCTTTGATTGTGGACTTTTGGTTCCCTCAGGAAGCACTGGACAGCACCAGCTTGTGTCATCTTGGGGCCTGGGCAGTCTGGGAGGGTGATGAGTGTTGGGCTTTTGTCACCCACTGCAGCCTGGGAGCCCAGTCCAGCACTGGGACACCCCGAGGAGGCTGGGGGATGCTCCTGGTGCTGCTGAGCTGTTTGTCATCCCTTTTACAAATGGCCAACCCAAGCAGGGGTCCTTCAGCCTGTGCTGGGGACAAGGGGACAGGGTGCCTCTGAAAACAGAGCAGCGGTGCAGCACGGGGCAGTGTTAGAGCTCATGGTGTGTCAGGCACTTTGTTTGTTGGCATAAACGTCTAAAATTAAAATTGATGGCCCGCCCGTGGTTGGCTGGGGTCATGCAGAAGCCTGGTGGCTGTGCCTTGCTGGTTTGACCCCCTCCAGTCCTGCAGCTCTGCAGGGAGCGGCTCTGCTTTGGTCTCCTGTTCCTCAAGATTGCCGAGGCTTTCCGTGGGAAAGGGGCTGTCCCAGAGGACACTCGGGGTCCTTTGCCCGTGCTCAGCTGAGTGTTTGGCCCAAGCAGAGTTGCTGGGTTGTGGCTGCTGCCCACTGTGAGGTGGCCACTCGGGAGGGTGCCCCTGCCCCTGCCCTGGCACAGCCTTGGTGACAGAGGCTCCGTGCAGCCCGTGCCCAGAGCAGGCTCTGCCCCAGCAGCGGCTCCAGTGGCCATGAGGGGATCAGATCCTCCTGTCCCGGTCACTGCTGGGTGGGAGCAGTGAGGGAACGGAGATGGAGAATCGATGGTCGGGAGAGGGGCTCAGTGAGAATCGCTGTTAAATTTTCGTTTCTCGCATCCAGATCTAAAGGCTCCGAAGCGATGAGGATGCTCAGCAGTTTTTAAAGCCAGGATTGGTGCCAGGTCCAACCCACAACCCCCAAAAAGGTCCTGCCTCGAGGGTGGTGGCGGTGGCACCGCCGAGCTCCTGCAGCTGTAGGGGATGGGAGGGGGCTGCAGGCAAATCCAGCCGGGATGCTCCACGCGCTGTCTCATCCTTTTCCCTGCCTGCTCAGCCCAAATCGGGCCGGGCTGTGCCTCGGCTGAGCCCAAGAGCAGAACCCGCCGGCGGTTTAGGGTAGGCAGCGCTCGTGAAACCACCAGGGTGTGTGGAGGCAGAACCGCCGCAGTTCCTGGAAGGAGTTTTGTAGGCGCAGCGCTGGGGGAGGAGAGCAGAAATATCTGCGATGTGTCACAGAGCTGTGACCAAAGCGCTTTGCACTTCACCCACGTGAGTTCCCAGAGCAGCAGCGAGTGTTTATCCAGCGCGGACCCGCCGCTGGGACAGGCGAATTGCCGCTAATTGGCTGCCCCTAAAGGCACAGGGGCCAGGCCTGCTAATTAGCCGGGTCTTTACACCTCCCCTGTTAATTTGGAGAGTGCAGGATATTCCCGGAGGGAGCTGGACTTCCACGGAGGTGACCCCCATCAGCTCGCGGAGGTTTTTGATCCCTGCCGGGGGTGAGCTGAGAGCAGCAGCTGGGAGCCACCAGCCTGAAGTCTGGCAAAACAACCTCGCAGTTATTTAGAGTTCACATTTTGGAGTTGAAAGCACAGACATAACTTGGTCCCCCTGGAGAAGGTGAGAAGGGGAATAAGTTACTGCCAGCCCGGAGGTGCTGGGGTGGGAAGTCGGCACCTGCCCCGAGCCTCCCTCTGTGCTGGCAGTGACCTCACTTGGCTGAGCCTGTGTTGTTCCTATTTTTAAAAAACTGAATTAAAAAAAAGACCATTTAGGCACCTCACAGGAAGAGTCCCAAGCGCCCAGGTGTGACCTGAGCTGTGAGTGTTGTAGGTAGGATAGGAAAGGTGGAAAAGATGAGAAAAGCACAGGATAATTCTGGTGACTGGATTTTATAGCAGCTCTGAGGGGGAGATGCTCGAGGTTTAAGAAGCGCTCGGGATCACAGAGTCCCAGGATGGGTCAGGCTGGGAGGGACCTCAGTGGGTCCCATCTGGTGCCACCTCCCTGCTCCAGCAGGGCCATCCCAGAGCTCAGGGCACAGGATTGTGTCCAGGCAGCTCTGGAATATCCCCAGGGAGGAGACTCCAGCCCTCTCTGGGCTCTGTTCAGGGCTGGGCACTGCCCAGGGAAGAAGTTGTGCCTCCTGGGCAGGGGGAGCTCTCTGGGCTCAGTCCCTGCCCGTTGCTCTGGTGCCATCGCTGGGCCCCCGCAGCAGAGCCCGGGCCCTGCTCGGAGCCTCCCTGCAGCCAGGGCCAGATGTCAGATCCTGGTGTGGCCTTTGTCCCACCACAGGTGTCCTGGGTGACCTGGGAAAATCCCCTTTGCCTTTCCCAGCAGCCTCAATTCCTCAGTCCCCATTGAGAGTTGTGTATTTTTTCTTCCTTGGAGGAATGCTTTGAGGATAAATGTATTAAATAATGGATTGTAACTCACCCCAGCTGTGCTTGTCTTGGGGCTGGGAGAGCCTGGGGTGTCAGGAGCTGCAGCAGCACTGCCAGGACACCCTGATCCCTCCTCCAGACCCCCACGGATGGGGCTGTGGCTGGCTCTGCCCAGTGGTGTCAGTGCTGCCATGGGAACGCAGGGGACGCGAGGGGAGCCTGTTCCATCAGTGTCCCTGTGTCCTTGGGGGATGCTGCTGGTGCTAAAGGGCTTTTTCTGCCCTGCTGGAACCCAAAATCAGAAACATTAAATCCTCAATCTGCCCATGGCCACCTCTATGCCCACTGGTTGCACCTTTTTCATGGTGAGTGGAGCAGGACGCTGGTGATGAGCCCATGAGGGGCACGACCCAGAGATCTTCCTGATGAAGCCCATTCCCATCCACATCTCCCTGGAGTCTTGGAGGAAACCCTGGCAGGTGGCACCACAGCAGCTTTGGGTTCCCAGCAGCAGCCCCTGGCTCAGCTCCAGTGACACCCCTGGGGTTGTTACCTTGTGCAGTGAGGATGCCCTTGGCGACAGATTCCTGGTCAGTTCCTTACCCTCCAAAAGGTGACAAATCCCATCATCACTTGAACTGCTCTTCCTGTACGGAGAGCTGCTGGCAGCCCTGCCTCATCCCAGGAAATGTGGCTGTGCTAGAACACCTAGATTTGGGAAGATCAGACATACATGGAGCGCTTTCATTCCAGGGGCTCCTCAGTGCTGCTAAGATTTGCTCCAGTTCAGCAATCAAGGTTTGTTTTGGGGTTGAGGCCTCTGTTTTTTTCGTTAGATAAGAAAAATCCAGCTTTGCGGTGAAGTGTTGGACTGGTTCTTCCTTCAGACAAGGCCCAGGTGACTCAGAGCAGGGATCAGCACTGCAGCACAATTACAGAACAAGGGAAAAAAACAGACGAAACTCACCCAGGGACCAGCAGATAAACAATGCTGCACTGCTGCTGAGCTGGGCTCCTTCCTGCCCTCAGCCATCTGGAGAGGGAGCACTGGGGCTGGGGGAGCCCAGCTCTCCTGGGAGGCTCTTCCCAGCAGGGAAAACAGCTGGGAAAGGATGGAAAAGCTTTTCCATTCACAAAATCATTGTCAGGGTGTGAGCTGGGGACCCTCTGAGCACACAGAGCTGGGGTGCCCCAAGTTCCCCGCTCTGACCGAGATGTTTCACCTGCCCATGCCATGGGGTTAAGGCTGTTCCCCATGCCAGGAAGCCCCAGGTGTTTCCCCAGGATGTGGAAATGAGTGGCAATGAAGGTGAGTTCTGGAGATACAGGAGCACAGTTAGAGCTGGTGGGTTTGGCTGTCTCAGGGGTGCTGGAGGAGGGCAAACCAGCACAGGAGCATCCTTGGGGGCAGGTCTCCACCTGGGTACCACTTTCCCCAGCAAAAACTGGTCCCAGGGAGAGCTGGCCTGCTGGGGACTTGCTCTTTGCAAGGTGACTCAACGCTGATGTGTGGAGCAAAATGTCTCGTTTGATCAGAAATGAGAAGTTTCATTTTTTCTGGCTTGATTTTTTATTTTTTGAAACACAGTCAGATGAGGGCAAACGCTGGTTTGAAATGAGTTGCAAGGTTTTGTTCTGAGTCCTTGAGACCCCCTCTCTCCACACCTCTGCCTGTGCGCCCTGTGGGCAGATGCGTTTTGTTGGAATCCTCTCCCATTCACTGAGGAACTCCCTCACCTCAGAACCATTTCCCTGATTATTTTCTTCTTTTTGCCGAGTCTCTTGCAGCTCTGTTTTTCCTCCTACTCCGATTTCGTTTGCTGCTTTGGTTGCACAACCTTGGGCAAACTTCATCCCAAATTTCAGGTGGAGCATCTCCATTATCATCAAGACTGCTCCTGAGGCCACCTCCTGTGCTGCCCTGCAGGAAGGACATGGCAAAGCTGCCTCCTTGGCAGCTGCTTCTCGGTGCTGGGAGCCCCCACGGGCCTGCTTCACACTGGAAGTGGTGTGAATCCTGCTCCTCATACTCCAGCAACACCCCAGGGACTTTATCAGCTGGAGGACGGCACATCCCAAAGCCAAGGACAGCTGAGGTGGGCAGTGCTGGGACCCTGATCCTGATATTTTTTTTTTT
>VZRN01002416.1:66079-115583 GCA_013397935.1 Dasyornis broadbenti | reverse complement strand
TTTTTTTTTTTCCTTCAGTGGAGCCTTTATCCCCAAAACTCCCAAACTTTCACCTCCCAAGCCCAGCCTTAAACTCTGGCTGCTAATGCAGGTAATCCTGGGGCTGGGATTTGGGAAATCCCATTAAATAATTCTTTGTCTTCACCAGCGAACCCACACCTAAGGCATCACACCCCAGCTAAAACCTGGAGCGACTCGAAGGGCTTGGATGGAGGGGTTTGAGTGGGGCTGACTCGTCTTAGGCATTTCTGAGCTTCCTGTGGGTTTTCTGCTCTGATCCCGGAGCCTGCTCGGGGCCAGGCTGTGCCGGGAGGGGCTGGGGCGATAAAACCACTCGTGCTTACCGAGCAGAGCGCTGCTGCTGCGGGCTCTGCCTCGCTCCCCGCCGCAGGGTCGGGCTGCTGAGCCCCGGCAGCGGGGTCGGAACTCAGGGCGGTCCCACACCAGGGTCTCCCCTCCCCCTGGCTGTGCTCAGGGCAGGGGATTTGGGGTTTTTTTGGGTGGCGTTGCCCGGGTTACGCGATGCTGAGCGCTGCCGGCGTCACACGTGTGCGGTTGTGTCCCCTGTCCCTCTCTCGCCCTCCCCGGCTCTTGCTTCCTCTCAGAGCTCGCTGGGTTCGCCCTTCCCTGGGAGCGCAGACACCGGAGGGACCCACGGGGCCAGGCTGGGACAGGCTCCCTGAGCCAGAAAAGCCAATCCTGCCCGGTCTGAGGGAGAATCTGTGCCTGCATTTGGGATTTCGGCCCTGGCTGGCACCCGGGGCACACGACTCTCCCTATCTCCAGGTTTTAGCTGGGGTGTGATGCCTTAGGTGTGGGTTCGCTGGTGAAGACAAAGAATTAGACACAGCTGATGACCAGCGGCTGCTCATTTCAGGCTGAGGCCAGAGCACTTCCCTTATTTCTGCCTCTCCTGGATGTTATTTTTCCCTTGCTTGGATGATGATCCATCCTTTGGCTGCAGAGTGTTTTCAAGCTCCTTCCTAGGCTGCAGAACTCCCCCTGTGACTGCAGATCTTTCTTTCTGCCACATCCTGGTGCTCTGTGGCCGTGGTCAGCCCGACAGACGGAGCAGCAGCAGAACTGACCGCACAGACGTGCAGCTCTCGGGTCAGGCTTGACTTTCCCACCGTCTGACTGGGATCCCTCTGTGATCTGGCCATGGGCTCACCCTGGCCCCCGCTGTGCCTTCCTGCAGAGCCATCCGCTTATGGCAGCGGCAACTGGGAGTCAACTTGGGCTGCTTGGTGCAAAGCAGCATCTCAGGGCTTGGATCCGTGGCTGGGCTCACCCACCCCAGCCCTGTGCAGCCCCAAGCTGGGTGGTGTTGGTGATGTTGCCTTTGGTGGAGAGGAAGAGGCAGGGCACAAAGCCCATGGTGGATGTTCCTCCCAGGAGCTGAGCAGCCCCAGGTGTGTGGCTCAGCAGGAGCTTTGGGAATGTTCCTGGTGGCAGGTTGGTCGCCTTTCAATTCCAGTCCCTTCCTGCACTGCTGCCGAGGGTGCCCCCAGCCCCACGGTGCCCGCTGTGGGTGCCCAGCTGGCACCTGGGGCGAGCTGGAATCCAACCCTGGGTGTAAAACCTGAGTGCTGCCTGGCCCCTGTTGTGTCACCTTTTGTAGGTGCTGTTGGTACTAAAAAGACTCCAAAACTGCCTTTGCACATCGGTGCTGTCCCTGCCCTGTGGTGGAGCCTCTCCTTCAGCCCAGTTCCCAGAGACTGCAAGAACAGGGAGTCATCTCTGGCTCTGACTGAGCTCTCCAGCTGTGGTTCTTTGAGAGCTCTCCAGTTCTCACAATTTCTGGTGTAATTGAGACTTTGCAGTTCAGAAAGGCTGCTTGCGCAGGGCCTGGTCCTGTTCTTTGTCCCAAGGGAGCTGCCAGGCTGGTGCCTCTCCTCTTCCCAAAACACCATTTCCCACTAATAAATCAGGATTTAATTCCCTCCTGTGAGCAGTGGGACGTCCTGTGTCATTCCTGTCCCTCAGCACCGCTATCCTGCAGGCACAGGTGCTCTGTTATTCCAGAAGCAGATTTTCTTCTTGTGCCAGGACTTCTATCTTCTGCTTTAAGATGAAGTCACTACCTAAACATCCCTTTCCCATTCCACTTCCCAGCACCGCAATTTGCTCAGAATCCTGCATTATGTGCCAAGCCATGAGCAGTTTTTAGGTTGAAATATATTTATATATTTACATATCTCATATATATGATTCATAAGGGTCATATCATGGCTTGTTGATCATCTGTTACATCAAGACTTTCTGCAGGTCAAACTTTCCCTGAGCTGGGGACAAATTGCTGTGAAAATTTCCCTTCCAGAGCTGTTCTCAGAGGCCTTGCCGGTTACTGGTGGGATCTCCCAGCTCCCAGTCCAGTCCTTCCCAGCAGAGCTCCATCCCCACAGTTGGAATGTGGAGTTCACCAGTGCTGAGCAGCCCGTTCCTGCTGCAGTTTTCCATCTCAGTGTGGTTGCTGATCCCCCACACACCCTGGCTTGTTCGAGAGAGCAAATCCTTCCTGTGTTTGCTCTTCAAACCAATCCCATTGGAGCTTTGGGTGCTTTTGGCCTTCTGAAAACTCCGCTCTGTCTGGGTGTGTGTCCACAGCGTGCCACCAGTGCCCTTCTGTGTGGAAAAGTTCTCCTTGTGCTTCCTGCGCTCTTGTGTGGTGGATCCTCACCTCCAGCCCTGAGTGTGCTCTGCTCCTTGGAGCTGCTCCTGCTCTGCTTCATTCCTGGTACCCTGAGAGCAGGAGGCAATCCCAGCATTGCCTCAGGTGCTTTAGTTCATCCCTCATCCTGCCTTTCCTGCATGGTCCTGTCCTGCTGCCCCTTCCCAGCAGCCTCTCTGGCTGGGTCACCACCTTGCTCAGAACTCCATCTCCAAGGTCTGCATGTCCCACCTGGAGCAGAGCAGGAATGAGATGTCCCCGTTTCTGTACAGCTCTCCTGTGGGTTGATCTCAGGGCGATGAAGCTGGGCTGGTGCAGGAAGCGTTAAATGACAGTTTTTGTTTCAGGTTCTTCTTTATGTCCTGGAAGAAGAGGCTTCATTTCTGGTCAAATCTTCCTTTCTTCCTCCACAACCCTGGAAAGACAGGAAGATAACAGAGGGGGATAATGTGGGGGTTTTTCTTGGTTTTATTTGCCTGTTGGTTGGGTTTTGCTGTGAGTACAGCAGGCAGCACCGTGGGGACCTTGCTGGGTCACATTTTTCATGTGTCCCGTTCCAAGCCATCTGGCTCCTCACTTTATGGACAAGCAAAGGGGACAGTCCCATGGCGTGTCCAGCCATTACTGTGACTCCTGAAGACATCAGACCTTGCAGCAGTTTTTTCAGTCCTGTTCCTTGCTCTCGAGCCTCTGCCACCACCTGGGAGCAGGAGTGATGCTCTTGGCAGGCCAGCACAGCTTGTGTGGGTGAGTAGGTGTGGGTCGATCTCCAGAGAGGGGAGTGGCGACACATCCATGGGTTTCCCTTGTGTTTCCCCTCCGTGGCCTCACCAGGGGCTGGTTTTGGTCAGTTTGTCCCTGGTCAGGAATCAGTGGGGGCTTGGTCTGGGTTTTGGGAGTGATCCTCTGTGTTCATTCTCCGCTGCCTCTTCCCCCGTTGGCTCGGGGAGTGGGGGCTCGCTGGGGTGAGGGTTTGCAGCCCAAGGAGTGAATGTCCCACAGGGTCACCCATGGCTGGTGTGCCCTTATCCTCAGTGCCACAGCAGCTTCTGCCCTGGCTCAGTGGGACAGGAACCTGGCCCTATAAGGAGCCGTGCAGGGCCCGGATGGCACAGCCTCCTCTGCAAGCACCCTCAGAGGATGTTTGTCAAACCGGCTGCCTCCTGGATCTTCTGATACCCTGCCTTTGTGTGGTTTGAGCGAACATCTTATCACCCTCATCTCCCTGCTCTGTGCACAGCTCTCACTTTGCTGATAAACACACCAAGGCTGAAGTTTTTCTTGAAAATCGCAGGTTTCTGCCCACACTGCCCCGTTTTCTACAAAGGTTTCCTCCAGCCTCTCCCTCCCTCGCTCTGAGTTTCTATCTTTGGCTCCTGTTTGAGGTGGAGAGGAGGCAGTAAAATCGTGCAAGCGAAGAGTTAGAACCTAAGGTTTTCTTCTGTAATTGAAGGAAAACAGACACTTTTCCTGCAGGAGCAGGTACCGGACATGTGTTGCTCCACTGCCTGGCACAGCTCCATATCCAGCTCCTGTCCTGAAATGAAGATGCATCTCCCAAAGCTCCTGTCCTGCCCCTTCGGAGGAGGAGCTGGAGAAAGCAGAGAGCTGAGGTGGAGCTCGAAGGAGATGATGACCCTGCTGGGGACCTTGTGTGAAGATCTTGCCTTGAAAAAAGCTCTGTTTAGAATCCCTTTGCTGTAAACCAAATTAAGTGATTTTCCTTCTGGTGCAGCACCAGCCCAAGCTCCTGTTTCCTTTAACCTCATCACGCTTCTTTTTCTTGTCCCCTCAGTGCCCTGAGCCCTCCAGCAGCACCGAGCCATGTTCTGAGCCACATCCTGGCACCAATCCAGGCAAGGCATCCATGTCCCTCCCCACTGCCGCTGTCCCCAAACCTGGGCAGTGCGTTCAGAGCTGCTCCCGAGGGCCAAGGGCCTTGTTTTTCCTCTCCTGTTTCCTGCCCGGGATGCTGAGCCTCAGAACAATCGGGGCAGGAAAGGGCGTTGTCCTGCCCCAGGGTACCCAGGGGCTTTTCCCAGTGCTGCTGGAGCAGTGGCTGCTTCCATGCTGCAGGATTCCCTCTGGAACGGCTGAGGACTTCCAGCCAGGTCCTTTCCTGCCCAGGGACATCCCAAGGAGATGTTTCTGGGATTTGCCTTTGTGGGAGAGGAAATCCCAGCTTGTTCCGTGTCTGCCTGGGTTTGCTCTCTGGGAGGAGTGGATTTTAGAGCATTAGCTGCCTGGGGTGGTGCCTCCCCAGGCCATCGTGGATTTGTCCTGCTGGGGAGGTGGGGGTCTGACCGTCTTCTCTCCGTGATTTCGGAACAGCCACTTTGGACTTGATCTTTGAGCCTGTCCTCTCTGTTCCCGTCTCCTGGGGGCTGTCCTGGGCTCCACCAGCAGAAGGAGATCAGAGAAGTCCTTTGAGATGGGACTCATGTGGGTCTCAACACAAGACAGGTGTTTGTCCCTGCTGGAAAGGCTGCTCCGAGCCCTGTCCCAGCTGTGCCAGAGCTGCTGTGTGCACAGGGACCTTCTGCTCCTGGGCGTGGAGCAGATCCTGAGCAGGAGAAAAGCCCTGGAAGGGCAAGGTCCCAGGGCACTGAAGGCAAGTGGGGGAACCCCAGTGAGTCCCAGCTGAGCAGAAAGTCCCTGTCAGGGAGCTGTGATACCCCGAGAGCTTCCCGTGGCCTCTGGCATCGTCACAGCTCAGCAGGAAAATGTTCTTTTTTGGTGGTAATTTTTTTTCATACTATTTAAAAGCTTTTTTTCTTTTTTTTTTTCTTTTTTTTTTTTTTTTAAATTTTTTTGGTATTTTTGCAAACCTTTGGCCTCAAGCAGGACAAGGGAAAATCTAAAACCAGTGATCAGCAAGTTCCCACTTCCCACCAAGGGGTAAATGTTTACCTGTTTGGTGTTGATTAACAGAAACAATTAATTTGTCTGTTCATCTTTGTAACTGTGACCCACAGAGATAAATGAAGCCTCTTAACTAAGCAATCTTGGATGGAAATTACCCGAAGACCTGGCACCTGTGCAAGGACAGTTTCACAAATAATCTTATGGTATTTTCCAAGCTGAGCTTTGGTGTGCTGGGCCTTTTCTCGCTCACTTTAATCAGTGCTTCTTTATCTGATTAGCAAATTATTATAAATGGCCCTTTTGGGCACTCAGGCCTTCAGAGGGGCTGGGTTCAAGCTTGTCCTGTGCCCATTGGGAATTGCTGGCCATGGCGCATCTGGCTTGGCTGGTCAGCTCCGCGTTCGGCCAGGACTCTCCAGGTGAGATCCAACCATCCCCCTGTGAGGAGCCCAGGCCTTCCCGGCATGCTGCAGGTGCCAGGAGGGCATCGTGGCGTGTAAGGAATGTGCCTGGAGAGCCACAAGTCACTGTGGGACAGCAGGAAAATTGCTTCACTCTCCCAAACATTGGCTTCTCTGCTTCTGCAGTGGTGACTGCGTGGTTTGCACAGTGTTTGGGGGCTGCTTTTGAGGTTCAGTTCCTGAAGAAGACAACCCAATCCCATATGGGAGAACATCCCACAGCTCAGTTCTGTAGGGCTGGGGCTGGTGCCTGAGCGAGGGGTGGGGGGACAAAGCCCTTCTTCTTGCCCTGCTCAGCTCCTGATGACACTGCAGAGCACGAGGGGCAGTGGATCTGGGCACACTTTTCCATATAAAATATCACAGGATCATTTGAGTTGGAAAATCCCTCCCAGCCCATGGAGTCCAGGCTGTGCCCGATCCCCACCTTGTCCCCAGCCCAGAGCACTGAGTGCCACGGCCAGGCCTTCCCTGGGCACCTCCAGGGATGGGGACTCCAAAGCTCCCTGGGCAGCCCCTGCCAAGGCCTGAGCACCCTTTCCATGGAGAAATTCCTGCTGATGTCCAACCTGCTGTGCTCCTGGCCAATGCCTTGTCCAAAGGGTGATGTTCAGCCGTTCCCAGTGCTGCTGCGGTGTCCCTGTGCTCCTGTGCTGGGAGCAGTCTCCAGGTGTGTCACCAATGTGTGGGCACTGGGATGGGCTGCCTGCGGAGCTGCTGTTGGGACAGTTGTGACAATGTCCTGTGGCGAGGCCTCTCCCTGCTGTCCTGTCTCACTGCTCCATCAAACCCCTTCTCCCTTCCCTGGGTGGGGGACATGCTCCTATTGGAAGTGTTGCTGTTTCCTGGGGAGGAGGCAGGAATCCCCCACCTTTCCCAAATGGCAATGCCCAGCCTTATGACAAGGGTGTCCCCAGAGGGTGCCAGAGCATGACCACTGGCAGGATTTGCCCTGAATGTGTTGTGAAATGTCACCTCAGGCTGTTCACCGTCCTTCCACCTGCTCCCAGTCCCTTGTGCCTTGTGGTTTTCCCAAATCAGCTCTTGGTTTCTCCACTCTGCTGCTGGGAGTCGAGCTGCGGGGACAGGATGCAGGGCCAGATTTATTTTTTACCTTCAGAGTTGCTCGACACCCCCATAAAAAGCAAAGCATTGATCCAAACCCTTGACCTCAGCACTTATTTCTCTTGCTGTTCTCGAGATGCTTAACAGGGCCCCTGAAAGTCAGATTACATTCTCCAGAATTGTCCCCTGCCTTGTCACTGGTCTCAGCGTGGGTGGCAAGGAGGGGACAGCTGGGGGAAGACGCAGCAGAAAAGGCTGCAGAGTTTCTGCTCGGTTGTGGCGGACAAAGCGAGGCCTTTCCCATGGAAAATGCTTCCATAAGCACTGCTCTGGGACAGGAGGTTTGGGTTCATGTGTGGTCCATGGCACAGCAGGAAAAAACCACCTAAAGCCTGCATTTTGCGGTTTGAAGGGTATGGCAGTATCTTGGGTGAGTTTGATTTTAAATCCCATGCCTGTTGTGTGCTGAGACACGCGAGGCTCACGTCACGGGAAGGGATGGTGGGGCTGGTGTGGCGTGAGGAGCGTGTTCCCCTTCGAGGACTGAGCTGTGCCTAAACCCAGTGGGTTTCGAGCTGGGTGTTGTAAAGGTGGCTATGAGTCACTCTGGGCTCTTACTCACTGCTTTTCTCCTGCCGCAACCATGACAAAAGTGCTGGGCTGAAATTTCCCCGCTCCTTCCCGCCGCACTGTAACGTTTCTTGGCGTTCCTCGCACCGTGCATGGATAAAAGTCCTGGAGCAGAGCCCGATTCCAGGCTTGGGCAGTGGCACACAAGAGGCAGGAGCCCATGAGCTCTTTGGGGTGAAGGAGAGGGCTTGCACTGGGCAGGTCAGTGGTGCTCAGGGTGTGTTTGCTTTCACCTCTGTGGAGCTGCTGGTGGATTCTCTCCAGCGCAGGGGCAGGGCTGGAGTTGGCTCCCTGTGTTCTCAGTGAGCTCCAGCAGCCAGGCACAGCTTTCCTGAGCCTTTTTGGGGAGTTGCTGGGAATGAAGTGTGGGTGGAGGTGGCCATGCTGTGTGCCCAGGGCAGGGAGAGCTGCGGAGCCTCTGCTGAGGTCAGAGTCGCTTCTGCTCCAGGCAGCACTGCTGAGTACTGGCACCAAACGTTGACCAAATGAGCAAATAACTGAGCCTTTTGGGGTGGCTTTGGGAATTCCGTGGGCCTGTGCATAGGTACAGGATTGTGCTGTCCTAAGGCCTCCTTGGCAGGTAGGTTTTGTAGTGTTGGCAGCTTTTGATTCTTCTGCCTCAATTATTTTTGTGCATTTGTGTTGCTTCTAAATGAGAGGCAAAGAATGTGCGGGATGGAGCCATGTCTGTGCTTTGGTAGAGGGGAACACCTGCCCCAGGGTCCCTCTGGCCTGCAGGGAATGTCCACGCCATCACCTCTGACTGCTCACGGTCAGGAGGATCCGAGCAGTGGACCTGGGAAGTGGCTTTAATGTTCCTGGTGTCCCAGACAGGTGGATATGGCTTGGGTGGGATTAAACCTTCCTCCCCCAGAACAGGCTCTGCCAGCCAAGGTTTAGGTTGAACCCTGGGACGTGGCAGGGCTGCAATCACAATTTCACAATGTTCTCGCGTGCTGGGCTCACGTCCCCTCGGTGTTTTCCACCATTGCCACAAGGGCACGTGGACCTTTACTTCATGTTGGCCATGTGGCTGCAAGGGGACGGTTCTGGAGCCTTCCCTGGCCCCTTGGGGGTGGTTTGTGACCATCACCAGTGAACATTGGAGCCGTCAAGGGCACTCCATGCCTAATGGAAGGAGTAGGAGCTTGGGCTCTGCTGTCACCTTTCCCAGGCTGGGCCAGGTGATCCTTTGAGATCTCTCCAGCCTGGGCTGTTCCGTGAATCCCAGCCCAGCCCAGGTGCTGCAGCTGTGATCCGTGGAGAGATCAGTGCTATCTCTGGCGGAGGTTAACCCCAGCTCACCTCCTCGCCACAGCCTTGGAAGCGATTCCTGTTCTGCCCCGCAGGCGGGAGCTGGGAGAGAGCAGAGCTGATGCAGGTCAGGGACTGCCCTGGCCCCGCTGCCTCTGCCAGTGGGGTGATGGATGCGTGTGCTAAGGCTGGGAGGGACTGGGGAGCAGAGGGAAGGTGACAGCCAGGGGAGGGGGGTGTTGTTGCTTTGGGGTGGGCAGGGTCACAGGGGTGCACTCCCCAGGAGCACCTTGGCTGTGCTGCAGCAGAGGCGCTGCTGTGCTCCCTCCTTGCACTTCAGTGAGGACCTTGGATCCCATACCCCGTATCCCATACCCTGTATCCTGTACGCTGTATCCTATCCTAACTCTCTTTTTTCCCCTTCAGGAGATGAGGTAAAATGCAGCACACCACGTGCACAGAGGACAGGATCTACCATGCACTGGAAAGGTGTCTCCACGGGCTGAGCAGGGACGCCGTGTCCAGCAGATGGGCAGGTAGGTGACCTGTTGTCCATGGGCTTGTTCCTCTCTCTGTGGGATCTGCTGACCCACCTGGGCACCAGCTGGGGTGTCTCACCCAGGACTTTCTCTGGATAAGAGGGAACTGCTGGCACTACCGGAGGCTTTTTGCCTTCCAGTGTTCAGTCAGAGGTAGCATCCAACCTGATCAGCCTTCCTGGAGATTCTGCTGGAATAGGAAGATGTCCCAAGACACTGAATAGGTCACGCCAGGTCTGCCCCGTGTGAGGACTCAGCAGGGCAGTCGTGCATGCTGCCAGCTGTCCCTGAGTGAGCTGGGGAGAGGAGCAGGCTTTGTTCAGCACCAGGAAAGGCTCCTTTGTGCAATCAGCCAGCCCTGCCTTGATGCTCACAGCCCCCAAGCCAGGGGTGTGATCTCTGCTGCCTTGTCAGCCACCAGCACAGAGATGTTGTTATCAGTTTAACCCTGGCCCAGATCCCGTGGTGGCCATAAAGGCGTGAGCCTTGCTCACAGGGCTGTGAAGGGATTGGGGCTGACGTGGTGAGGGCAGAGCAGCAACGAGCAGAAATAATGTTTGAATGTCATTTTGACCTTTCTGCCTCGTAGCTGTGTCTGTGAGCTGTGATTAAATCACTGCCAAACCCTCTTGTGGATGAAAGAATCTGGGGGCTGTCAGATTCTGATTCCATTTTGTCTGTCCAGTTCTTTCAACCCTTCCTGCCTTTCTTTTTACCTACATGTCAACAAAGAGATGCAGACAGGATCCCACCTGCTGCCAAATCCCAGAGGAATCCCTTTGCCATGTCCATTCCCTCTCACCCACCGGAGCAATGCTGTGACATCACCTGGGGGCTTGGTTCGGGCAGTTCTGACCGAGATTCCCGTGTCCCTGCTCTGGGAAGCAGGCCCTGGAACGTGACCCACATTCCTGGTTCCTGGAAGCGCGACCTCGTGCTTGGCACGGTGACAGCGCGTGGCCAAAGGAGCCGCCGTGGCCAAGCAGGTCACTGTGTGCCCAGAGCTCACCTCTCCTGTAATTACCATCAATCAGTGCCCGTGTCACTCACAGCTCTAATCCCAGCCCTCAGTGCTGCTCTTTGGGCTGGGGAAGCCTTTAAACAACGACTTCATAATCTTTCTGGCTCATTAGCAAAGATTGGGGTGTGCAGGGCAGGGGTCGGGGCTGGGGGCTCTGCTGGGGGCAGCTGTGCTGAGTCCCAGTGAGTCCCACCCCTGATGATTTCCCCTGACTTTCAGGCCCCTTCCTGTGGCTCTCGTGGGGTTAGGCACAAGGACCTGCCATTCCTGGGACAATCTCAGGCCTTTTGCACCTCAAAAATCTCCCTTTCATCCAAGGGATTTGTGCTGCTGCCAGAAATCTCCAGCGTGCCCTGGGTGGGTGTCGGTGGCTTTGCTGTGCCCCAGGCCAGGTGCTGCTGCTGGGGACCCCCAGGACGCCCCAGTGCCCTGCTGAGGAGCTGCTCTCCCTCATCCCGCCCCGTGCCGCCGGAGTGGGAAGTGTTTGGTCACCGTGGTGACACGAAGGATTCAGGGAAAGCAGAGCACAGCACCCACATCCCCAGGCTGTGTCCTCCTGCCTTTCAAAACCAGAACAGAGATGTTGTCACCTCTTCCCCATGGTACAAGTGACAGTTTCATTATTCCTGCCCTGTGTCAGGTCCAGGCTGTTGTTTGTGGCAGGGCTGCTCCTCACAAATCAGTGAATCCTTTCATCTGGCTCTGAGCTGGACTGGAACCTTCACTTTCCTAATTTTTAGCTTCTATTTCCCAATTTATTTGCTTTCCCCTCTTTTTTTACGCTGTTCATACACCAAAATAGCACACACAACACCACAGCTTTTGGGGCTGAGACCTTGCTGAATTTCGTTCATTTTTAAATTGTTGAGTGCTTTATTTTTCTGTGATAACTTCCCAGGAGGTTGCTCCACAGAGGGTGAGTAATTGTTTCCGACACGTTGTTCCCCCCTGCGTAAGGGATGAGCAGCTGAGGGCTGTGAAGTCAGCAAGGAGGAGTTGTGAGGATTTGACCATCCCAGGTTTACACCCGGGATGAGCCCGTGGCCAGCTCTGGGGTGTAAATTGGTCTTTCTGCAGAATTTATTGGAGGAACCCAATTAAAATGAATTGTCTGTGACTCATAAAAATCCCCGTTAGAAAAGTGCTTGAAGGAAAACCTTTTCCTTGTGGAGGAACCTCCTCAGGGCTGGCCTTACTTTGTGCTGCAGGAGAGAGACCATGGTGAAATTAGAGGGTGATTAAGAATGAAAAATATTTTATTTCTTGCTGGTGAGCAGAAAAAAATAATGGAGTTTTTGTTGAAGAAGAGCCCTGGGCTTAGCTCTGGTGGTGCTGGGGATGCCATGCTGTGGAGTCAGAGGTGGGAGAGGGACCCAAGGCTCCTGGAGAGTGGGAGCTGCTGGAGGGGCTGGAGGATTCCAGGGCTGGAATGGAGGGCACCCAGTGCCTGGAATGTTCCAGGGATGGGAAGGAGCTGTTGTGTGTCTCCCCCAGGGGTCAGAGGGGATGAAGGATGCCAGTGAGGGCAGATGGGAGAAGGTCCCTGGGGAGCTGGAGGAGAAGTGCTCCATGACCTGTCCCAGCTCAGGAGTTGACTCTGCTCACCTCCAGTGAAGAGAAACTCAAGATCCTGACATTTATCTAAACCCCCTCATGGGAAAGAGCAAGATCTGCTGTGGGGCTCCTCCAGCCTCGGCCCTGAGCAGTGAAATGAAATGTCTGGAACACTTCCCAGAATCCCAGAATATTCCGAGTTGGAAGGGACCCACCAGGAGCAGCCAGCCCAGCTCCTTAGTGAATGGCCCCCGCAGGGACTGAACCACAGCCTGGATGTTTTTAGCAACAGGCTCCAACCAGCTGAGCTCATCTCAGGGTCTTCCAGCTCTGGGTGCAGAGTTAAGGTTCCTGGTGACAGAATCTGGCAGATTTTGCCCTTTGAGCTGATTTCTCCAGGCTTTGTGTGGGTTTTTCTGCAGGAATCGCTGCCCAGGCTGGGTGGAAGTGCTGGGAGGTGCCCTGTGCTGGGCATCCATCCCCGCATTCCATGTCTCAGCAGCTGCAAGTTGGATTCCTGTGCTTCCCAAGGGATGCCGTGGCTGCCAGGCTTGGGCTGTCCCTGTCCTTGGGCACCTCCAGCCCCTCTGTCCCAACTGCTCCGAGCTGGCCCTTCCTCTGGGCAGTCCCTGGGAGAAACCACCTTCCTCTGCTGAGGAGATGGTGGCAGCAGGTCTGGGGGAGGAGGAAATGGAGCCTTCTGCTTTCCACCCACCCCGGGCTGTGTCACTTCTGCCGGCACTGGCAGCCCGTGCCCAGCCCAGCGCCGTGGGCGAGGGCAGCTCGGGAGGTGCCATTTCTGCTTCAGTGCTCTTGGTTTTCTGACTGGACAGGTGCCCACTCTGAGGGGAAATGCCACCCCCGAGGCCAGGAAGGAGCGGCTCTGGGAGGAGGAGGAGGAGAAGGGCATCTCGGGGCACTTCTCAGAACAAATGGCAAAGCCTCATCCTTCCGAGGCCGCCCACGGGGCTGCTGTGCCTGGTCTTGGCATCTTTGTGGTGCTGATAAGATCAAAGCCGAGCCCAGGCTCCCTGTGCAACCCCTGCTCAGCACCCACTGCCTGCTCAGAGCCTTTGCTGTGTTCTCGTCCCAAAGAGAGGTTTGCTTTTAGCTCTGCAGAGGCTTTGCTCTCCCAAAGGGAGATTTTCGTTTGGCTCTGCAGAGGCTTTGCTGTTGATTTGCCCTCCCAAAGGGAGGTTTTCCTTCTGTCTGTGTCATGCTGGGTTCAGTCGAGTCACACTCTGTGGGGTGTTGGGATAAGCCCAGCTCACTCCTGTATTTGCCCCAGTGTCCCCCAGCTGGGGACAGGGTGTTCCCTGGGCTGCCTGTGCTGCTGGCAGATAAACCTGACTCATTCTCTGTCCTAAGAAAAAATAAGCAGCGCTGGGTCACTGGTTTAGCAAAGCAAAGCCGGATGGATGAGCACGAGGGCAGGGAGATGGCAGCAGTGGGGCTCCCACTGCCCTCCTGGGAGGTCTCCTGGGCCACTTGGGGCAAATTCCTTGGATTTAGGGGCTGGAAGAGGAAGTTCTGGTTTGTGCTGTCTGCACAAGGTGCATTTTTAATGCTGATCTTGGTCCCTCCACAGCCATGGACTGCTCTCCTCTGAGGCACTGAGGGGTTTTGAGCCTGATTTTATTTCCCACTTCCCTCAGCCAGGAGGCCCCTGCCTGACCCTGCCTTGCTGTGGGCTTGGGTGGTTGAGGGGCAGTGTTTCCCATCCAACACAACTTCCCAGTGCTTGCACAGCTCGACAGACTGGGAGTACTGGGGAGCTGAGCTCCTGCTGCAGAGATGGCAGGGAGCATCCCTGGGGGGACATCCCATGATGTCCCCAAGCTTTCCCCTTCACACAGATTTGGGGCCGCCTTTGCATCCCATAGTGAGAAATGGTTTTTTTGGGAATTAAAGAGCAGAGGCCAGGACAAAGCCTGGGCCAGGCTTCCCCCCTGCCCTGGGTGCACATCCCTCCCTTGTCCTGCCCAGGACAGAGGGTGCCCAGCCCAGGCCGGTGCTGCTGGCTCTGAGCACACTGGGCACAGTGAGATGGACGAGACTGGGCTTTGTGCCGCTGCTGCCGGGGCCGGGTGTCCGGCCCCACTGCTGGGCTGTCCCTGGGGCTGATGTGCCAGGCCCTGTGTGGTGACACAGTTCAGGGTCCCAGCAGTGTCACCTCTGCCGGGCTGTGCTGAGGGGAGGGGAGGGGAGGCTGCAGATGAACCTGGCTGGAGCTGCTTCCTCACGTGGCCATCGCCTCTGCCTGGCCTGGCAATGCCCCAAGGGCTGCTCTGCAGTTTGTGGAGCCCCCAGGTGCCATCACAGGGGCACACAGGACACCTGCAGAGTCTCCTTTCTGCTGCTGGTGTCACCTGGGGCTCTTGTTCCCAACCTGGGCAAAGGAAGAGCATCCCCCTCCCTGCCCAAAGAACTTTTCCCATCTGGGATGTGCTGTGGGAATTCTGCTCCCGCTGCTGGGAGAAGTGGCTGCTGGTGACTGGGCGCATGTGAGGAGGGAATTCCTCCAGGGTTGGATCCCTGTCCTGGCTGATGCCTGGAGGTGCCGGACACTTCTCTTTACTGGGTGCTCTTTGTTCATTGTGTCCAGGATTTCTGAGCTGCATTTTGTGCCTCAGACTATTTTTGCCAGGGCACAGCTGTTTAAGTGGTTTCTGGTTAATGCAGAAATTTCTTGCCAAATTCAGGAGCACAGCCCATGGCAGCCTCCTGCTTCCCAGCACTGTTTGGGTTAATCCCAGGGGATTCCCAGTGCCTTGCTGTGACCAGGACTTAAACAGGAATTTGCTTATAACGATGTTACTCAAACACACCTGGCTGTGTCCTTGTGCCTCAGCTCAGGTCCTGTAGAACACCCAAAACTGGGTCACAAGACCTCAGGTCTGAATTTTAGAATATGCTGAGCTGGAAGGGACCCACAAAGACTGAGTCCAACCGCTGACCCTGCACAGACACCCCAACAATCCCACCCTGGGCATCCCTGGCAGCGCTGTCCAAATGCTCCTGGAGCTCTGGCAGCCTCAGGGCCGTGCCCATTCCCTGGGGAGCCTGGGCAGTGCCCAGCACCCTCTGGGGGAAGGTCCTTTTCCTGATCTCCAGCCTAAACCCTTCCTAACACAGCTCCAGCTATTCCCTCTTACGTTTTCCCCCTCAGGTTATGTTTGTAAGGTGCTTCCCACAAGCCCTGCCCTTGTCCCTGCTCCCTCCCCAGTGGGTTTGCCCCGGGGCAGCAGCCCCAGCTCCTCTCCCTGTGCCCCATTCAGCACAGAATGACTCCCTGAGCCGCGGTTTCCTCCTCTCTCCTCCAAGTGAGAGGAAGGAAGGAGCCCCTGCCGTGCGGGGCTGTTTGGGACTTGTGGTTTGGGTGTGCAGATGCGGCGTCCTCCCCTCGGGGGATGTTCCCTGACCGAGATCAGCCCCACTGCTCTCGGGGATCCTGCTCCCCGTGGCTGGGCTCAGAGGGGAAATAATAACGGAATTCTTTGGGTGGCTAGGACTTTAAAGCTCATCCAGTGCCACCTCTCCCACTGTCCCAGGCTGCTCCAAGCCCCAGTGTCCAGCCTGGCCTTGGACACTCCCAGGGATCCAGGGGCAGCCACAGCTTCTCTGGGCACCCTGGGCCAGGGCCTCCCCACCCTCCCTGGGAACAATTCCTTCCCAAGATCCCATCTGTCCCTGCCCTCTGGCAGTGGGAAGCCATTCCCTCTGTCCCGTTCCTCCATCCCTTGTCCCCAGTCCCTCTCCATCTCTCCTGGAGCTCCTTCAGGCGCTGGAAGGGGCTCTGAGGTCTCCCTGGAGCCTTCTTTTCTTCAGAGGCTGAACACCCTCGGCTCTCCCAGCCTGGCTCTAGAGCAGAGGGGCTCCAGCCCTCGGAGCATCAGGAGATCATTTCAGGACATGGACTTTTTCCATGTGAGGGAGATTCAGACTGCTTCCAACCCACTCTGTACTTCCTAACATCCCATCTAAATCTACTTTCCTTCAGCTTCCCCCTTGTCCTGGATCTCCATTCCCATGTCTAAAGTCCTTCTCCTGGTCTTCTGGAACCCCTGTGGGCATGGAAGGGGCTCTAAGATAAATCCTCCTCCCAGCTGGAGCAGGATGGGTTTTTTCAAGGCACCACATGAGTCCAGCAGCTTCTTGATAAGGTCAGCAAAGCTCCGGGCAGCTCTGACCACTTCTGCTGGGCCAGTTCTTCCTCCCAGGTGCGAGGGCTTTCCCTGGAGGATGCAACACTCTGGGACAAAACGGATTTATTTGGGCAATCTGCTGGAGTCATGCCGTGCCTTTGTGCCATCACGCTCTCCATATGGAAGGGGCTCAAAGGAAAAGTGCAGCATCTCTGAATTCCTGGATTGATGTGGCTGTTCCCTCACTGACAAATATTTCAGGACCCTGGTGGACAGCAGCAGAGCAGAGGAAAATTAAGAATTGCATCTGTAATTAACAGTGAGTGTGTCTGAGCTGCTTGGAAACTTTCCAGAGGGATCTCTCTCTGCAGGAAAATGTTGAATCATTGAAAGTAAAAGGTTGTGTGGCAGCAGTGGGGCTTTCCCTGCTAATTCAGCTGCAAGGCTGGTAGAAAGTCAGGGGAATAGCGTCGCACTGAGCAAATGCTTGTCTTTGCTGGGGCACAAGTGTGATTTTGCAACCTCAGCATTGGTTTTGCTGGTCTTGCCAATTGGCCTTGTCCTCCTGGGCCATGGCAGAGCTCTCCATGGGCTTAAATTCACCTTCCTGAGCACCTGGATGGAGCCTAAAGGTATTTAGGTGGCATTTCTGTGTATTTGATAAATCTGTAACCTCTGCAACTGGGAAGAGCCTTTGAGGGAGAGGCAGTGTAACCTGCAGGTTTGTGATGAACCTGTCCCCTGCCAGCTCCTGGCATTGTCTCTTCCTGGCTCCAGAATGACCACGAGCACACCTGGATGGGTGCTCATGTCCTGTGCCACTGTTCACGTGAGTGAAACCCAGCTGGACTTTTGTTTGTCCTCTCTGATCTTTGGCCCCTCTTTCCTGCAGAGAGAAATGCTCTGTTTCCCTTGGCTTTGCCTTTGGTCTGAGGCTGGCAGAGCCCCAGTGCCCCCTGAGCTGTGCCCTAGGCTGCAGCCGAGCTGGGTGGGGTCTGCACTGCATCCTCCCCACTGGAAAAATCCATGGCAAAGCAGGATGGGAGAGCTGCCAATGCGGACCCTTCCCAAATATCAGTGAGGTTGTTTGCTTGAAATTCCCTCTAACTTTTCCCCACGGGGCTGAGGGGGTACCTGGGTGCCTGGGGAAGAGGAAGAGGAGGAGGAGCTGCTCCCACCATGGGCTGCGGATCCTGGTGAGCTCCATCTCTCCCTGGGATACGGGGCCGGGATGAATGGAGGCTCCTGGCAGCCTTCACACTTCCTCCAGGAGCAGCTGCGAGCTGGCCCTGACCGCCAAGGAGAGCCATGGCCTCGGGAAACACCTTGGCCATTGTCCCCAGCTGGGTCCCAGCAGCCAGAAGCAGATGTTTGGGAAAGGGGGCTGGGGCTGAGCCACCCTCTATCCCTTTGCATGGCAACTCCCCTCTCTCGGATTCATCTTTGGTGGAGTTTTGATGCAGTTAATGAGGATTTGAGTGTGCTAAGAGATGGACTGAGAGCTGGGCAGGCTTGGCAGCGATGCTGATGCTGTGGTGCTGCTGCCTTGGGGCATCTCCAGGTGTGAGGAAGATGCAGCTGGAGAGCTTGGGTGCCTGCCTGCCAGGGAGCTGGATTTGGCAGGATTTGAGTGAGTTTGGAGCTGGGATAATACCCGGGGCTTTGAGCCGGGGCTGGCAGGGCAGGGGGTTTCACTGGTGGGTTTTCTGTGCTGGGGCAGGACAAAAGTGGGTCCCAGCCTTGCCAGGTGCATCCCTTTGGTCTCTGCATGCACCTGGCAGCTCTGGCATCTTGGATCCTCACCTGGTCCCCAGGGCAGAGGCCTCCAGCCCAGCTGGGTGTTCTGGGCTGTGAGGACAAGGAGCTGCTCAGGTGCTCCGTGGTGCCGTGAGACAAACCCTGGTGTTTGAGCTTAGATCCGGCTCCAGGGAGGATGTGAGGTTTGTTCTGCCCTGATCTGATGCCTGTGGTCTACACCTTCTCCTTGACCCCTTCCCGTTTTTTCTCCCCCTGTGACCTTCCTGAGAGGTGCTGGTAGTGCCCCTGGGGCTGGGAGTGCCCCTGGGGCTGGGAGTGCCAGTGGCTCTGTGTCTCCACAGCCGGGCTGTGCCTGAACTGCTGGAGCCTGCAGGAGCTGGTGAGCCGGGACGCCGGGAACTACCTCATCCTGCTGGAGAAGATCCTGGGCAAGACCAAAGAGGTGAGCTGGGGCTGCCAACGAGGGCTGCAGCCTTGGAGACACCGGCAGCTCCGTGCCTTGCTCCACATGGGCTTTGGCAAAGCGTGGTGGGGGATTTTGGTGTTGTTGGGCACCAGCGCTGAGTGGTGCTGGGTCAGCAGCTCCAGAACTCTGGTGGGAGCAGTGCTGTGTGTCCCACGAGGAAAAGCTCATATCCATTCTTTGGGCAGATCCCCAGGGATGGGTTTCGATCCCCCAAAGCACTGCTCAGCCCCGTGCAGGGCTGTGCAGATCCTCCAGCCCTTCCCTGGCCGTGTCCATAGAGCTGCTTCTCCAAAGCAGAGCAAATGGAAAATTTCCTGTTGTTTTTGGTGGAAGCTTCGCTGCGGCTCTGCCAGGTTTCCGGCGGGGCTGGGACGCTGGGGACCATGGGCAGGATCTGCACTGCGCAGCAGCCTGGCAGGTGACAGTGGGGTCACAGCGAGGGGACCAAACAAGAGCAGGGACAATCAGATGGACCTGCCAGGGCTCTCCCATGTGCCAGGGGAGCTCGAGGCATCGCTGGTCAAGCAGGGCCATCCTGGGCTGCGGCTGGGAAGGCCTTGGAGGAATCCCTTGACGTGGCAGGAAATGGGGATGTGTTCCCTAAATCCCCAGCGCTGGGATTCATGTGAGGGGGTAGATTTCCATTTTATGGGAAAGAGGCTGTGGAGTTGAGAGGAGTCAAGTTTTTTTTCATTTATATGTTCTTTCAATGGCTGGAATTGCTCTGGGTGCAGACAGGTTTGGTACAGGAGGGTTTAGGTGAAGCTTTATTGCACTTTGTGCTGTGCTCAAAGGGCAGATTCTCTGCAAGTGCCTCGCTGAGCCCTCAGTGAGAGTTCTGCTGGCTATTCCCTGGAAAAAAGGCTGGCATTCCATTCTCTGGATGCCATCCCCTGGATTTCACTGTGCTGCCCAGCTTCCCAAGCTGCCTGCTTGGAGTCAGTTCCATGGATTTTCATGCAAGGATCAGGAGCATCGAAGCGTTGGGAGCTTGGCCAGATCTGGGAAAGACACAGCAGGAGGTTCTGCTGGTCTGCCTGTCCCACCCGATGGGTTAGTGGGGTTTTAGGGGTGGTTTTCCTATGGAAATGAGGGAATCTCCTGCGTGTGGTGATGGGATGCCATGGGCTGGGAGCTGAAGTCTCCCAGCACCTCCAGGGACACTTTAGGTGAGTGGTCCTGACCAGCAGCTCATCCCTGTGCCCTCGGGCTGTTCCCACAGGTGCAGGAGAGGTGCGACTACGACCTGGTGACGCCCCTGGCCCTGCTCTTCTACTCGGCCGTGCTCTATGTAAGTGCTGAGGCTGCTGCACCGAGCCTGACCCCAGCCCTGCAGCAGGCACTGCAATCAGGGTGGCTTCGGCGGGAACATCCCAGGCTGCTTTCATCAATTCATCCTAAAAAGAAAGATTCTGTGTGAATCCATAGGGATCAGGATCAAGCAACCATTGCACAAGCTGAGAGACAAAGAAAATGAGCTTCAGGGGTTTGAAGCTATTTTTTTTTTTAAGGCTGGGCTAATCGGAAAGGGAGATGGACAATGAAGGGGAATTTTTTTCATTACCCTTTATACTTGGGCAAAATACACAGGCAATGTGAATGAAAAGGAGCAGAGCCTTCCCAGGAAATACTTTTTAAATTATTATTATTATTACCAGCACAATGCATCATTATCCCAAGGAAATCATTGCTGCCAGATCCTGCCCAAGCACAGGCTGTATGGAATTCATCTGTCCAGCTCTGTGGGGCTCAAAAGGGAATTTATATTTGGGCTCGGGCACGTGAGCCCCGGTTGAGGAGGTTGGGAAGGAACTTCTTGGAGCTGTGCCCAGTGGGGATCCTGTGGCCCTTCCTTGGAAGGACATGGGGTGGCACGGGGGGAAGGTCTGCTTTTCTTCTCCTCCTCCCACTTCCAGCCTAAACCCTGGAGTTTTCACACAGCACTCATGGTTTTTGCTCCTCTCTAACCTCATCTCCCTGTCCCCGCAGGCTCCTCACCTCCCCCCCGGCTCTGAGCTGCTCCTGAAAGCTGCCAGTGTCTACCACAGCTTCCTGACGTGGCCCGTGCCCTACTGTGACACCTTCCGGGAGCTGCTCACCTTCATCAGCAACGAGCTGAAGGCCCCTGGTGAGCGCTCCTGCCCTGCCTGGGCTGTGCCAGCATCCAAACCCACCCTGCCTTGGCTTTTGTCCCCTGCTGCTCCTGTCCCATTCCCCCTTTGCTTCCTGAACCCTGTGAATGCAGTGCCTGCCTGGGGCATCCCAAACCTCAGCTTTTCCAAGTGGGTGAGGACCTCTGCCCTGCATCCTCCCTCAGCATGATATTCCCAGGTGGTCCAGCACAGGGTGAGACTGGATTCCTCTGGAGGATCAGGGCAGGATCAGTGTTTGTGGTGGGAGCCTTGTGTGCAAGGAGCATCCTGGGGTCTCCCAGCTGTGGATCAGAGGGAATCTGGGTAAAAAAGAGAAAAATGGGTAATGATTTCCTGGCTGGGTTTCAGTCTGGAGGGTCTTTTCCCCAGCGGAGCCCGTGCTGGCTGCTCCCCTCAGCCTGCCCTTTGTTTGAGGTGCTCAGTGGTGCAATGGGGGCACAACAGTGGGGCCATTCATGGGCATCAGGGTGGCTGGAGCCTCCAAGCCTGCTCTTCCATGGCCATTTCCATAGGGCTCAGGGACTCCCCGGATTGTTCTTTACAGCCCAGACACTCCTTGTGACCCAGCTCTGGCACATCCACGGGCAGCACCAGTGCTCCCCTTAATTAAGGGCTCCTTGTAGATGTCCTGTTGTTCCCAATGGAGCAGCTCTTCCAATTATTTCCCAAAGCCTTTTTCCCTAAACCCCCTGCCTTTTGGGGGCTTTTGAAGAGCTGTTATCACACAGAGCACATTGCAGCCCGTGTTTAATCCTGTGCAGGGCCGTGGCAGCGAGAGCAGCTCTGAGCTGGGTTTGGGAGGCCTGGCAGGGGGATGTGGCTGAGGCTGGGGGAGCTGCCACCTCCTCAGACTGGGGAACTGCTTTGGAGAGCCCTGGGGGATGCCAATTGCAGGGTCTGTGTCACGGCAGCAGTTCCTGTGAGATGGGAGCATGGAGATGGGATGAAAGGTGCTGTACAAGGAACAAAAAGATGGAAAAAACCCCAACTCTGAGCAGTGGAAGCTCTGGACTGGCTGCTTTACCGTGGCACAAATGGCCATGGCCACCAGGCAGGGTCTGGCTGTGTCCTGCTGTGTCCAGCTCAGAGCTGCAGGGCCACAGGGACATGGGGATGCCTGTGGGGCTGCCCAGCTCCTTCCTGGTCATTTATGGCTGTGCTTCAAAAACAGCCAGGGCTGTGCTTTACACACTGCTGGAAAGCTCCAGGGCTGGCTGGGGGCTGCTGCATCCCGTTCTTGTGCCATGGCCCCATCCCCAGTGCCCCAGGCTGCACGAGCGGGAAATTTGGTCAAAAAGCTTTTCCCCTCCCGCAGCATGGATTTCCTCCCCCTGCCGAAGGAGCCGTGTGGGAGGTGTTGGCTGCTGGGTTTGGGAATCCCAGTGCTGCCCCTCAGGGTGGCCTCTCCAGAACCAGTGAGGATGTGTCCCCTGCTGCTCAGCTGCCAGGACCTTCCAGGCTGTTCTAGGTTTGCTGGACGGCCCTGTGACCTGCTGGGAGGCTGAGGCCAAAGCTTTTTATTGAGATGAGGGTGAAGATTAACTGAGAACAAGCCGCTGTCAATATTTGCAGGAATGCCATAGCTTTGATCTGCACCCTGGGGCTGATGCCTCTGCAGGAGGGGTCGCTGCTGCCATGACCTGTGTGGGTCAGGGTGGGTCCCCGTGGGTGCTGGGCTGGGTGGGATGTGGCTGCCTGCATGGACAAGGGGGCTGGATCCTGGTGATGCCATAAGGTTTTCCCAGGGTGCGCCCTTGCTCTGCTGGTGGGGGTGGCAGGGCTTTGCTGTTGCCACCCAGTCCAGATCCACCTGATGTCACCTGGTGTCCTGGGGACCGTCCCAGGGAAGCATCCAGGGTGTGGCTGCCCACAGCAGCCTCTCTCCTGCTGGGCCCAGTGTGGGCTCCATCCCTGCAGGAGGGGAGGGGGCAGTGACCTGCTGGCCCTGTGTGACATCCAAGCTGTGAGGGGCAATAAAGCAAATGGGAGAAGTTGGTAAACGCCATCCATGGAATTCCTGTCCGCTGTGAGCAGTGGGGCAGATGGGGCTGGGGCTGGAGCAGTTCTCCTGTCCCATCCTGTGGGTGATTTCCCATCACTCTGAGTTTTTGCCCTTTCCCTCCCAAGCTCCCTGGACTGGCCCCTCACACAGTGGCTGTGCCTTGTCCCCACAAGGACTTTTGGTGCTGCCATTGCCCCTCCAGGCAGGGGCTCTGCCAGCTCAGGACTGCAGAGCTGCCTGCAGGGGTTCTGTGCCTCATTCCTCTGCTCTCTCCCCAGGGATCACTTTCCAGAGGCTGGTGAGGACGGAGCAGGGGCTGCCTGTGAAGAACTACCAGAGCTCCACGGTGTAAGTGTGGCCACCTGGCCCCGCTGTGGCACCCCTGCGGTCTGGCACTGCTGCCACATCTCCCAGGGGCTGGGGAGAAGGGCTGGATTGCTGGGCTGAGCTGTGGGAAGGGACAAGGACAGCGGCTGGGGCGTTTCCAGAGCCGTGGAACGGGGGCTGTGGGCTCCCTGTGCTGGTGACCCTGCACGGCTGCAGATGTGGGGAAGGCAAAGTGTCCTCCCCAGGGAGCTGCTGATCTCAGCACATGCTGGGAGATGCTGTGATCCATGAGTTTGGGAGCCAGAGGCGAGTCCGTGCCAGCCCCAGAGCAGCGAGGAATGAAAGCCTTGCAGCTCTGAGCACAGCCAGGCCTCGCACCTTATTCGAGGGCTGAACCTTTCCCTGCCTTTGTCGTTTGTAAACAGGGAAATGAGGCTGGGTGATCTGTGCCACCCTGGCCCCAGGGACACTCCTTCCCACACGGCCCCTCTGTGCAGGAGGGTGTCCTGTCCCCTCACCCTGCCCAGCTCTGCTCTGCGCTGTGTCCCACCCAGCAGCACTGGAGGATTGGCTGCATTTCCATAAAAACCCCTGAAAACCTGGCGCAAATCATGGATTTCTGGAATACCCTCACTTGGACTGGACCCACAAGGATTGTCAGGTCCAATTCCTGGACCCTGGGCTTGTTGATAGCTCATGCGTGTTGCCTGAGCTTCCTAGAGCCGAGCCCAACTTTAATTCAGTTTTGTTCAGTGGACAGTGAGTGCTCAAGTGTGTGGGAAGCACAAGTTCTCTGGGCTGCAGGTTTGGGACTTCAAAGCCTGTGGATATTCCTGTTGTGCTCTGGAGCAAAAATGCAGCTGCAGGATGTGGCTCTTGTCCTTAAAACTTCTCCTCTGAGCTGCACCTTCAGGAGGGAGAGGTTTCGGTGCCGCTCTCATGTTCTACCCTGTGTGTCCAGTGAGGGCCAGTGGCTGCTGGGCTGGAGCCCTGCCTGGGGCTCAGTGTCCTGGCCTGACCGGTGTCCCCTGTCCCCAGGACGGTGCTGCTGCTGAACCGCTCAGAGGTGCAGAGCGAGTTCCTGTCCATCGCCGAGAAGCTGAGCTCCAGCGAGCCCCCCCAGCACTCCACGCTGGTGCTGCTCCTCGAGCACCTCTACCAGGCCAACTTCGGCACCCGCTGCGACCTGGACAGGCTGCACCCTCTCCTCAAGGTGGGCTCGGGCAGCCCTCACCCTGGGCTGTCACAGGGAGCAGTTCAGGGCAGTTGGCTGCTGGATTTCCTACCCAAACTAGGGCTGGGTTGGCAAAGGAGAAGAGTTTTGATAATGCTTCTTGTAGAAAAATTACCCATCTTCCCCTTCTCGGGTTAAATCTGAGATTTGAAGTGTTTTATGAAGTGTGTGCAGAGGGCTCAGCCCCCTTTCACCCTGTCACTCCTTTCCCATCCCGAAGTGGAGAGAGGAAGGGCTCCCAGATTTGCAATGCAGGAAAAGTGTTTGACCAGAGAAACGCCTGGGGCAGAGGCCAAAAAATAATGACAAAAACATCTTGGGTGTTTTCAAACTCATTTTTATTTTAGTTTGAAAACTTTGGGGGGATTAGAACGGGGTGGGGGTAGTGGAGGGGAGAGAGTTACCCTGTCAGTGGCCCTGCCCAAAGCCCCGTGTGTTGATGTGCTGGCTCTGTGGAGGGAAGCCCTGAATGTCTCCTCCCGGCTCTGCCCCGCAGTCCAAGCCCCTGGAGGAGCTGTCGGAGCTCTACGCCAGCGCTGCCGATGCGCAGGAGGCGGCAGCCGCCAGCAGTGACCCCGTGCTGGCCCGGGAGCGGCTCCAGGCCGTGCTGCGGGACATCGCCGGGGCCGCCTCCCTTCCTGCCATCACAGGTGAGAGTCCCCCAGCCCTCTTCCCCAGGGTTTGCTGCCAGCTCAGCCCCTACAGCAGCAGCAGCAGCAGTGGGGAGGGGTTTTGCAGAGTGCAACAACTGCAATAAAAAAGCACCGACTCAGGCCCTATTTAATAATCACACCATGAGCCACAAATGGTTTCATTAAAACACCAACAAAATGAATTGTCCAGCCTTTGAACAATGTAGGGGTGAGATGAAAGCGTTAAATCAGATGGTGACTGTGACAGCTGGTGGCTCATAAAGGTGTGAAGTGTTCCCTCCTCCCACCTGTAGGTGACTGCCTGGGCTAAGGACAGCAGCATCAGGCTTGAGCTTGTCCTGGGCTGTCCTGAATGTGCAAGGGGTGGGTGGCATCTCCCAGGCCAGGAGAGCTGGCAGGGGTGGCACTGGGGGCCCTGCAAGCCAACTCCTGTCCCTCCTCTCTCCCCAGGCGAGGCCCAGCCCCGCAGGCTGCACCCCATCCCCATCCCCCCCGCTCGCTGCTACACCTACAGCTGGGACCAGGACAATTTCGGTGAGTCAGGGGTCCCCTGGCCTCGCAGGGACCCCCAGGAGAGGCTGAGCAGCCTTTCAGCCTGGGTGGGGCTGCCACATCCCCCCGGGGCTGGGACAGAGCTGGTCACAAACTGGTGCTGGAGGGAGAGGTGGCTCAGTGGGTGCCGGTGTCCCCTGGATGGGACAGGATGTGGGTGTCAGCTTGGATGCTGTGATCCCAAGCAAAGCCCATATTTGAGCAGAGGGCACAGGACACTGGTGGCCCCAAACCTCATTTTTAAAAGCCACAAATCACACAGGGCTTATTCTCCTTGGCAAAGCCAAGCCCTGCATGAAGCTGGAAGAGTTTTGTTGTACCTGACTCCAAGGGGATATTGGTGGGATGAGACCTGGCTTGGTGGGAAGCTCCTCTGCAAGGAGTAAACCTTGTGCTGGAAATAATTACTGCTGGAAAAGCCTGACCCCACTGAGGTTCTGGGACTTTGTGGAGTTCGGACACATTGGATGTGGCAGCTCTGCCCAGCTCAGCAGGGCTGGCCAAGGAGTGGTGCCTTTGCTGAGCTCTTGGCCTGGCCCAGCAGTTTGGAGGAGAAGTAGAAGGTTCCCCTTGTGCTGAGCTGGTCTCTGCTGCTTCCCCATTCCTGGAAGAATGGGGAACATTGCCTGTTCCTGGGAAGGCTCAGTGTTCACTCGCTGCTGGCCCAGCAAGCTGGAGCAGAGCTCTGGGTCAGGCTTTGCAGTGAAGTGCAGCCCTGACAGGGAGCTGGGCCAGTTTGGGGTTTGATCAGCCAAAGGCTTGGCTTTGCTCCTGCCCTCCGGTTACACCTGGATCAGAGGTGAGGGTGTGGTGAAAGCTGCGAAGGAAGGAAGCGAAAGCCCAACTGGAGTTTGCATTTTGACCTCAGACAGAGAAACACATTTTGCTCAGCCTTGCAACTGAGCCCTTTATGGAAATCTAGAACCATACAGGAGGAGGTTTCCAGCTCCTTGTTGGAAACCAGGCAGGATGGAGGAGTGCTTTGGCCATGAGGAGTGGTGGTGGTGGTGTCTGGGGACACCATGCTTGCAGTGGCTGTGCTCGAGCCCTTGGCAGACACCTTCTCCTCTGGCTGTTTCAGACATCCTCAACGATGTCCTCAGCAAAGAGTGCAGCGTTGCTGAGCCGTTGGCCTCGGAGAACGAGGAGGAGGATGACGAGGAAGAGGAGGAGGATGAGGATGTGGAGACCGACGGCGGCTCCCCTGAGCGGGACTCACTGCTGTCCCCTCTCTGTGCCATCTCCAGTGACTCTGTGTACTCGGTGCTGTCCGAGGAGGGCTCCAAGCCCTCGCGGATGTCCCTCTTCACCTCCTCCAAGGACTCCATCTCAGAGCTGACGGGGGTCTCCAGGAAGTCCCTGAAGTCGTTCGTGTCCAGCCTGAAGGACTGCATGGACAGCGGCTACGCCGAGGACAGCGACGAGAGCTCCCTGGACACGGTGGGCAGGACGGAGCCGAGGCCCCCCAAGCACCGGCAGTCGCTGACCAACAGGCTCTACAAGCTGTTCAAGAGCAAGAGCCAGCTGGTGCTGCGGCGGGAGCTGCGCGACTGCCCGGGGCCGTGCTCGCTGTCGCTGCGGCGCGCCGAGAGCCTGTGCGCGTCNCCCGGGCCAGCGCGGGCCCGCCCCGCTCGCCCCCCGGCCCCTCGGGCTGCCCCGCCGCCCCTTCCTCAGCTACGATGAGGACGCCAAGGTGGGCACGCTGCGGGTCGTGGTGTTCGGCTCCGACCGCATCTCGGGGAAGGTGGCCCGCGCCTACGGCGACCTCAGGTGAGCCGGGCCGGGCTGGCCGCAGGTGCCTCCCCTGCCGGGATGGCCGCTCAGCCCTAACCCTACCCCTCCGCCTCCGCCAGGCACAAGGAGAGCTCCTGCCCCTCGCTGACACGGTACTTCAGGCTGCAGTTCTTCTACGTCCCCGTGAAGAGGAGCTGCGCTGCTCCATCCACGCCGCAGATGCATCACCACCCCTCGCCGTCCCTGGGGGACACCCCGCCCCGGGCACAGGTCCGTGTCCCCTCCCCGCGGTGGCACCGGGGATCTGCTTGGCCCGGGGCTGCCGTGTGAGGTGGGGCAGGCTGAGGGGACCCTCGGGGTGACCCCAGTGTCCGGTTTCAGGACCTCTCCCTGGCTGCGATGGAGAGCAGCACCAATGACATCTCCCACTACATCGGCCTGCTGGACCCCTGGTACGAGCGCAACGTCCTGGGGCTGATGAACCTGCCCATGGGCGTCCTGTGCCAGGTGCGTGCCAGGGCAGGGCAGGCTGTGCCCCTTCCCCAGGGAACCGGGGAGCTGTTTGGAGAACATTCTGCTGAGCACGGGCACCACCCTCCCCTGCATGGACACGGGATGGGGATGGGGCTCGGGTGGTCAGCAGGAGACTTCGTGTCCCCAGTGGGGTGGGGTGGGCAGCTGTGGGCTGGAGGTACCACCTACCCCATCACGTTCCTGACCCATTCTGCCACCGCAGTGTGCCAAGCCCGAGGCTGAGCCCCAGGAGGATTGCCAGGAGCAGCTGCCCATCCTGGCGGACATGATCCTCTACTACTGCCGCTTCGCCACGCGCCCCGTGCTGCTGCAGCTCTACCAGACCGAGGTGGGCAGGGGGCTCAGCCCCAACCTGGCGAGGGAAAAGGGGGTGGCTCTGCCTTTGCCACCTGTCAGGAGCGGCCTGTGAAGCACTGGGGGTGTGGCACAGCCACCACGCGCTGCTGGGGTCCCCTCACTCCCTGGATGTCCTGGCTGACGCTCCTGGCTCTGGGATTGAGCGGATGCAGGTCCTGTCAGACAATCCCATGAGCAGTTTTCCATCCCAGTACCTTTCCCCATGGCACAAGGCAGTGCTTGTCAGTGCTGCCCAGTTTTTCACATCATTGTAGTCTCTCCAGAGCTCTTCTTTCCCAATGAGGTGAGTGTTCCACACCCCGCTGTGTGCTGGTGGGGAAGGTTGCATTTGGGGCTGCAACCCCTGCTTTGGGGCTGTGCCTCAGGCCCAACTGCAGCAGGGCTGTGCTGAGCAGAGTTGCTGCTCTTCCAGGGATTTGCTGCTCTTCCAGGGATTTGTGCTCCCAAAGCAATTCTCAGACCCTGCCGTTGGCTCATTGTGGGCTTTTTTTCCAGTGGGCTGTGGAGTTTTAAGTGAAAATGAGGGATTTGAGTTGTTTTGGGTATCTGTTCAAGCACTCTGAAGTCCAGCTAAAGGCAGGTGTCACCCCAAGCAGTTGCTGAAAGGTGTTTTGAAAACACAGAAGGATTTTCCTAAATTGATGCATTTCCTGTGGGAAGGAATGAGAGGGGTGAAGGCAGCCTGGCAGGGGTGGGTCCCCTCACCCCTACATGTCCTCTCTTGTCCCCCTGGCAGCTCACCTTCATCGGGGGAGAGAAGAGGACCGAGGTCTTCATCCACTCCCTGGAGCTGGGGCACTCAGCAGCCACAAGGGCCATCAAGGCCTCAGGTCTGTAGCTGCTTCTGCACCCACCCCTCTGCTGTGGAGTCTGAAACCAGGGCTGGGAGGGAAGGGAAGGAGGAGCTGGAGGAGCCTGGGCTGCAGGAGGTGGCTGAGCCAGGCTGAGCGAGGATCCAGACAGCTCTTCCCTGGTTTGGGACTGAAACATCCCGGTTTTGCATTCCCTTCAGAGCAGAGCCATGGCAATGCCTGATTGTGCTGTTGTTAACTCTAGAATGGATTTAAAATAAAACACCTTCAAGGCCTTTTCCTTCCTCTCATCAGCACCTGACAAATGCAGCTCTTTATCTTTTCTTTTTACTGCTTTCTCTTTGTGCTTTGTCCAAAAGTGTCATTTATAAAATTCCTCTTTCCATTTCCTCAGTTTGCTGGGCAAAGCCAGGTTTGTGTGTGTACTTGGAGCCTCGCTGCATGTAGTTCTATGTGCTTTTATGTTATGAACTTGTGAAATTAATAATTTTAAGAAAGAAGAAGCAGTGGCAGGAACATCTGGCGGCAGTTCCTGCTGGGTACCCAGGACAGGATGCTCTGAAGTGCAGCTCACACAGACACCTCATGGCCAACTCCCGGCACTGCACCTAAACACGTTCTTCATGGTTTTAACCAGCTGCTTTGGTGTGATCTCGACTTGTCCTTCTAAACAGAGCTCATAAAATATCCCCCTATGAAGTGTCCCCACCCCTCTCCCCCAAATCAGGCTTGGGCAAAGAGCTCTTCCCTCCAACTCGTGAAATCACTAGCCCCAACTCTGATGTTTTCCCCTTGGGTTTTCTGGCACCACTTCACAGCTGCAAAAAATTATCCAGGGGGGAGACAACAGTTAGGAAGTGTCAGGCCCAGTGTTTCAAGGCTAATTTAATGTGGGCAGAAATCTGCCTGAACAAACAGGAGCAGAGAGAGGAGTGTGGCCTTTACTGCTCTGTGTTTTCCCTGGGGCACTGACCCCTCTGCTCCAGCTCAGCCAGAGCCACTTTCATTTCTGCAGAGTGGTTTTGTGTTGTAATTCCTCTCTTGATTCTCTGTATTCTGCAGCTTTTAAGCCACCTCTTCTCTTTTTCTGCCCTTTTGCCCCGCAGCTGTTCTCAGCAAGCCCTTTTCCCCTTTTCTGCAGGTCTTGGGGTATCAGCCTGTATCAGCCGCCAGGGAAGGGTGGGGATAAAAACCCCCCGTGTGACATTTGCTCCTTGTTCCCTGCAGGTCCAGGCAGCAAAAGGCTGGGAATAGATGGAGACAGGGAAGCAATCCCACTAACACTACAGATTGCATACAGCAAGGTGAGAGCTTGGGATTCACAGGGACCAGGGAGCTCAAGCCACGTCTGGGCTGAGCAGGCAGATCTCGCCTGGGGGCTCAGGTCTGCTGGAGGAGCCCAAATCCAAGGCAAACTCAGCTAATGGTCTATTTAATGGCTGATCGGGGGTGTTTCCGTTCCTGTCCAGCCCAGTAAAGCAGGGAACGTGCAGCCAGCTTCCATAGGCTGCCGCTTTGCACTGGTGGCCTTTGCTTCCAGGCAGGAATCTTGTGCTGGGCACAGCATCATTCCTGTTCTGTAGGTTCCCCTGTGGTTATTGCGGGGATTTGCCTGGGTGACTTGCTGCAAATCCAAAGTGAAATTACCTTTAATGTCCACTCAAACTTTGTGCAGCTCCAAGTAAATCCAGGTGGGAGGCAGCCCCAGCTGGGTGGGAGGTTGGGCAGCACCAGCCTGGAGCGGGCCGTTTGTGGGTGGCTTACAGCAGCCCCATGGGATTCTAGCACTGGGGCTCAGGGGCTGGAAAGCTCTTGGAGGGACACCCTGGGGGTGCTGCGGCAGTGGCTGAACGTGAGCCCAGGGGTGCCCAGGTGGGCAGGAGGCCAAGGGCACCTGGGCTGTGCCAGCCCTGGGGTGGCAGCAGGGCCAGGGCAGTGCCCGTCCCCTGAGCTGGCACTGCTGGGGCACCTCCAGTGCTGGGGCAGCTCTGGGACCCTCCTGACCAGAAGGACATGGAGGGGCTGGAGCGTGTCCAGGGAAGGGAATGGAGCTGGGGAAGGGGCTGGAGCCCCAGGAGCAGCTGAGGGAGCTGGGAAAGGGCTCAGGCTGGAGCAAAGGAGGCTCAGGGGGAACCTTGTGGCTCTGCACAGCTCCTGACAGGAGGGGGCAGCCGGGGGGATCGGGCTCTGCTGCCAGGGAACAGGGACAGGAGGAGAGGGAACAGCCTTGAGCTGCACCACAGGAAGTTTAGATTGGATATTAGGGAATATTTCTTCCCCAGAAGGGTTGTCCAGCCTTGGCACAGCTGCCTGGGGTAGTGGTTGAGTCACCATCCCTGGGGGTACTTAAAAGATTTGGGTGTAGTTCTTAAGGACTTGGCAGGGTTAGATTTAGGGTTGGACTTGACCGTCAAGGTCTTTTCCAAGCTGAACAGTTCCATGCTTCTCTCCCTTGGTCCCTGCAGACAACTGCCAGTGGCAGGAGTCACTGGAATGATGTGGAGAAGGTCTGCACATCTGTCAACCTCAGCAAGGCCTGCAGGAAGCACGAGGAGCTCGGTGGGTGCAGGGTCTTGGTGGCTGTGCCGGGGAAGGGTGGGAGGCACGGAGTGGATGAGGGAGGTGGGAATGCAAGAGACTCGTGGGAGGTGCCTGGGGTGTGCTCCAGTCGTTGGCTGTCCTCAGCCCCATGTCAGGGACAAAGGACGTGTGGTGTCCCACTGTTTAAAGCTTCCAGCTGGAAAACATCCATTAGGGATGGGGCTGGAGTGGCCCAAACACCAGGATCATTGCTGCAGAGTGGTGCTTTCCAGAACAGCACCTCGGTACCAGGGAGGAACAGCAGGTGAAGTGCGGTTGTTAATGGCATGGACTCCACAAGATGGTGACAAGCGAAGACATTTTATTACAAAAATCCAGGGCTCTTGAACTGTTCCTTTGTTCTGAGTTTCCATCCTCGTGAGGCACAACAAATGTGTTGAACCAACCCCATAAACCACGATGGGAGCTCACATCAGGTGGAACCAACCACCAGCCCCACGCTGTGAGCACCCATCGGTTCTAACAATTGTTTTCCAGTTCTGTCACTTGTTTTTCACCTCTGGTTCAGCTGAGCCATTCCCACAATGCTCTCTGCTCGGCCCAAGTAGCAGCAGTGAGCAAGGATTTTACAAGGGCAGCAAGGCCCTCACTTTGCAAGGCCTTTCTGCTCCACAGCAGTGAAGCTTCTGTTAAATGAAGCAGGGGCAAGGGCCAGGTCCTTGTCCTGCACCCACAGCAGCCCTGCCTCAC
This sequence comes from Dasyornis broadbenti, assembly GCA_013397935.1. Classification (NCBI taxonomy): domain Eukaryota; kingdom Metazoa; phylum Chordata; class Aves; order Passeriformes; family Dasyornithidae; genus Dasyornis; species Dasyornis broadbenti. The sequence goes on along the minus strand of VZRN01002416.1, from coordinate 83,505 downwards.
AGCCAGCTCCCAGCAGGCCCTTCCTGAGCTGCTGCTTCAGCCTGCTTCCCTTCCTGCAGCTCACACACCACTTCCAGCCACCTGGCTTGGCCTCAGAAGCCTTATTCCTAATCAGGTTTCCAACTAATCAAGCTTTGAGACTTTGAAAAGCACCAAGGCTCTTGGTCCATGTGTGTGCTTGGTTTTGTTTAAGAACTGCTGGTTTGGCCAATCCTGAGGAGACTGAGGGGGTTTAGTTCCTTTTTCCTCATGTGCCTAGTGCCTGGCAGGTGTTTGTCAGCAGAATAATCAGGGAAATGGGTGTTGTACCAAATAGGAGACATCCCCTGCAGGCTCCATGGGGCTCCACACTGTCCCTCCTGTCCCTGCCCCATCCATGCAGCCAATCCTGGGAGAAAACCACCAGGAATTGGTTTCTCACCACCTCAGTTCGTTGAGTTGGGTGTTTCTGCTCTAGTTCAGCGTTTGCATCAGGGGTGTCCTCAGCTCCTCTCTGGGGATAAACCTCTCCATGAATCTCCTTCCTTCCAAGAGAAATCCGATCCCCGGGATTGGCTCCGCTGGTTTTCCCGTTCAGCAGTTTGGCCACAGGATGTCACTGTAATTCCAGGCATGAGGAGGCACCTCCAGGTGGGCTCAGGAGAGGCCATGCTGGGACAGTCAGACATTCCTCACAGTAATGGACAGTGGTTTTTCCCTGTGTGCAGCCTTCAGTGTTCTCTCCTGCTGTGTTTGGAAAGCAGCGGGGAATTACAGGGGACGTTTCTGTGTCCCTGCTGCTTTCCATGAATTGAGCATGAGGGAAGGGAAGCTGGGACTGCACTGCATTTCCCCAGCAGTGGGATCCTGTGGAGCCCCCGGGTCTGGGATGCTTTGAGAGGTGCAGGGACCACTTCGGTTCCCAGCAGAGCCCCAGGTTACAGCAGTTTTCTTCTGTTGCAGCCTCAAAGACAGAGTGTCTCAACTTAACCGTGACCGAGGTGGTTAAGAGGCAGAACTCCAAATCCAAGAAAAGTTTCAATCAGGTAACTCCAATCCTGGAGCGTTTCCATTGGGTGAGACGAGGGAGGGGAGCAGGGCTGGAGAGAGCAGCTCCCTGGGGGATCCCTTTGCTGCTGGCCCCAGTCCTGCCCCCAGCTGCCCTTCCCAGCCCAGGGAATGCGCTGAGCCAGCAGCTCCCTCACTGCAGCCTTTCCTCTCAGCAGATCAGCGTGTCCCAGATCAAAGTGGACAAGGTCCAGATCATCGGGGCCCAGTCCTCCTTCGCCGTGTGCCTGGACCAGGATGAGCAGAAGATCCTGCAGAGTGTAACCAGGTGGGAAGTGCAGCCGGAGCTCCCAGGATGGCGCATCCTGACACGTCCCGGAGGTGTGGGTGGGAATGGGGTCCTGACCCCGTGGGGAATCGGTGCCCTGAGCCCCAGCTGGGTGACAGCCCCGAGCTCTGAGCTCAGCTGGGATGGATGGTCCTGCTCAGATCCCAGCAGGAGTTTATCTCCATGAAGGCCACAGTCTAAAGGGTGGTCCCCAGTCAGCTCTTCAACCCCAAAGACTCCTCTTCTAGCAAGACCAGTCGTGAGCCAGAGGTTATGGGAGATAAAGGAGGTGTTGGAAGAGCCTTCACCTTCTAAACCCCTTTTGGGTCAGCAGAGCCTCCAACTTCTGAACCTCCTTTGGGCTGTCCCCTCCTTTGTTTGGCACCCCCATTGCAGAGGGAACCCATGATTTTCATGTGAGAATCTGGGGTAAAGCAGGAATTGTTCGCTGGACTGTTCCTCCATCTGTGGTGTCCCCAGGGCACCAAACTGGCTCCCCAGGTGATGGAATTTCCATGAGCACAAGAGAGCAAACCATGGATTTTAAAAATGTACAAACATTGTAATTCCACACTCAGATTGAACAGAACTCTGCAAGGTTATGTTGCCTCCAACAGGAAAATATTCAGGATTTTATGTCTTAAATAACCCCAAAGAGAAGCATTTAACTTGTTTATTGTGAAACTCAGGCTTGGCAGAGTTCATGAAATGCTAAAGGAGCTCCTTCCCTGTTCCCAAAACTTGGGGGATGCAGAAGTTCGCATTTTCCCTAATTAATTTCCACAAATGCCCTGGATGGGTGATGCTGCTTGAGGTCCCAGACTGAGCCAGCTGAAAGTCCTGAACTCTCAGTGCTCAGACTCCAGTCCTGTTAAAGCTTGGGCTGTTTCCCGCTGGTTTGCAGCCCCATTCCTGCTGCCCCTGAGGGTTCTCAGCCCACACGTCACTCAGAGGTTGTTTTCCTTGTGTTCCAGGTGTGAGATCTCCGTGTGCTACAAGCCCAGGGACAGTGACCCCCTGGCGCTGAGAGGGTCCCCCGGGCCTCCCCAGGACCCCTCGGAGTTCCATTCCCTGCTGTGTTTGCCCATTGCCACCTTCAGTGGAGCACTGCCATAGAGGAGCCGTGTCCTGCCAGACCAGACTCCATCCCACACCAGTTTGGGCTCAGGAGGAGGAAAAGGACACCCAGCCCTGCTTGTCCAAGAGCTCCTGCAGCTGAAGAGTCACTGTGGTGTCAGTGTGGTGGCTGAGCTGCTCCTGCTCCAGGCTTAGCCCATCCTTGGGAAATGGGATCGTTGTGCTCTGTGTCTCCTGGGGTTCCTCAGCAAGGGCAGGAAGGTGGTTCCTGGATATTTCCACGGGCATCAGCAGATGCCAACACCTGGGTGGGGAGAGCAGGGCAAGGACAGAGATATTCCCTGCCAGCAGGTGGGATCTGTGCGAACGGGTGAGCTCATGGGGGGATACTTTGGAAAAGGGATGTCCTTGGCTGAGTGGTGTCAGGTGTCCGTCAGTGCCTGGAGCTGCAGATCACCCAACCCATGTCCTGGTGGCATTTCACCTGTAGCAGGTTGAGGATGCTCAGGACAATTTTTTGGGATGAGGCCAGGCTTTCACTGGGTTATTCTTCAATGCTGGAGGTCGAGTGTCCTGCAGGAAAGCAGAGCAGAGCAGGGATCCCGCAGCTTGGGCTGTGTGTGTCCCAGGGAATGGAGTGCAATAGTCCATTCCAGGGCAAGGACAGCTGCTCAGGGATCCATGTGTCTCCTGTGCATCCAGGAGAGGAATTCCTAATTCCTGCAGGATTCCAACATTGAGCTGTACTCCCTGTCCACCCCCTGCTCTTGCATCCTTCTCCCAGCACTGTGTGCCAGAGCCAGCCAAAGGCTGAACCCTTAATAGCTGCTGGCAATCCATCAGGAACCGCGCTGAGCTCCCATCAGGGAGGGAATTACTGGGAAAAGCACCAGGGTTGCCTTCAGCTCCCCTGTAGAGTCACCTTTGCTGGAGAAGGACCCAGCACCAAAGCCACTGAGTGACACCTGCAAGTGACAACGGGATTTGGGATCCTCCCCCCACAAAGAGACATTCCAAGCTCTTCCTTCCCTCTGCGAGGCTGTAGGTACAGAAAGGTGCAATATTTGAGGATATTTAGGGGTAGTCTGACCCCATGAGCAAAGGAATAAGACTGGAAAAGCCTTGGGCTGTTTCTGGGTGTTTTTTGGGGATTGCACCAGTGCAAACAGGCCCAAGAGCTCAGTGCCTGTTGCAGGCTCCAAGGAGCTTGATCCCAAGGTTCTGTGTTCCCTGGATGTGTCTGGAAGGGACCCCTGGCACTGCTGGGGGCTGCAGGGCTCAGCCACAGTGGGATGGGTCCAGGAGGTCCCTTGATCCTCCAGGGTACAGGGCCTGGTGAGCCCTTGGTACCAGTTGGGACAGGGCTGGGCTGTGTCCCCAAGGGCTGGTGGCACAGCAGCAGTGTCACTTGAGGTTAAATCTGCCAGGGAAAGGGCCAGAACCCCTGGGGCTCCAGTTGTCTGAGAGGAGTGGGGTCTAGGATTGTCTGCTGGATTCTCCCACATCCCTCCTGGAAGAGTTGGGGATCCCTGCTGTGCCCCTGCCTGCTCCTGGCCCCAGTGTCCCAGGGTTGGGGACAGCTTGGCCTGGGCCAAGGGATGAACTCCGTGGTCCCCAAGGTGCTCTCTGGTGTCCTCAGCAGCTCCAGGTGCAGCGTCTGCCAGTGAGGAAATCCGAGATGTGCCCGTGCTCCTGAGGCCTCTGTGCTTCCTCCTCCTGCTCAAATCCACCACCCCAGGCTGGAGGTGCCCTGGGGATCCAAGGAAAGGCCCTCGTGGGGGTGAAGTGTCCCTTGGACATGAGCAGGAGCTCTGACCCTACCAGGGAGCAGAGCCAGGTTGGTCTCCCAGTAAAGATCCACCTTCCCCAGCCTCGCAGTGGCTCCAGGAGGATCCATCTTTTCCGAGGGCCTGGAGCAGTGTCCGTGCTGGGCAGGGACACCCCGACACTGCCAGGCCTTGCTCCTGAGGCTGTCTCCTCCTCACAGGAGGCCTGGGCACCTCTCTCCATCTCTATTTTAAGCCCAATAGGCTCAAGGGATCAAAACCAGATTTTTAGTGGCTCTTTCCATGCACTTGGACAAAGTTTTCTCACTGACTTTTCCTGTCCCGAACAAGTTTGTGTTATGTTCTCTCTAGTGGGGCTGGAATTCGGCACGTGGTTATTTTTGTTCAGGTCTTTAAAATAGCACCTTATCCTGTCAAACATTGCTCTTTGGGATCTTGATATCCATGGCTAAATATATCCCTGCCGGGACATAAATCCCTCTGGGTTCATTTGGCCCTACAGAAATGCTGGAGAAGAGAATTTCCCTCCCATAGAGAAAATCAAGCACAAACTCTCGGGACTCATAATCCTGGCAAAGGTTTTGACCTCTGGTGCTTTCTGGAAATGAAAGAATTCCGGGGTTCTGTGGGGTCATCTTTGTACATTTGTGTAGCCTCAGCAAATCTGTGTAAAGTCTGTGCTGATCTGTAAAATACTGTGCAGAGAACTTTTAAAGTAATTGTAAAATATTAAAAGTTGATTTATTTCCAGTACCACTGCAGTGTTCGTGTCAAGGAATTCCTGGGTGGGTGGGAGACACGGGAGGATGCTCCAATCTCCACAGAGGAGCTGCCCTGGGAGCAGGAAAAGGCTCCAAAAGTAATTTTTGTCGTCAGCTCTGTCCCAGAAGCCACGACACGGAGCCCTGTGGGGGTTAATGGAGCTGCTGCTGCTGCTGCTCCAGGAGTAAAAAGCGGGTTTGGATGTTGGAAATGCCAGATTGGTTTCCTGCTGGATTAGGGAGAAAAAGAACGAGCAGAGCTGGTGTGTACAAGGTGAAATCTGTGCCTTCCCTTCTGGAGGCTCCAGGAGCTTTCCTGTGTCCCTGGGGCCAGGGACAAGGGACAGCAGAGCCCTGGCATGAAGGGTCCGTGCTCGGGGTCAGCAGCTGGGGGATTCCAGAGTGGAAAATCCCTTCTGTGCCTTTGGGGATGCAGATTGCAGCTGGAGCGGAAAGTGTTCTGGAATATGGAATCACACTTGGGATCATTTCACGGTCTCCAGTGTCACCTTCCCCTCCTGTGGGTATCCAGGGAAAGACGCTCCGTTGGGGGGATGTGAAGGCCGGTGTGCCATGATCAAATAATGTGGGAAAAGCCATCTCAGCTCCAAGGAGCCCAAACCCAGGCCAGAACTTATCAGCACTTTTGTATGTATTAGTTCTCCTTCTTTCCTACCCTGATTAAAGAATAACAAAATGTGGTTTTTTAATAAAAAGAGAAGGTCTTTTGAAAAGGTAACCTAGGAAAATACCGTATTTTTCAAGCTGGAATGATAATCTGCTCCTGTTTGTTCTCAACAACAACAAAGGCCCTAAAACACAAATTCCCCTCTCTCTCTTATTTTCTTTTCTAAAGATAAGTGGAAAGAGGAACGTGGTATTTAAAACCTGAAGCCGGCCTTTGTTCTGAAAATGTACCTGATGAGAAGCCTGGGATCAGGACTCGGGTCTGAGCCCTCAAGTCCTGCATGGATCAGGGCTTTGTTCTTACCAGCACAAAAGCGTGAGCCAGCAGCTGCTGAGAAAATCAGCCAGGCTGGGTTAAGGCCAGACTTAACCAAAACCGATTTTGCCACTTGTAGCTGCGGTCAAACCAACACAGCAGAGCTTTTTGGGGCTTTCACAGCATCAAGGCTGAGCTGATCCATGGCCCGTCCGTGTCCATGAGGGATGGAAGGGCAGTGGGTCAGGAGCGTTTGGCATTCCAGGCTGGGAACACTGAGTGGCTTCCTGGGTGAGATGTTTTACCCAAAAAAAGGAGTATTTGGGGGGTGTGGGTTTGTCAGGGCTCTGGGGCAGTTTCAGGGGGGGTCATGCCCCCTCAGCTGGAGCTCCTGGACATGGCAGAGCTGGGGTGGGCTGTGCTCCAGTGCCAAGGAGACGGGACATGGCTGGGGGCACCAGCAGGGACAAAGGACACCCTGAGCCACGAGCACCTTCCCTGTGGATTTTCCAACGGTTGTTGTCTGTGCTGACTCCACTGTGGTGCAGGTTAAACCCCCTGAGGAGAGGATGCTGGTGGGAGAGGTTCCAAGGAGAAAGCTCAGCCCCTTGAGGGCTGTCCTGCCCAGGTTCCCAGGTGAACTGTCATCCCAAAGCTGGTGGCTTATTTTTCCTGCTGGTTTTTGGTTAATTCTAGTGTGTGCTGGGGACAGGGAGAAATGAGCTCCAGCTGTGGTGGTGAATGCAGCACTCTGTGATCCTGGAATGATTTGGGGTGAAAGGACCTGGAAGATCATCTCATTCCATGGGCAGGGACACCTTCCACTGTCCTAGGCTGCTCCAAGCCCCAGTGTCCAACCTGGCCTTGGGCACTGCCAGGGATCCAGGGGCAGCCACAGCTTCTCTGGGCACCCTGTGCCAGGGCCTCCCCACCCTCACAGGGAACGATTCCTTCCCAATATCCCATCTATCCCTGCCCTCTGGCCGTGGGCCGCCATTCCCTGTGTCTTCTCCCTCCATCCCTTGTAAAGAGTCTCTCTCCATCTCTCCTGTAGCTCCTTCAGGCACTGGGAAGCCACAATTGGGTCACCCCAAAGCTTCTCTTCTCCAGGCTGAAATCATTCCCTGGAAATTTGGCAGGGAATATAGGAAGGGACTGAGTGCGGGCAAGGCCTCATCTCTGCTTGCTCCAAACCATCACCTGAGCCCCTGTGCTGGGCTCTGGCTGACAGCGCCGTGTGGCTCCTCGCAGCGGTGACAGGCTGGACGTGGCACCAACAGTCTGGGGTGGGTGAGATGAGTGATAGCTGAGATTCCTCCCCAGTTTAACTCTCAGCCATCACCAAAGGAAATGTGCTCATCTTGGGTCAGAAACCAATCTCTTCCTGCCCTCAGGAGCCATCTGCACTTCAGTGTGTGACTCAAGGCCATGTGCCACCAACCAGTCAGGGAATTGTGCCAGTGCCACAGGCCCCAGCTGCCCAGACTGGGGAAAGAGTAAGGAAGCCCTGAAGAACCAGGGAATGCCACAATTCCTGCCCCTTTCTCTGCTTGCCTGCTGTGGAACGGAGAAGAGGCTTCTATCCTGATGGGAAATTGCCCTCCATCCTGCTCTCTCCGGGTTTGCCTCTCAGCAACCACGGGAATGTTTAGTTGGAGCCTGGAGGTGGAGATGGGCACCCACAGTGTGGATGCAGCCCCTAAAATATTCCTTATCCCTGGAAGTGTCCAAGGCCAGGCTGGATGGGGCTTGGAGCAACCTGGGACGGTGGAAGGTATCCCTGCCCATGGCAGGGGATTAGAGACACAAAGGGAAAGGAGGCCCCAGGAGCAGAGCAGCAACACAGGCTCAGCCTGTGGGCAGGTGAGCCAAGGAAAAGATGGTCAAGTCCTTGCTGGAGAGGGAAAGTCATCCATGGACAATGCTGGGAGTGCTAAAGGATATTTGGATAACCAGGAAGAGCCCATCTGGGAGCTGTGTCACCCCCAGGGCCAGGTCTCCTCATGCAGGGTGGGTTCAGTCAGGAATGGTGAAGGTTGTAAAACCACCAGATGTGATGAAATTCCTGCCACGCTCCTTCAGGACCCAGCCAGGGGCCTCCTCTTGCAGGGACTTTCAGGGACAGGCGGAGAAATGGAGGTTGCAAAGCTGGGGAAGGCTGGGGATGGGATGTTGGAGGACACATTCGGGGTAGGCAGGGAGGGGACAGGGCAGCAGGGGCTGCACGTGGCCCTCGTGCCTTGGGTGCACTGCGGGCTGCTTTGGGGGTCCAGGCCTGTCCCAGAATTCTCCAAAGAAACAACCCTTGGGATGAGGAAACAACCTGCCCCTTTCTCTGCCTTTGGAAGCTTAATTAAGATTTCAAAAGCCCTGCTCCGTTCACCCTGCACAGCAGCTGTAGAAACAGCTTCTGCACTCAGCTGATCAGGGCTGGATTAAACTGAGCTGTTTCCTGTTGTGCATCATCACCACAGAACTGATAAACTGCAGGAATTGATCTCCTTCCCAAACTGTCACCGTGGTGCCCACGGGAGAGCCGTGAATTCTGAGAAGATGATGCAGGGAGGTGTGAGCCGCAGGCAGAGTAAACCCACGGCCCTTGGCACAGGCGCAGCAGTGCTGCAGATTTTGGGGCAAAAAGCCCCCAGTCTGTCCCCTTTTCCAGGAGCTGATCTCTCCCTCAGCACTGGAACGTCCCTGACAGCCCATGTGGGCACAGGCGTGTCCTGCTCATTGGCACAAGAATTCCAGGATTGTTTCCTACAGGTGCCCCAAAGCTCCCTGCTCGCAGGTGGGTAACCTGTGATCAACCTGCAGGTAAAACCTGCACAGTCTTTATCAAATAAATGACATTTCCCACCCTCGCAGGATGTACTGAGATGCTGCCCAGACTTGAGCACTCCATGGTTTATTATTATTATCTTGTATCTCTTTATCTTGTATCTTCTTACCTTTTTTCAGAACAACAACAACAAAAAAAAAGCGTTGGAGATGACTCAGTTTAGAGAAATGAAAAAGGCAACTTAAATACCACCAAACTGGCTGTCAGCTTGGCTTTCCCTCTCCCCAGATCCTCTCATCTTCTATATTTACTGGTGCTGGACTAAAAATAGAACTGGGCTGAAGGCCAGGGTAGGAAATAGAGCCGCAGCATCAAAACAGTGTTTGATTTGTAGCCTGTTCCCTCACAAACTGTGAGGAAATCGCCCAGGGAGGGGTTTGGCCACCTGCGAGGAGAAACTGTGCCCGCAGGGTGGGAGTGGCGCTCAGACAGCCCCGTCTGCATTGCCCAAACCCCCTCTGCTCCCCTCGGAGCCTCGGCTGCCTCGGGAGCTTCGTTATTGAAGCAGCCATGGAATGATGGAAAATTAAAGCAGGGAGAAGTAAAGCATCCCTGAATAGCAACCAGGGCAGGAGAGAGCTGTCCTGAGCTGCCCTCGGCCGGGGAGGGTGTGGGGCAGGGGCCGAAATAGGAACCGAACGGCAGCAGAGGACGGGGAGGAGAAAGAGCCCTGACCCTGTTCGCTGCCACCCTGGCACTGCCATTGTCACCCCGACAGCCCTGGGGGCGCTGGTGGCCGCTGCGGGGCTGTGAGGGACGGGCTCCAGGAGGGAGCCAGCCCCGGTGTCGGTGCCGCAGCGCTGTGGCCTCAGCCAGGAGCTGCCCCTGCCGGCACGAGCTCGGGGGACAGCAGGATCCCGGGAGCGAAGAGCTGTGGCTGCTGCCATGGCAGGACAGCCCCGTCCTGGGCAGCGAGGTCCTGTCCAGGCTGGGAACCTCATCCTGAATTAGTGCTTCAGGCGAGCTTTTCCTGTTTCATGGAATCCCAGGATGGTTTGGGTTGGAAGGGATCCCAAAGCCCATCCAGTGCCACCCCTGCCATGGCAGGGACACCTTCCACTGTCCCAGGCTGCTCCAAGCCCCAGTGTCCAGCCTGGCCTTGGACACTGCCAGGGATCCAGGGGCAGCCACAGCTTCTCTGGACACCCTGTGCCAGGGCCTCCCCACCCTCCCAGACAGGAATCCCTTCCCAATATCCCATCTGTCCCTGCCCTCTGGCAGTGGGAAGCCATTCCCTGTGTCCTGGCCCTCCATCCCTTGTCCCCAGTCCCTCTCCAGCTCTTCTGGAGCCCCTTCAGGCGCTGGAAGGGGCTCTGAGGTCTCCCTGGAGCCTTCTTTTCTTCAGAGGCTGAACTTTTGCAGCTCTCCCAGCCTGGCTCCAGAGCAGAGGGGCTTCAGCCCTCGGAGATTATTTCATGAGACAGAATTTTTCCACGAGGAAGTTTCTGACTGCTTCAAAACCTCTCTGGACCCCACCCGTGCACAGAAGTGACCAGGCAGGGCTCCCAAAATACCTGTAAATCCCAGACCACAGCGATTTCAGGGATAAGGAGCTGGTTTGTCCCTGGCCTGCCACACAAGAGCTTCTTTCTCTGCTCAATTTTGGTTCTTCCCGTTTATTTTCTCCCCCCCAGTCTTCTGACTGAAGGCTTTGTTTGAGCAGGGTCATACCTGGCTCTGCCTCTCTCCGTGGCCAGGAGCTGGTGTTATCTGGGGGGATTTGGCAGTTCCCTGTGCCGTGTTTCAGTGTTTAATGACATCGGAAAATATGGATAATTAACCCCTTCCTCCCCCTTCCGTGGGCTGCCACAAGGAAATGTGGCCCCAGAGCAGGAGAGGGTTGATGATGCTGTGACAGAGAGGGAAAAGACAGGAGGGGAAGGAGTAGGGTGAGGCTAAAAGGTCCCAGCAGGACCCTTTAACAAATGTATTTTGGGGTTGGGCTCCCAAACTTGATGGCGATGAGCAGGTGCTGGGTATGTGTTATGGACACTGTCCAAGGGAGCCCTCTGGCCTCCCGCTTCTCTGTGCAGTGGGACAGAGTCCAATTTCAGAGAAAATTAGGGGATGATGAAGGCTTGGGGCCTGCAGTGGCCCCAAGAGAGGGGAGGAGTGCAAATACCCGGGAGCAAGTGGGAGATCCCAGCCCTGAAAGAGGCAGCAGAGCCAGAGCACACCCGACAAGGAGGTGCCGTGGAACCCCTGCCACTCCTTCCTCTCCTATGCAAAGTGTGGGGCTCCCACGCCCAGTCCTGCCAGAGCACTCTGCCCTCTGGAATTTGCATGGGAAATAGGAGAGTGTGGCAGGCCCTGCCCGTGCCACAGCTCCTGCACGCTGAGCAGGGACAGATAAAGGTGGCACTAGGACAGAGGGACAGGCATGGGACAATGCTCTGCTGAGCAGCGCTGCCCCAAACCTTCTCCTGGGCGTGTTGAAGATGTAACTGTGACCCTGGCAGGGACAAGGAGCATCTCGCGTGTGTCCGTGCCCGCGGGGCTGGCCGGGATGCCCGCGGGGCTGGCCGGGATGCCCGCGGGGCCGGGACGCGTGTCCAGGTCCCTCATGAACGGGAGCCCCGTGAATGAGAACCAGGCAGGGGGAACGAGGATGTTTTCATTGCTGCTGCTGTTTCCCGGAGCCTTCCTGCCCGCGGGGCGGCTCTGGGCGGGGCTGGGGAAGGAAAAGGGATGCAGGACTTGGCACCGGCGCGGCGAGTGGGAATTGATGGCTCGGGACGCTGACAGCCATGGAGCTGCCTCCTCCTGCCGTTCTCTGCCGCTCAGGAAGGAAGGAGGTTATTTTTAAACCTGGGGCCCAGGTACGGAGCGGTACCTAAGGCTTTTCCTCGTGTAAAAGAAGATGGGAAATGATGCAGCATCAGCTGCAGTTCCCACGCTCCCTCCGAAAGGACTTTCTTCCCCCAACGCACTTCCTCCGGCAAAGCTCGGCACCTCAGACCCTGTCCTAGGTACCGGTTGGGGTGAGGGGCTGACCCAGAAGGTCCCTGGCCACAGGTGGGGACAGCTCTGGTCGTGGCAGTCACTGGCTGGAGAGGTTGGCCCTGCGGCTGGGCAGTCCCGGGCTCTGTGCCCAGCACAGCCTGGGGCACACAGGACTGGCAGGGCTGGGGGGCTCATCCCAGCCCTGCCTCACATCCCACAGGGAGCAGCGTTTATCCCTATATTTGTGCTGGGTCAGCTGTGCCCAGCACCGCTCCCCTGTGCCAGCCGGGATTGTGCAAACAGATCTCGGTGTTAACTCCGTGCCAGGGCACCGCCAGACCTGGGCAGCCCCGAGCAGCCTCACCTGGGGCCCCTGGCTCTCATCCCTGCTCTCCTGACAGAGTCACAAGTGGTGACAATGACACCCCGCTGAGCACGGCCAGACCTGCTCCAGCCACCACCTCTGCCACCGCAAAGTCAAACTGCTCCAGGAGCACATTCCAGAGGGGCCGGACCGCCCTGCCCAGGCTGCATCCCGAGCTGGCAGCAGGCGGGAGCTGCCGGGGGAGCCGCCGGGGCTGGCTCTGAGCAAAAGCAGATGTGGGAGATGCTCCGGGCGGGAGGCACTAGCAGAGGCACAAACACCGTGCCTGGAACGGGCGGCTGGAAAAGAGACCTTGGATGGAGTCCTGGTCTCCCGGAGCAGCGCTGTTTGTTGGGAGGTGCAGGGTGTGCAGATCCAGGCTCTCTCTGCCTCGCTGGGCGGCAGCAGCGCAGGAATTGTCCCTGTGTGGGATGGTTGGCTCAGCAGGGGCTGTGCCGGTGCCAGGGCCGGTGCCAGGGGCGGTGCCAGGGCTCACAGGCTCGTCCCAGAGCAGCCCGACCTGCGGGGCTGGTTTGTGGGGATTGGATCCAGGGCAGGGCTGAGTCTCCTTCCCTGCTCCCTCCCGTCCGAGAGCGCCCGGCGACAGAGACCCGCACGGGGACAGCTCTGTCACTGGGGGACTTCTCTGAGAAAGAGGAAGTTGTGTCGAAATAACTCGGCGCTTCCCTTTCTGCTCTGCTCGCTTTGAAGCGGCTGCAGAGCCCGGGAGCCGCCGGGGCTGCTCCGGCACCCGCGACCTCCTCCCCGGGCAGGGCGGACCCCGCGATGTCCCCGGTGGGACCCTCCTGTGTCCCCCGCGCTGGCCGGGACCTCTGGGCGGGCTGTGAATCTCTGGGCCTCCCGTGCCTGCCCTGAGCAAGGTAAGAGCCCCGGAGGGCGCGGTGCTCCTGGCTCGGTGCGCGGGGAATTCTGTGGCTCAGCCTCTCTCGTCTCCCTGCTCTCCTGCGCGGCCCCGCTGCTCCCAGAGCTGCTCTGCCACCGGCGAGGGCTTTGTCCTAGGGACTGGCTGTGTGCGCACGAGTGCTGAACCCCGCGGGATGAAAGGGCCTGGAAAGCCATGGATGGGGCAGAGTGATTCCTTTCCCAGGGAAGAATGAGGGGAGGGCGCAGCGATGGTGCTGGAGATAAGGAATGTGCTGCTAGAGGAATATTTGTGCCAGCTGCGCCTGCCAGCGAGCGGGATCCTGCTGGGCAGTGGGTTTGGCCCGGAGCCTGGCCCGAGCAGGAGCGTGGGGACTTTGCTGCCGGTGCCCCGGAGAGGACACGGGGCGGGTTTGGTGTCGCTGCTGCTCTGGCCCCGTCCCAGGCCCTCGGCCACCCCTGCACACCCCGCGGGCAGCCCAGCCAGGCTGGGTGAGAGAGTTCCACCCCTGACCGGGGGCTGCTGCAGCACCAGCTCCTGCTGGTTCCCTTTGTTCCATGTGGGACAACTCCCAGGGGACAGTGTCACCTGCCCAGGGCCACCCCCGGGGCTCCCTGTCCCGGCTGCGTGTCCCGCAGCGCAGGCAGTGCCGGGGGGCTGTGCTGGGGATTTTGGCACGGCCGGGAGTGATGCACATCGTGGCGCTGGCTGTTGGTGCACTCGTGTGGCTGCCCAGCTCCCATCCCTTGGCCCCGAGCAGCGCTGACAGGGCAACAAAGAACGATGGCAGCGGAGATAACGAGCAGAGAGCAGGGCCCCGGCCAGAAAGGAAGCAAAAAGCTGAATGCTTGGGGCCCGAGCTGCAAACTAATGTTCATGAGCCAACTCTGCAGCAGGCAGGGCTTAGGCCTCCTGCCCTGAGTGCTTTCCTCTGCATCCCCTGGCTGCATCAGAGCCATCTCTCCACCACCAGTCACCTCCCCGGGATGCTCTTCCCTCCCATGGGAAAACTCCAAGTCTGTGCAGCTCAGCAGCTCCTTTTGCTTTCTATCTTTCACTTAAAGCTTTGACTCGGTGTTCCTGGAGGTCTTTTCCAACCTAAAGCATTCTGGGATTCTGGGATTCTTCCTCTTGGCTAAGCATGAACACAGGAACCAATTCCTCTGGGCATCCAGGACCGATTTCTCATCTCTGAGTATCACACAGACTTCTAGGTGTGCATGTGTTTGGTACTTGGGTTGTGGGTGAGTGTGTGGCTCCCAAGGCTTTCCCAAAGAGTTTCCAAGCTCCTCTCTGGACAGCCCAAATCCATGGATTCAGCCTTTACATCTACAGGTGTATCCTACACCTGCAATGGCAGAAAACCTGGGTAGGTCTGGGGTAACCCCAGGGCAGTGTCTGCTCTAGCACAGGAACTGTTCAGGCTGCATGGCTTTGTCCCAAACGAGGATAAAGGTCACGAGGATAAAGGTCCCGAGGAAATACTGTGAGTCCTCAAAGCCTCCAGGTGTCCTGGCAAGACCAGGACATTCGCAGGGCTCTCCCCACCAGCCCTGGGATGGGGCTCAGTGCTGGCACAGGGCCCAACATCAGGTGCTGGGGAGCTGCTGTGTCATTCAGCCGTGATGGTGTTTCTACCTCCAAATAATTCTGTTTTGGGGCTTGGTCCTGTTTCCTAAAGAAACAGAGCTATGAGATGTCATTACCTGTTCCCTGTCCAGCATTTTGGGATAGCCAAACTCCTGTCCCTCTGGCCCCAAATCTGACAGAGGAGAAGTCTTGGCCCTGGTGAGATGGCACAGGCAGCCAGCGGTGGTGTTACTGGAGTTCCTGGACCTTGTGGGACCGCGTGTTCAGGTTGTTCTATGGCACAAACACTGCTTTCTTATTTTGCCTCAAAATAAGAGAATCTCTGCTCATGGAAGAGCCATGGCTGGCCCTGTTCCCCACTGCCAGATACCAACCTGCACATCCCCCCTGGAGCAGCTTCCACGTTCTCTTTTTGTTCAGAGGGTTCCCCCTGGGATCCCCTGGGGCGTGGTGTCACCCCACAGGTGACAGGGGACATGTACGCCCTGTGCGTGGCCCCTGGCAGGGCTTGGCCTGTGCCCCAGCTCGGGTGGATCCAGGTTCCCACCTCGCCCCATCCTCTGAGAGGTGGAGTGGGCACAGCTGCTGTGACAGGGACATCAGCACCTTTGATCTGTTGGATGTGGTGGCATGTGGGCAGGACTCCTCCCCAGCACCCAAACTCTGATTTTCCCTTGGACCGCTCTGCTCTGAGTGCTTGGGGCAGCTCTGACCCCAGAGGAGCCTTGGTTTGGCCGCGTTCACCCTTCCCAATGCTGGCACAGCTCCCACTCTGCCCTGGGGGCTCTCAGGGGCTGCTCTTCCCGTTCTTTTCTGGCTTTCTTGCTGAGCTTTGCTGCCGTTCCTGGCTGCTCTGAAGGCAGGGGCTGTGCTGGCTGAGTCACGTCTCTCCATTCTGGGATGTGACACGCCTCGAAGGCAGCACCAGCCAGCAAGCGTGACTGGGCCAGGGGAGCTGCCGTCTGCGAGACCTGTGCTGGGACAGGGTTTGACTGCGGGTGAGTCCCTGCTGAGATTCTTCAGGCCAGACTGGAGTTTCAGGGTGCTCACTGAAAGCAGAGGGGGCTGTTGGTGCCTGTGCCATGTAACTCAATCTCCTCATTGACCTCGCTGTCCTGGTGCAACCCTAAACCCTGCCCCTTCCTTGCTGAGCTGCATCTCAGTGCCCTCCCTGGCAGCAGCTGTCACATCGCTCTGTCCCCTCTGTGCCAGGAGAGCACCCCAGCCCCGTCAGCTGCTGCCCACAGGGGTGGTTGCCACACTCAGCGTGTTGTGGTCACTCCGGTCACCCTCCTCCTGCCACCCCCAGGCCACCCCTCTGTGCTGTTCTGTCCCAGCTGGGGACACAGAGACGTCTTTGACAGTGCAGGGCTGTCCCAGTGGCTGTGCTGGTGCCAGTCCTGTCCCAGAGAGGGAATGCCCAGGGAACGGGTCTGCAGGGAGGCAGGGAACAGCCGTGCCACCCCACAGCCCCCTCCATCCCTGGAAAGAGCCGGTTCGCTGCCTGCCTCTCCCAGGCTGGGCAGATTTGGAAGTCTGCACAATCCTTGCTTTCATTTCCCCTCAGGTGGACAGTGCTTGCCTGGGCTGTTTGTGAGCACAAACCTGGCAGTGGCTTTCAAATCACACATATTTTTTCCCTCTGATTGTTTTTCCAAAGTCGAGTCTGGGGATGGAAAGAGATGCTAAATCTAAAAAGCTGCTGTTTCTGGGAAGCTCGTTCCTTTCCTTAGGAAGAATGAAATGTGACATTGGCAAGGAAGTCTCCAAACAGTCGGTGGTGTCCAGGAAGCTGCTGGACTTCCACAGCTTCAGTGAAGTCCTGGTGGCTCATCCAGAGCTGCTGGGCTGATGAACAGCTGCTGCAGTGAGAGCTGGGAAGGTGTTTCATTGCTGAAACGGCCCCAAGAGCCATCCTTGCTCTCCCCCTCCATGGGCAGGAGTCTCCTGGCAGGGCCGTGCCTTCCCAGAGCAGCCAGCAGGCAAATGGAGCCTCAAAGGGATGCTGGAAAGCAGAGTCTGGGCTCGAGATGCTTTTCCTTGGCAGTAAGAGCCCGAGGGAGAGCATCTGCTTTCATCTCAGAGCTGTCTGAAACCAGAACCCTGCCAGGTTTGGAGTTAAAACCAAAAATCAGAGCAGAAGGGGGGCTCCAGGCTGGGCCCCAGCACATGTGGAGCTCCCAGCTCTCCTGCCGGTCTGTCCACTCCAGCAGCATGTCCAAAGGAGCCAGAAATGAGGCAGGGCATATTTCAGTGGGGTTTGAGTCTCATTCCCAAAGTTTTGCCTGGCTTTCATTTGAACTGAAAGCTCTTGGACTCATTTGAATGGAGAGCCCTTGCCCTGGGGCAGCTGATTGCAGGGAGACAGAGCAGACCCTGCCCTCACTGTTTATCCTTGGCCAGGATTTTCAGGGGAGCCTGGAGCTGTTTTTGCCTGCACAGCCAGGAGGGCTGGAGGCTGGAGAGCTGCCTTTGTCCTGCTTTCCTACCCATGCAGCTGCATGGAGGTCGGGATCCAGGCCAGAAACTGTGGATGCTGCAGTGGCAGACGAACAGGGCTTAAGAGAAGGGAGCAAACAGGATGCACCCCCTGCCTCTGGTGGGGTCCCCTGCAGCTCCAGCCTGGCCTGGGGTGAGGGATGCGAAGGATTGAGGGATGTAAGGGGTGTGAAGGATTGAGGGATGTGAGGGGTGTAAGGGATATCAGGGATGCTGCTGGAGCAGTTTCTCGGTGTTTGGGAGCTGCCAGCTGCAGTTTGGTGCAGCCCAGAGGATGCAATGTCGGATCCTCAGCGTGGCTTGGGGGACACGGCTCCCACAACCCCCTCTGGCTTGGCTCCCATCCCATCCCATCCCATCCCATCCCATCCCATCCCATCCCATCCCATCCCATCCCATCCCATCCCATCCCATCCCATCCC
>VZRN01002416.1:34655-52649 GCA_013397935.1 Dasyornis broadbenti | reverse complement strand
AAAAAAAAAAAAAAGCATTCACAACCTCCACTGGCTGTTGCTGGAGGTTCCCCAACCATTGCAGGGCCTGATTCTGCTCCATATTTTGCATTGAAATCCGCAGTGATTTCGGTGCAGTGAATTCGCTGCAGTGAATTGGGTGCAGTGAATTCACTGCAATGATTTTGGTGCAGTGAATTGGGTGCAGTGAATTCGCTGCAGTGAATTGGGTGCAGTGAATTCACTGCAATGATTTTGGTGCAGTGAATTGGGTGCCCTGCCAGCCTGGGGTGTGCTGGAGCAGCTTTAGGGCTCACTGCCTGGCATCTCCCTATCCCTCCCCAGGCTCCCTGCATTCCTGACGAGCTCTGTGCCAGGGTTTATGACTTCTGCAAGAGGCTGCTGACCCTGCCCAAGCCCTTCTGCACCATTGGGCTGGACTATGCCAGCAGGCTGAAGGTGGAGAGGACAGCCCCAGGTAAGGGGGTGCCCCTGCTCTGTCCCTGCCTGGCACAGGGAAGGGCTGAGCCCTCAAGGGGTGTTGTGAAAAAAAAAAAAAAAAGAGCTCTAAACAGCTCAAACCCCAGTCAAACCCAGCTCATTTTGGGGCTTTTAGGGGACTACCACTCCTGAAGTGCCTTTGCCTGATGCACTGAGCCATGGCAGGGATTTCTGTGGGACTGGGCAGACACTTGGGCTCTTGGGGATGTGTTTGGGTGGGAGGGTTCCCCCCTCCTCATCCCAGGCTGCTGAGCCTCAGTTTCCAGCAGAGAAACTTGGGGTTGTCCTGCTCTTGGTGTAGGCACAGCAGAGCCAAGTGCAGCCCAGCTAAGGCCAGATACCGATTTATATGTTTATATATAGATATATAGATACATATATATGTATACACACACCGTCTGTCTGTATGGGACACAAGGTGTTCTCTCCCAGTCTGGACATCCCAGTACACTTTGAGGAAGTTTCCTTCTTGCAAAGGGAATTCTCCATCTGAGATTGAGGCTCAGACCAGCCTGGGCTCTCCCCCAGGCTGTGGACTCTGAGGTGTCAGTGGTGGCTCCGGGGCCCTGTCCCGTATAGGAAGCAAGCCCGAGGACACTTGGTTTCCTTTTTCTCTGTGTTCTTTTTCTCTGTTCTCATTGAAGTTCCTCTCATTAAAGTTTTCTTTAATAGGAACCTTTCAAAGCAATCCTTTAAAGCAGAGCAAGGTGCAGACACCCCGTGAGGGAGAGGTGAAACAGCAGAGTCCTGGGGGGCAGAATTTTTGTGCCATTTTTGGGAGGCTCATCCCAACCCCATCACCCCAGCCTCTCTTCCCCAGCACTGCTTTGTCTGGAGCTCCAAGGGGCACCTCTATCTCCCCTGATTTCTGGCCAAGGAATGATTCAGTGAGGAGAGAGGGGATCTCCAGAGGGGCTCCCCTGGGAGCACCATGAGGTTCCCAGGGTGATTGTCCCTGAGCCAGGGCAGGTGGATGGATCCTCACCCTGAGCTGGGGGAGGCTGAAGTGCCCCTCCCCTGATCCTGAGATCCCTGGTGCTCCTCAGATCCCCCCGGGCACCGTCCCCACGTGGCCCTGGGGACAGGCCAGGGGTAGGACTCTTCCTGCTGCTTCCGACTCCACTCCTGAGCTCATAATGCCCTAAACAAAGGAGAGGAAACACAGGAAATCATCCCTGAATAGAAGGGGTTTCTTTTTCTGGAGCTTGGCCTATCTTTGTCCTTGGCTATTTTTAGCTCTGGCCCCATTCTTGGCTGTTTAACCTCACCTCAGTGGGTGTTCCCTGACTTGGCAGAGCCCCTTCAGCCTCTGCACCTGCGAGTAGCCCTGGGCTGCTCCAAGGAGCTGTGTTATTCCTGCTGCTCTGACTCCACGTGTTCCTCCCCTTCCCAGGAACCTTGTACCAAAGAATGGTCATTTCCGAACAAAGCCTCGGGAGCGACCCCTACCCTTACCAGGAGAGGTGAGTGGTGCCTCTTTGGAGGGGCTGGTGCTTTTATTTTGTGGTCTCTTAGGGAGATCTGTCCTTTTCCAACACTCTGAATTCATCTTGGGTGGAACAGATGGTCTGAACCTAAAATATGGTCTGGGGGGTCACAACTGGGTGGCACCCAGCACCCCACTAAACAAGCTTTGCACTGGGACAGGCACATTCCTCCTGTGCCCCAAATTATTCTGGGAGGCAGGGAGCTTCCCTTGGAGGGGACACGGGGTGGAGAAGGGGAATATCAACAGCAACACTTTTTCTGCGTGGAATAAGGGAGATGTGAGCTGCTCCTGCCAGCCCTGCTGTCAGTGATGGTGAGTCTGCATCTCCTCTGTCTCTCTCTCCCCATCCTCCTGCCCCCAGGATTTTCATCTTTGCTGACCCGGAGCTGCTGCCCGAAGCCATTTGCCACGCGCTGCTCAGCGACACCGAGGCGGCCCAGGTGGCCCAGAGCCGCCGGGGCTGCATGAGCTGCGTGGTCACCCACGCCCTGCAGGCGGCCCTGGGGGACACCTGCGACATCCACGGCCTCAGGGCGCGGCTCCAGGTAATGCAGCACCTCTGCAGCTCCTCCGCTGCTTTCCCAGTGGTCCTGCTCTGGCTGGACACCTTGGGGAAGCTAAAGGTGTTTTGGCAAGTGGAGAGACCCCACCCAGCTCCTCAGCGCTGGTCTCCAGCCCCAGCAGCCCCAGGGCTGGGCTGGGCTTGAACTCAAACATCCTTCAAATGGAGAGCAGTGGCTACAGCAGAACCAGAGTTTGGAATTTTTAGTCTGAGTGTTGGGTTTGCCCAGCAAAGCTGGGCTCTGCCACTGAAGCACAGCTCCTCTGAGAGCCCCTGGGCACAGCAGAAACCTCTCAGGAGAAAGGTTTCAATCAGCTTTCTCCAAAACCTCCTGGAAGGAGCTGTGGGGCCACAGTAACACAAATGTCTGGCTCAGAAACTTTGCAGGGGCTCTCAGTGATCTCCACTCTAAGGACACCTTTGTGTGCCTGCTGTCCTGAGAGTCACCTCAAGTGGCCACCAGGGACATGGTACCCATCAGCTGCTAGAAAAGGAGCTTTGAGCAGCCAGCACAGCCAGCATCTCTCCTGGGAATGAGAGGACGGTGGTGTCCCCCCCAGGAAACAATTCTTGCAGGACTCATTTGCTCTTTCTGCCCCTCCCAATGCCCTGCCCTTGGAGCTCCAGGTGTTCACGGCTGCCTCTCCCAACAGGCCCTGCCCCCGGGGGATGTGGAGCACTGGTTCCAGCAGGTGGTGGTGGCCGTGGAGTGTGCAGGGAGCAAGGGAGGCTCGGACCGGGGCCAGCACACGGCCAGGCTGGAGAGGATCTACCACGCCCTCCTGGGCTCCGTGCCCGCAGGTGAGCTCCAACCAGACATTCCCACCGGGATGGGGAGCCCTCGTGTCCCTGCTGTGTCCCTGCCATGCCCCACAGCTGCCCACCCCCTTCAGCAGCAGGGATCAGGTCCCACAGCCTGGCTCCTTGCAGTGACCCCAGAGACTTGCCCTGGAAGGCAGGTTTGTGACCCAGGGGAAGGGACAAGGGAAATTTCTGCTGCTGGTTCAGCTGCCCTGGGCTGTGTCTCTGTTGTTGGCAAAGGGTGTCAGAGATGTCAGCTGGGGGAGCTCTGTTGGTGGAGGGGCCATCCTGCCATGGGCTGGATGAGGGGGACACTGTGCACCCCTCCCTGGAAGCTCCGTGTGCTGATGTGCAGGGTTAACCAGAGCAGCTGGGGCTGCCCCAGCCCTGGAAGTGTCCAAGGCCAGGTGGGACACCGGGGCTTGGAGCACCCTGGGGCAGTGGGAGATGTCCCTGCCCATGGCAGGGGTGGGATGAGATGAGCTTTCAGGTCCCTTCCAACCCCAGCCTCTCTGTGATGTGCTGGATGGTGGCACTGCCATCTCCAGCCATGCTCTGTTCCAGCCTGGTGCCACTGAGAACACTCAAACTGTAAGAAAATCCCAATCCTTCACATCTCACCCCAGTCTGGGGTAGGCAGAGGGAAACGGGGTCATGGTTCCTCTCCTGCCTACTCTGTGTCCCAACCCCCTCCCCAGAGGAGCTGGAGACTGTCCCAGTGCAGGATATGGGGAGGAGCAGCCGGTGGTGCAGGGAGGGGCGTGGGACCCTCAGCTTTTGGGGGCAGTGAGTGTTAAATTGTCACTGCTTGTCCCAGAGCTCTGGTGGGTTAAAGGAGCCAGTGCTGGTGCGATCAGAGGGTTCAGATCACCACGTGCATTGGAGGCCCAGTGCCAGGGAAATATTCATGTATTTATTTTGCAATCTCTCTGCTGGCTGCAAAGCGAGGTTCTTCACCCCACCTCAGTTTCCCCTTTTTCATTTCTCCCTCCCACCAATGGTGCAGACACTTCCTGATGGCTCAGTTTGTGAGAGCAGAGGCCTTATGGCCTCATATCTGGCCAGGAGCACCTGGGTGGGAGGGCCCAGGAGCTGCCTCAGCCAGGGGCCAGTGCTCAGCACTGGGAGTCTGTGCTCCTGTGTGGGAAAATGCTCCCATGTGCTCCAAGCATCCTTGTTTTCCCAGGGAATGCTGCCCAGGAGGGGCTGCAGGGGACCCCTCTGCCCAAGCCCAACATCAGCTTCCACCTGTGGACAGAAGTTGAGCAGCTCTGTGAGTGCCCCTGGGGCTGGGTGGGGTCTGGGGCTGGGGGTCCTGTCCCAAAGGGGTCATTTAGTCCTGACCCTTTGGAACCATTGTCCTAAGGCCGAGCCCGTGGTGGTTTGTGCTGACTGCCCCAGCCTTCCCTCCTGGGGCTGCTGGGTCAGGTCAGGGGTGAGGGGTGTGAAGGGATGAAGGGATGGGGCTGCAGCAGGATGTGCCCAGAGTACCTGAGATTGTTGTGGGTGCCCCATCCCTGGGAGTGACCAAGGCCAGGCTGGATGGAGCTCTGAGCAACCTGGGATGGCAGGGCATGGGAACAAGATGAGCTTCAAGGTCCCTTCCAACCCAAACCTTTCTGGGATTCTGGGCTTCCATAATTGGAGTGGTACTGAGCTCTCTCAGTGGTAAATGGGACTGAAAGAGTGACTCCCTTGGAGCCACTGGTGGGCATCTCTGCTTTGCAGTTGGCCTGGGGAGAGGGAACCTGGGGCAGGACAGGGCTGAGCCTGGCTTTGGGGAAGCTGGATTAGGACTGGGCTGAGCCCGGCTGTGCCTGGCTCTCCCTGCTGGAGCCGCTCTGTGCCCGCAGGGAAGGAGCTGGTGCTGTTCCTCCGCCCGCTGTCGCAGAGCTGCGAGCCCGACTGCCTGAGCCAGGAGCTGGACCCCATGGAGATGCAGGACATCCTTTCGGACTGTGACTGCTGCGAGCAGAGCCGCTGCTCCGTGCTCTCCACCGACAGCGGCATCGAGCGGGACCTGCCCGCGGCGGCCGAGGAGCCCTGCGCGCCCTGCGCTGGGGACGGGGAGCACTCCCGGCTTCACAGGAAGGGCGGCATCAAAAAGAAGCCGTCGCCGCTGGACAGCGTGGCCTTCCTGCAGGCTGGCAGCGGTGGTCCCGGGGGGAAGTCCCCCGGGAAGCTGCCCAGGAGGTCGGGAATGCCCGCGGAGGCCGCGGCCCCGCTGCAGAGGCTGCACACGGCCCGCGTGGTGCTTCTGGGGGACGACCGCATCCTGGGGCGCCTGGCACAAGCTTACCACTCCCTCAGGTACCTGCGGGCCAGCCGGGCTCGGGGGGACAGCGGGGCAGGGTGGCTGCTTTGCTCCTCAGGCTGTTGGAGGAGCCGGGTTGGGCTCGGCATTCCCTGGGGCAGGGTGGGACGCGGGGTTCGGCACCTAAAGGCACCCGGTGGTCACTGGCTGCTCTGTCGGCCCAAGTGATGCACACAGAGAGTTCTCCCCTCTGCCCGTGGACTGGGTTACATGGACAACAAATGAGGCGAGGTGTTTTCCCATGTAAAAGGGAAAAATTCGAAAGAGAAGCCGTTTTCCAGCTGGCTCTCCCCAGCTGGTTCCCCAGGGTGGGTGGGGTGGGTGGCAGTGCAGGCACTGGGGAGCAGAACTGGGTGCACAGGGACACCGGGCCCTGACAAAAGCCCGTCTGAGGCTCCCCATCACCTCCCCCTGCGTGATGTGGGACCTTGGGGCACTGCTGCCATCCTGGGAAAGGAGACAGTGAGGGGGGCATGTGCTCCAGTGGCAGAGCAGCTGCAGTGTCCTGGCGCTGCCCAGCCTTGGCCAGGAGCCACCTTCTGCCCGTTCCCCTTGGGACATTTTCTTTTCCCCTTTCAGGAAACGGGAAACCCGGCGGTTGTTCCTGACGCCGAGGCTGAACCTGCACTTCTACCACATCCCCGTGGTGCCAGGGCAGCCAAACAGCTCGGCTGCTGGGGTGAGTGGGTGGCTGCAGCTGGGGATGGGGATTTTGGGGGAAGAGCAGGGGGATCCAGGAATCCCCACCCGTTCCTCCCATATTCCCAGAACAAGGAGGGTGGGAGCCAACACAGAGCCTTTGGGCTCAGTTTGCAGCCTGGCTTTGGGAACCATCACCCTCCAGGCTGCTCCAGCCTCCCTGGTGGGTGACAGCTCCCTCAGTTCTGCTGCCAGGCCCCAGCTGCAGGAGGATCCATGAGCTTTAGCCAAGGCCTGCTGCTTTTCTCACCTCCCAAGTGCTGAGGGGAAGCAGTTGCTGCTGATTGAGGGCTTTGCCCCCTTGGCCATGGCCCCAGTTTTAGGTCTGTAAGTCACTACTGCAGTTTATGTGGGGCACATCCCTGCCTCTCTGACAGAGATAAATGAACACTTGCACTTAGGCTATTTTAAGCTGGCCCAGAGCTGGCTGTGACCCCTGACAAACAGGCTGCTATAAAAATCATTATTCCTTCTTTTCAATCCTCATTGAATTTTTGTGCCTGAGCACCTGCTAAATGAATTTGCCAAGCAGGGAAAGGGAAGGGATGGGGGACTGTCACAGATCTCTCTACCTCCTCATGGCTCCTGGTATGGTGAACCCCACTGTTCCTCTTAGGCTGCAGGAAGCTTCCCACAAGTGTGAGCCAAATCCCACAGGAACTGGATGGAGGGTTGGGAGTGTCTGGGAGAGGTTCTCCAGAACCTTCTCTCCACATTTTGCTTCATACAAGCTCAGGAAAAACAACCAGTCCCTAGGCTGGAGTGACTGTGAGCTCTGTTTCTCCCACAGGAGCACGCTGGCCCCGAGGAGCTGTGTGAGGTGGCCGGGTACCTGGGCAGGGCTGATCCCTGGTACGAGAGCAACATCAACACCCTGGGCCACATGATTCCCAAGCTGGCCACCATGGTACGAGGAAAACCTGCCCATTTCCCCAACAGGCTGCAGCACCTGAGAAGTCTGTGCCCTGCAGGGCTCTCCACATCCCAAACACAGATTTTCTCCTGCAAACCCTCCCCAGGGCCCCACCAGCAGGTGCCTGTGGCTGCCACTGTCCCAGCCTACAAGAGCCATTTGCTGTGATGGGTTTTTTTGACCAAGGGACAGGAAATGGCAGATTTCAAGAAAGAAACCATTCACTGAAATCCCCCCAGCTCTCATTTCCCGGCACTTTGAGCCACCACTGACAGCCTACAAAAACAGGGCTGGTAGGTGGGTGCCTCTCCCGTTAGCTGTGAGTGGCGAGGGCAGAGGACAGCTCATCGCTCACTCTGTGTCCAGGAAGGTGGGAGCCTTTGTGGCAGGGTTTTGGAGATGTGACTGGGGCTGACCCAGCCTATGATTTGTCCCCCAGCCATCGTCGCCGAGCAGGGCCCTTGTGACCGATCTGTTCCTCACCGATGTCATCGCCTACTACGCCCGCCTGGGCACCCAGCCCGTCTGCTTCCAGGTGCACGCTGTCAAGGTGGGTGGCACAGCTGGCACAGGTGGCACAGCTCTGGGCCCTCAGTGGCCCTGCAAGGGCTGGCAGAGCTGTGCAGAGCCAACAGGGGCTGGGGCCTTCCAGCCGATCCGAGCCTGGATCCCTGTTCACCCCCAGCCTGTCCCTCCCTGCCAGCTCCCGGATCCAGTGTCGCTGTGGCTCGGCTCAGCGGGAGCCAATGATCCTGGGAAGGCCATTTCAGGATCTCAGCTCAGCAAAGGGAGATTTGAAATTCCCTCCAGGGACACAGAATTCCTGCTCTGCTGGGTTCGGGGTGGCTCAGGAGCCCTGGTACCTCCTGCTGCTTTAGATGCTGGGAGCAAAGAGGGCTTTGCCAAAACCTCCCTGTGCCTTGCAGGGGCTTTGCAGGGTTTCCTGCAGCACCATTTGATTTATTTCCTGCCAGCTTTTCTCTGAAATGGTATCACAGTGAGGCCTGGCATTGGATAGGAGAGCAAAGAAAAGCTAAATTCATGCACATAACGTTAACCCTCTCCTCCCTGCTCCTCTGGCAGTTCTGGCAGTCCCTCCAAAGCTCAGGTGGATGCACAGAGCTCCTTTGAATCTGCTCACAGCCACTGTGGCCCTATTGCAGCACAGGAGGAGCCGCTGCATGAGCAAACTGGCACAAGGCTTGCAAAGAGCTTTGGTAATTCCTGGTGAAGCATCCCCAGGACTTCCCTGATAACCCCTGGCCTGTCAATCCTTAGAGCCTCAGTTCGTGTCCAGGGTCTTGGTTTGTGGCTGGGGATTTTGATTTTCCGGTGAAATTTTATTCTACTCATTTCTCCTCCACGATAAAACCCAGCAGTGAGAGCGTGGGTGGTTCAAGCAGGGGAGGAGGAACTGGCTGCAGATGTGGTTTCCAGATAGAGGCCTCTGAGCTGATCTTCTGTCATCCAGGGTGTGCTGCTGCCTCAGCGGCAAACACTGCCCCCGTTTTGGGCTAGGACCCCACTGTTCCTCTTTGGCTGCAGGAAGCTTCCCAGAAGTGTGAGCCAAGTCCCACAGGAGCTGCATGTAGGGCCAGGAGGGGCCGGGAGAGGTTCTCCAGGACCTGCTCTTCACATTTTGCCCAATACAAGCCCATCACAAGAAAATAACCCACCAGGCTGGAGTGACCTGTTCATTTCGATCGGAGAGGAATGACATCCCTTGAAGCTCAGCAACATCTCAGCCTGGCCTGGGAAGTGCTCCCAGTGATGTGGGATGGCTGGGAGCTGCCTCATCTCTGAGGGCACAGGGACATCCAGTGGCAGGGGACACTGCCCGTGGCTCTGCTGGCCAGGTCCTTGGGGCTTTTGGCAAGGCCTGCCGTGTTCCTGGAGCTCGGGAAGCAGAGCCAGGGCAGTTCTCCCCATCCTGCCGTGTTCCTGGAGCTCAGGGAGCAGAGCCAGGGCAGTTTCCCCCATCCTGCTGTGTTCCTGGAGCTCAGGAAGCAGAGCCAGGGCAGTTCTCCCCATCCTGCCATGTTCCTGGAGCTCAGGGAGCAGAGCCAGGGCAGTTTCCCCCATCCTGCCGTGTTCCTGGAGCTCGGGAAGCAGAGCCAGGGCAGTTCTCCCCATCCTGCCATGTTCCTGGAGCTCAGGAAGCAGAGCCAGGGCAGTTTCCCCCATCCTGCCGTGTTCCTGGAGCTCGGGAAGCAGAGCCAGGGCAGTTTCCCCCATCCTGCTGTGTTCCTGGAGCTCGGGAAGCAGAGCCAGGGCAGTTCTCCCCATTCCATGAGAACCCTGAGTGCCATGATGAGGTCACAGATCCCCTTTGGGTGCTCTGGAGAAGCTGTCTGTGCTACAAGCACCATGTGACATCCCAGGCTGACAGAGGAAATGTCCTCAGGGATGTCCTCTCCGGGCTGTTCCTCTCAGGGCTGTTCCTCTCAGGGCTGTTCCTCTCAGGGCTGTTCCTCTCTTTCAGATCCTATTCCGGGACCCAGCGCAGGAGCCGGCTGAGGACGTGTTCCTCACGGAGCTGCTGACCCAGGTGCAGGACAGCACCTCGCACAGAGGTGTGTGTGTCCCACCAGCCCGAGCCTGGCCAGGGCTCCTGCCATCCCCAGATCCCACCCACCCCATTGCTCAGCCTGCAGAGCTCCAGCCATGGGCAATATTCCTTGTTCCTAACAAGACTTCTCGGGCGCATGAAATCAGGCTGAATGGGGGACTTTGTGGTCCCTGACTCCTGGATCAGCCAGGGTTTACAGACTGTGCCTTTGATGGCTCCAGGATGCTCAGAAGTTGGACCAGAGCCCTGATTTTGTTGAGGAAACAAGCTGGGCGTCACAGCTAAACCCTTTGCCAGATGTTTTCCCTGTTAGAAATTTGGCTTCCTCGAGTTGCCAGGGATGGAACGAGAGTGCTGGGAGGCTGGACTGTTCCAGAAGTCCCATCCAGCTCCTCCATCAGTGCACTCTGATGTCCAGTCCAAGGGATATTTGTCACCGAGGCTGGGCACAGACCCTGCAGTGAGTCCATCCCACTGAGCCTCAGCTCCTGAGGCGAGGACAGAAGGGACAATGTGCCAGGCCATTGTGTGACACGGGGGTGGCTCAGCCCACGGGACGATCCCTCTCTGCTGACCACAGACAGGTGGGATGAGGGAAATTCAATCCTGCCCGGTTCCCTCCTTGCAGAGCTGAGCATGACCAAGAAGAGAACAACCCTAGATGGCCCTGGCATCGATCTCACAGTGACCTACAGGAAGGTGAGTGGGGCTCTTAGCACCCCAAAATGTCTCAGTTCCCAGGGATGATCAGCAGGCACAGATCTCCTAAAAGGAGACTCTGACCCTCCCTCTTCCCTCTGGAATTGCTCTCCAGGCACAGACAGAGAGGTTGTGGTGAACATTAAAACCTGTAAGGTCACCTTTGTGAAAAGCCATCCCCAACCCTCCCCACACCCATGCCCTCTGCCCACAGGTTGTGCTGAGTGACCGGCAGAAGGAGCTGGCGCTATCCCTGCGCTCCACGGGCCTGTTGATGAAAGCCATCCCTGCTGAGGAGGCTGAAGGTGGGTTCTTCCTGCTGGCAACCATGTGAAGAGGCTCTGCCGAGTTTTCTGGTGCTCAGGGGAGTAAATTTGGCCTTGGTCCTTGGTGCCAGCTGTGTGTGGGCTGTGGGGGTGGAATCAGGGACAGGACTATTGGTGTCACCACGGTCTAGTTGGGCTTTTCTCATGAATGCTGTGTCTGAGGCTCAGACAGGATTTAAACCAGGCAGCACCTTCCCTTTGCCGCAGCCTTCCTTTCGCCTTGCCCTTAGCACAGCTTTCCACCCCTGAGCATGATCCCACACAATTCCCTCCTATGGAGCCAGCTGGAGTCCCCCTTTCCTGCTGTCCTGGGTGTCCAAAGTCAGTGCACCCACACATGGGGCAGGGGCCCCAGAAAGCTGAGCTGAGGTTGTGCCACGGCCCAAGACCAACCCTCTGCTTCTGTCACAGAGCTGGGCAGTCTGAGTGTGACCATCACCGAAATCATCAGGATCAACAACTTGGCAGGAAGGTCGTTCTCAGTGAGTACCTGTGGGATCCTCTGGCTCTGCAGGAGCCAAAATCCCTTACAATGGCAGGGAAAGGGGCAACCCTCTGTGGGGAGGAGGAGGCTTTGGGGCCACGCTGCTCTGAGGGTCTTTTGCAAATATTTTTCATGGAAAAGTCTGGATTTTTGAGCTGAAGCCCCAGATGGCATCCCTGCTGGTCAATGCCACGTTGAATCCTGTCTCAGGAGCCCCTGAATGCCTGAGCTGCTGCTGGGGTTACTCTGTGACCACAGAGACAAAGTGGGGAAATAAATCTTGGTCCCATCTGGGTCCAGGGCAGGGTCTATTTTCTGCCATCAACTCCATCAGCTCCACGCCTTCAGCTACAGTGCCCCTGCTGTGTTAATCCCCCCAAAGATCACAAAAAATAATTTAACAAAGCATAAACAAAAACCAGGAACTTCACTGAATCTATTTATCAGCTCAGAAAGATGAGTTTGTGAGAGAGGGATTTAAATTTTGACTTCTGTCCTTTTTGTTTTACTTGAGAGTTTCAGTAGACCCCAGCAGATGTGTCACGGCAGCATGGGTGGCATTAAATATTAGTGTGCCTTGGTCATTTGGGCCCTGGTGCCTCTGGCTCCCAGCTGGTGTTTTTAGCCAGCACATTTTGCTTATTCTCACCTGTTTTTTGGAAACACGGAGGTGCTGCAGTCCACAGCGCCCACAAAGACACTCCATGGCCACAGAGAACAGACTGTGCCCCCTCCAGACATCCCAAACCTCACAGCCCGTGCAGGGAGTGCCAGGCTGGAAAGTTTGTCCTTACAAAACATGACCAGGATGTGAATACAGAAAAAGGATTCACCTTGTGACACATCTGAGGTTAAAAAATAAAGCCAGAGAAATGTCACTTTCTGTCCCTTTCATACCCAGCATGCAGCCCAGGGAGGGGAAGGACATCCCCACCAGGCTCTTCCTCCTCTTCCCGTCCAGGCTGTGGCAAACAGGTTGAAAACACGGAATATCAAGATCAGGAGCCCAGAGCAGAGACCCTTCACAGTGCGGCTGGACAAGGACAGCAGGA
The DNA here is from genome assembly GCA_013397935.1 of Dasyornis broadbenti. Lineage (NCBI taxonomy): Eukaryota > Metazoa > Chordata > Aves > Passeriformes > Dasyornithidae > Dasyornis > Dasyornis broadbenti. The sequence goes on along the minus strand of VZRN01002416.1, from coordinate 40,261 downwards.
GAACCTACAGGGATGTGATCGGGTGAGAATTCCACATGTGCCAGGCTCTGCACACCTCCCCTGCATCCCTCCCTGTTCCCAGGGAGTCCTGATCCTCATCCATGAGCCACAGACAAACACGTTGCTTCTCCAGGGAAAGCTGGGCACAGTGGGGCTTTCCTCCAGCTGTGTTTTTGGGTGATGGTGTGAGGAACAAAACAGTTCTTTACACAAACGGTGCTGTCATTGAGAGAGTAGAAAAACAGGCACCTCCAGGGACGAACAGGGCTTGGATCTCCTGAATGATGAATTCTATCGTGATGTTGATTCTCTCTGCACTGACTGCACCCCTCACATGAGGGCAGGGGGAGAGGATCCAGCCCCATGGAAATGGCAGGGATGAATGTCCCTGTAGCAGTGACATGGGGTGTGTTGGTGGTTCAAGGCTCAGCCAACATAACCTGGGAATCCCTGAGCTTCACACAGAGGCAGGCTCAGGACACGAGGTTTGTGTCAAACACTGACAGCAGCTCATCTCTGCAGTTAAACCCAGGGGAAAAAAGCATCAAAGCAGCTGCCCCTGGCAGTGTGAGAGCCCTCCCTCAGCATCCCTCAGTGAGAGGTGATGTTTGCTCGGAGATCAGGCCCTCAGGGGCAGCTCTGAACATGCAGTAAATGTGTCCTTGTGCTCTTCCAGCCTGGAGGTGTCTCCCTGCCTTGAGCCCAGCTACTGCCTGCAGAAGACAAGGACCATGAAACTGAGCCTTCACGAAACAGAAGACGTGGGGCTCGTGAAATACCTGCCCAAGTCTCTGCTGCTGCCTATCAACACTTTTGCAGGAGTAATCCAGTGAAGGAAACGGGAAAAAGATGGTGTGAGTTATGACATGGGGTCATCACAGAGGACATGGGAGAAGAAAACACACTAAAAGCTACCGGTGGTGATTTGAAATGGCAACGCTGTGAGGAGCTGCCCCAGCAGAGGTGGATAAGCGCAGGGGGACAGCCATGCCCTGCCGGTGCCAGCGTGACCATGGCTAACAGCCCCTGCCAGGGGCACAGCCATGCTGCAGGACTGAGCTTTAACCTTTTGCACAAGTCAGGGAAAAGCTTTGAGCTTCTCCATTCAGGAAGGCTGAGGAAATCCATGTGAGGTGGTGCTGGCTGTGCTGGAGATCCCAGGGTAGTTGCCAGCAGCAATATTTCTTTTGGAGATGTCTCACAGCCCAGCAGGGATCAGGGCCTGCCTGCCGGATTCTGCACAGAAAACTCATTCTAGCCCAGGGTGTCACATTTGGGCAAACCAGCCCAAATTCCCCAGTCTGATTTAGGACAGCTCATTGTATCCCTGCCCACACAGGGAGAACATGTGTGTTTAATGCAGCTTCTCTGGAAATCAGTGGAAGAGCTGCTGTTGTTTCAAAGCAAACACGGAGTAACGATGGATGGTGTGAAACTGGGCCAGGCAATTCTGGTGCAGTATTTGGCAGTGAGGAACAGGGCAGGAACCACCCAGGCAGTGCTGTGGGATATGTTTGGCTGTGGATGGTTCTGCTGGAAGAAGAGACCTCCATGGAGCAGAGAACGGAGGCTGCACAGCAGCTCTGTGACATCTGAGCTGTGCCTTGGAGAACACCTGGCATTTATCCGTGGCTTTGCTGCACAACCTGTGGACATCTTATCCAGAGCCTCATGACACTGAGGGTTGCATCCCAGGAACAACCCCTACAGCCCCAGCAGGACTGGCCCTTCCGTGTGAGGTCAGCCAGCAGTGCCTGTGTGCCCAGCCTGCCCTGCAGTGCTGCTTTGGGCTGTGCAGGTAAGAGATGCAGCACAGTGGAAAGTGCTCGGGGGACTGACGGATGGGCAGGAGGCCTGCAAGGCTTCCCTGTTCCTTTCCCCTGCTGCTGCCATGGTGTGGAAACCCTGCCCTGGATTGCAGAGGGGCCAGGCTGGGCAGTGACAGTGACAGTGACAGCACAGCTCCTGCTTGCAGCAGCTCAGAGTGACCCCGTGCTCAGCATGGTCATGGGGAGGACTGTCTTCATCCCAGCTTGTGGCTGACTGGGGCAATGGATGAAACAGGATGTGTGTTATTAACCTCCAGAACGTGGCCTGTGCTTTCTGGACTGTCTTCAGGGAGACTTTTGGGGACATCCCTTCTATGACACTAAGATTTTTGTGTTGTCCTGGCTCCCAGGTAACTCATTCCCTAGGCTGCCTTCACTCAGGATGCTTGTTGGATCATCAGCCCGAAGAAAGTGACCTTTAGCTCTGTGCATGTGCACAGCAGCAATTCCCAGTTGTTTCTGGCTGACACTGGGGAATCCTGGGGATGTGCTGCAGGTGCTGCAGTGGCACTGGCAAATCCTTCCTTAGCCCCATGGCTGAGGACAAACCCACACCTCTGGCCTGCCTGCCCCAGCCCTGGGGAGCTGCACCTCTGAAAAATCCCTTCTGTTTACCCACCCGCACCTGGAGCAGGGAGCCCACCCCCAGTTATCCCAGTCCAGGGTACTGGGAGCAGTTTCCCCTCAGAGCTGTCCTGAGCTTGTGGCTTGTCTTGGCTGCTTGGGCCCATGGAAATCTGATCTCTAGTTTTTACACATGCACAAAGCTTTGAGGTTCAACCCTCAGACTGCCCTGATCCCAGTCTTTGCCAGCCAGCACAGGGCAGCCCTATCCCAGCTCCTGGCACAGCAGTCACTGTCCCTTCCTGTTCCCAAGCCAAAGGTTTATTCACTCCCACTCCAAACGCCACCCAAAACAACCAGTGACACACTCCTGGGGGCACAGCAGCTCTAGAGCTGCCAGCAGGTTAGTAACTGCGTAAAATCCTCCAGGTGTCATGAAATATTTAACCCCAAACCTGCACCAGGTGGAAGACCACAATGGGCACAACGTGGCCATTTCCAAAGGAAGCTCCATTGGAATGCTGGCAGATGCAGCCCCTTGCTCCCTGGAGAGGCAAGCACAGCCCTCAAGCCTTAAAATCCCTCACAGGAGTCACATCTCTGCAATATTTCAGCAGCAGCATTTGGGTCTTCAGTGCTGGTTTTCACCTCACAACCCACACATTGCTGGGGCTCCCCTATGCCAGGCACAGGCAGCAAACATTTTGGTCCTGAAGGAAGCTGAAGGGAGGCAGGAGGCTCACAGACAAGTCAGGAATAGCCTGCACAAGCAGCTGTTGTTGTTGCGATAATGTGGGGTTTAAGGGGTGACTAGTGGCTCTGCATCTCTCTGCCTCCTTGGGGCTTCAGTGTGGGGTTGGTCCACACAAGGAAAATGCTCAAAAAGCCAAGAGACTGTGAGCTGGGTTAGAGTGTGGGCTATGTGTCCAGAGTTTGTTCTGTACAGCTGTAAATTATGTAGATGGATTATAAATTATTTGTATAGATGTCACGGATGATCTGTACCACAAGGTGCAACCCTTTTAATGCCTATTGAAGGAAATTAAGGAAAAACCCAAGCTGAAACTGCCAGTTGGTTGTTACGGTGTGTTTGCATGCGGCTGGCCAGTGAGCTGGTAGGGACAGAGAGGCACCAGTGTCATTTGGGCCTCTTGGCTGGTGTCTCCTCTCCCAGGCTGTGTCACACACCGACTTCATGGCCAAAGTGCTCATGTGGGAAGGGAGGGGCAGGAATGGCTGGATTATGGAAATCTGGGAGCAGTGCTCTGTAACTCTGTAACCCCATTCTGGCTGTCCCTGGATTCCCCTCTTGCCGGGACACTCTGTCCCCACAGCCTGTTCCCCTGTTCCCCTCACAGTCTGTCGCTTCAAAGGGCCCCATTCCCAGGCTAGAGCTTTGCCTGGCATGCATTGGGTGTGATCCACTGGCTTTCTGCAAGGATTCCCTAAAACCTGCTGACCCTCCTGACTGTAGGATCGGCTCATCCATGGAGCAGAACCAGCTCATGGACTGTGCTCATGGATTAACACAGCTGAGAGAAGGAGAATTTCACAAGTTATTTCATTTACTCCTGGAAATTGCAGGCAGCAAATGCAGATCCCAGAGCAGCCACAGACCAGGGACAGTGTTCAGGTGTATCCTGGATCCCAGAATTGCCAGTCTTGGAGCAGCGTCATCTTCTGCACCGGGTCTGGGGGAAAAGCCTGGGGGAAGGTGGCAGGTGGATCTCAAGGGAATCGGGGTGGACTGGATTTCCTGGAGACTGGAAGAGCAGGATCCGAGTGCAGGGTGCACTCCTAAGGGCTGGATGAGGAGGGGTTTTACCTGGCAGGATTCCTCAATCCACTGGGGAGACTCCCAGCCTTTCAAAGTTCTCCTGCACACCTTTTCTTAAGCCATTATCACAGAATTATGGAATGGTTTGTGTGGGAAGGGACCTTAAAGATCATCTTGCTCCAATCCCCTGCCATGGGCAGGGACACCTTTCACAAGACCAGGTTGCTCCAGTGGGAAGGGTTTCAAACTGATACAGGGCAGGGTTAGATGGGATATTGGGAAGAAATTGTTCCCTGTGAGGGGGGTGAGACCCTGGCACAGGGTGCCCAGAGAAGCTGTGGCTGCCCCTGGATCCCTGGCAGTGTCCAAGGCCAGGTTGGACACTGGGGCTTGGAGAAGCCTGAGATAGTGTAAGATGTCCCTGCCCATGGCAGGGGTGGGATGATCTTCAAGGTCCATTCCAACCCCTGAACATTCTGTGATTCTGTGACACCTCAACTCCCGGCTGTGCTGAGGCTCGAGTGAACCGCATTGTCCCTTGGGGAGCCGTGGCAGGAGGTGACTGGGGCTGGGGCTGAAGGAGGGCACCGGAGCCAGGGCTGGGACTGAGGGGACCCAGAAGTGCCTGTTCAACCTCGAGAAGAGATGGCTGAGAGGGACCTCATTCATAATAAATTAATATATAAATGTCTAAAGGGAGGGCTCAGAGCAGGGCCCGGGCGCTGACCACGGTGCCAAGCAATAGAACAAGAGGCAACAGACAGAAATGGATGCCCAAGAACTCCACCTGAACGTGACGTCCAGTTCCTTCCCTGTGCAATGACCGAGCCCTGAGCAGAGAGGGTGTGGAGTCTTCTCACTTGGGGTATTCCAGAACCCTCCTGACACAATCGTGTGCCGTTTCGACGTGTTTCCCCGTCTGCATCCCCCGTGTCCCGGCGGGTGGGATGAGGGTGAGTCCCGGGCTGGTCCCCTCCGAGTCCCGCGGAAGAGCAGCCGCCGCTCCCCGGCTTGCACGGGGTGGTTGGGCCGGGTGACACCCGCTGCGGCCCCTGCCAGCCCGGGCCGTCCTGGGATCCTGCGGGACGGGGACGCGCCGGGCCATTCCCGGATCGGGCCGTTCCCGGATCGGGCGGTTCCCAGATCGGTCCCGGGCCCTTCCTGTGCCGGGCCGTTCCCGTGCCGGTGCCGGGCTGTTCCCGTGTCGGTGCCAGGCAATTCCCGTGCTGGGCCGTTCCCGTTCCCGTGCCGGTGCCGGTGCCGGTACCGGGCCGTTCCCGTCTGGGCCGGCAGACGGCGCTGCGTCCCCGCCATCCCCAGCCGGGGCGGGGGTAGGTGCGGGCGGGCCGGGCCGGAGCCGCCCCGGTGCCGCCGGAGCCGCAGGTGCGGGAACTCGGCCGGAGCAGGGACAGCGGCCAGCGGCGGCGGGTGAGGCC
>VZRN01002416.1:0-25121 GCA_013397935.1 Dasyornis broadbenti | reverse complement strand
CGAGCCCCGGCGGGGAACGGGCGGCTCCATCCACCAATAGAACCGAGCCGGTGCTCCTCGGACCGGCACGGGCACAGCCGGAGCCCCGCGCAGCGGCCATCGGGAGCGGGGCAGGAGGAGGAGGACGGAGGGAAGGGATGGATGGATGCATGGATGGACGGACAGACGGAGGAAGGGATGGAGAGAGGGAAGGAGTGGCTGGGGGAGAGAAAGGACAGGGAGAAGGGCTGGGTGGGAGGAGGGGGGGCTGGAGGGGAGGAAGGTGGCGGCAGCAGGGATGTGTGGAGGGGCACGGCGGGGGAGCAGGGTCACATCCCGCCATGTCGCTGCTGCTGCCCGGGCGGACACGGCGCCGCTGCGCTGCCATGCCTGGCCCTGGGCACGGCTGTGACCGGGGGACTGGCGGACTCGCCCTGTCCTTCACCGCCTTTGCCCCTCTCTGGCCAGTTCGTCCAGTCCGAGCCGGGGAGAAGAGCAGGGGATGCCAAGCAGGGGAATTGCCTTCAGCAGAGCCCTCGACCTTGGGCTGGGAGGAAGGGTCGCAGTGCTGGGCTGGGAGGAGGGGAGGCGCCCGCAATCGCTCTGCTGTGCCATCCTTCCGACCTCTCCTCTCCCTGTCCTCTCTGCTCCCCCTTAGCCTCTTGCACTTACTGGGGCAGGGACAGGCAACTGGAAAGGCAGTGGAGGAGGGATGGAGCCATCTCCAGCATCCTGCTGTGCACTGCTTGCGGGGTGTGTGGTGCCATGGAGCTGCTCAGCTCCTGGATGAGCTGTGTGAAGTTTTGGTCCTTCTCCTTTGTGTCTCTCCTGGCTGTGTGTATCCTCCCCTACACCTCCTGTGGAGCTCTGAGCGCCTTCATCACCTGCGTCCTCTGCTCCACCAGCTCTTGGGTGCCACTGGGGTGAGCCAGGGCCTCGTGGTGCTGGGCTCAGGGTGCTGGCTATGGCCTGGGCATCCCCCATGGGTGCCCATGAGCAGAGCTGTGGTGGCTGTGATTTTGCTGATTCAGTGCAGTTCTGTGAGCTCCCAGCTTCTGGGGTCCCCTGGCATAGATGAGAACATGGCAACAATCCATGTCTGCTGCTTGGATGCTGCTCTGGGGTTTGCTCCCAGCCAGGAAAGCTCAGGCCAGGCCTGTGGAGCCCTGAGCTCCTGGAGCCTCTTGTCCTGCAGGTGTTCAGGAGGTGGCCCTGGGGAGGTGCATCCAGCAGGGGGGTGTGGAGGGGCTGGTGGTACCCCCATAAACCAGCCCAGGGTACCTCAGCTGGCAACTCTGGCCCCGTTTGTGTCTGTCTAACGTGGGCCCAGAGGAGCTGGCTGAGCCAGTGGCTGCACAGACACAGCCAACAAGCCCACTCTGGCTGCACTGGGCCAAGGCACCTCATTTATCCCTGGTTTACTCCAGGAACACCGGCAGGGAAGCAGGGATCTCTCCTGTCTGGGCATGGCCTTGTGCTGTGGGACTGGCATTGTCCTCTGGGACGGGCCTGCTCGGCCGCACACTGACAGACCTGGAGGTTTGTGTCCCTCCTGGCAGGGGGGTGGTGGGCACAGCACCCCTCTGACAAGGCTGCCCCAGAGCTGGGCAGTGGCTCCTCAGCACTCTCATTATCGAGCTCATGGAGCCAGGGCTGACTGGGACAGGCTGAATGTCCCCTGTCCCTGCTCCTTTCAGGAGCAAAGCACATGGCTGAGTTAGAGGTGTCTTGGGATGGTGTCCCCATAAAGAGTTCTGACCCCTCCACAGGGGTCAATCGATTCCCAGCTTTAATCTTGAAGGAAATTGCTTGAAACTCACCCTGCACTGTTGGCTGCTGTGACTCATCCCAGCCTCGCTGCTGGCTGCCCAAATGTTTTCCCCAAACCATCTGAGTGGAAGTCTCTGGCTATTACACTCCTCAGTAGTGGAGACCCCTCCCTGCACTGGGTGTAATGATTACAGCAGCTCCAAACTTCAGTCAAAGCTTTCTCCCCCTCCTTGGTTTGCCAGGTTGAAATGGTGCCAGGTGGGATTCCTTCTGCTCGGGCACTGTGGGGTTCTCTGAGTGTGGGGTTTTCTCTGTGAGCCTGGGCTGCTGTGGGAGCAGAGGGAGCCCTGGGCAGTGTGGCCACACACGGGGCCATCCCTCTCCGTCCCCAAAGGGGGACTCAGGACTGTGAACTTTATCACAGCTTTAATGCGATCCCCTTGGGCAGGGGAAGGAACCTGGTTTGAGAAACCCACTCTCATCTTGGACAAAGCCATCCCCAGGGAGATCTTTCCCAGCTCTGCTTGCAGGATGTGCCAGGTTTAACTCCCTCAGGAGCTCCAAGGGTCTGTGCCTTGGGGACTGCTGTATGTGTCACTGCCATGGCACAGATTCATGGGGACAGGGTGCCCTTTGGTGTCCCCAGGACACTGTGACCTGGCCCTGCAGTGCTGACATTCAGGAACTCGGCATCACCTGAAGGGCATCTCCTGAGCGAGCAGGGAGGATCCAGGCACATCCCAATTGGTTACCATTACCTGGAATCACAGAGGAAACTGGATTGGAAGAGGCTCTGGAGATGCTGAGTCCGATCTCATGCTCAGAGCAGACTTGGAGGATCAGGTTGCTCATAGCCATGTCCAGGAGTTATCCTGGGTCACAGATGGAGATCCCACACCCTCTCTGGGTATCCCACACCCTCTCTGATCCCTGTTCCGGTGTCTGAAAAACCTTCATCCTGCTTCTCCCAATGTCTCCTCATCCACCCCATGCTCCAGCCCCTGTCCCCGCTCAGCTGTTCAGCTCTGGGCAGGGTGACCTGCGGCCCTGGGCAGATGGGAGGAGTCTCCATTGTCAGATCCATCTCCCCATCCTCCATCCATCTCCCCATCCTCAGCTGCCTGAGTCACCGACATGGTTTCACTGGTGTCTCATGGGTGGCTCTGGTGCAGAGCTGTAGCTCTGTGTCCCCTCGTCCAGGTGCTCCCTCCCAGGGTTTGTGGGCTTCATTTTCCAGGAGTTTCCTGCTGGCACTGCCCGCCCTCTGCTTCTGCCCTGAATTAGCAGCTCCAGGGACACAACAGTCCTGGCAGAGCTTCTTGTCGAGCACTGGCTGCTTTGGTGAGCAGTTCCCCGGAATGCCTGAGGCATTCAGAGTGTCAGGACCTGACCACATCACCTAAAGACACAGCCAAGGGCTGGCACCCTCCAGCTTGAGTCCTGCAGCCCTGGCTGGGCTGTGCTGTGACCGTCCTGCAGTCCCCCTGCCACAGGAGACTCTTGACCAGAGAAGAGTCCAACAGAAAGGTGACTTTGGAGCAGGGTGTGAGGGCGGGGTGGTGCCAGCCACGCTTGATGGGAACCATCCCAGAGCTGAGCCAGGAGCTTTCCTGCTCTTGTGGGCAGTGTCCATGGGCTGGAATTACATCCCACCCTCCTGCTGCAGGTGGGGGAAAGCAGCTCAGCTCTTCCACCTCCTCCCACCCCATCACTGCCACCTCCTCCCACCCCAGCAGTGTCGCCTCCTCCCCTCCCAGCTCTTCCACCTCCTCCCTTTGCCTGCACAGGCAAGGATTCCCCTCTCCCACCTGGAATGGTTGTGTTGGTGACATTCTGGGATGAGAGGGAGAAGAAGGGATGCTGACAGCTGTTCCAAACCCTGGCATTCCCCATGGGAAATACCTGGCTGAGAACCTCAGCCACATGATCAGAGACATTCCGGGTTATTCCCCAGCCAGGCAGGCCAGGAATGACAGTCCCCATCCCCAGCCCCACCCGCTGCTCCTGGGGCTGGCTGGTGTGTCCTTGGGGATGGAGGCTGCAGGAAGCTCCTGGTTTCTTTATCTCTGGGTTTCTCTGTCTCTGTGTTTACTGGCACACCTGGACAGCCTCCAGCCTTGTCACCTTCGCCTGGGCACAGAGGGGACATGGAGCCATGCAGCTTTTGGTGACAGCTCTGGAGCTGAGCTGAGGTACAGCCCCAGAGAGTGGCTGCCTACAGGCACCTCCCAGCTGTGCCACCTGCACCTCCAGCTGTGCTGGTACCTGCACATCTGCCAGCATCTGTCACAGCTCCCTGGGGCCATCCCCAGCTGCTCAGCTGGGTGCAGCTGCAGCCAAATATCCCGGGCCAGAGGAGCTTGGAGGTGGCAGAGCCCCAGGATGCTCGGGATGAGGGACCTCAGCATCCTGGTCCCCTAGCAACCGCACTCTGGTCCCTTAGCAACCGCATCCTGATGCTGTAGCAGCCACAGGCCGGTCCCTTGGCAACCCTGTCAGGAAACAGGGAAAAGAGGGGATGTGCAGAGCCTGGGGCAAGAGCTGCTGGAGGGCAGTGCCACACATCCAGCCTCACCCTCTGCCCAAGCCAGGGATTTGTCTGCGCTGATCCAGCACTGGCTCCTGGGAGCATCCCTATGGCTCTGAACAAGGAATGAGTGAGGAGTCACACCCTGGCATCAGCTGAGTGTGGCCTTTGTGCCTGGGGGAGAGGGAAACAACCTCCAAGAAATCCTCATAAGTTTCCAATCCAGAAACACCAGAAAACTCTTCTCCAAACCACTCACACTAATCCAAACCATCGTATTTCTACAATAAACCTTCCCTGCTGGAAATCTTGGAAATATGCCTGGCCCTGGGAATGATTTCCCAAGCAGTGTTAGGGGATGGGGAGAGGACAGGGAGTGCACAGTGTTTGTGCCTCAGTATTTGTGTCTTCCTGCCTTGTAACCCTCAGCACTGGCCCGGATCCCGTTAGGAATGCCCAGACCGCACACTCTGACACCTGCAGTTCCTCAACATCTCTGCCCAGAAAAGCCTGCTCCTGGAGCAGCTCCGCGGTTGTGCTTTCCCCTCTCTCTGCACAGGGAAAGCCCCAGGGCTGCAGGAAGGCAAAACCTCAGAGGGGAGCCGTGCCCTGTGAAGGTTCAAAGGAAGCAGGCTTTGCTCCTGATGTGGTGTTTGGAATGTTTTCCCACAGTCTGGCTCTGCTGCAGTCCCTGTGCCCAGCACATCCCGGAGAGCCGGATTAGCTGGGATGTGATAGAGGTTCTGCCTGGCACTGATAACAGGCTCAGTGTTGTGTCTCTGAGAGGCAGAGTGGGCTGGGAGCTGGCCTGGAGCAAATCCTCAGCTATTCCCATAAAATAGGCTGGGAGTCACTGTGGGATGCACGCGTAAATCCGTGGGACAGGCTGGAGCAAACGAGAAGGAATTCAGTGTGTGAGTCATGGAGGGGGGCGGCAGAGCTGGTGGTCAGAGCCATGGATGGAGGTGGATGGACTTTCATCCTGTCCATCCCTCTAAAATATAAATTCCAGCCCCTTTATCCCACATTTTGCTGTGAAGCTCCTGCCTCTCACCCTGAGCAAGTGACCCTCCGTTCCCTGCCTCAGTTTCCCCAGGTGGCTGTGGATGGGATCCTCAGCCCTGCAGAGGGTGAGGAAGCTGAGCTGCCCTGCTGGGTCCCACGGGGGCTCTTCCCCCGGTGAGCTGGGAAAGGTGGGGGGTCCTCATCCAGTGTGTGATGGATAGCGAGCAGCAGAAGGAATTCCACCCCCATGGCTCCTCAGCTCCGGGCTTTGTGTGCCCAGAATTTGTTCCTGACCATGCAAGAGGAGGGTGCTGGGCAGGCTCAGTTCTCTGTGCTGGACATGCTGGAGGCTTCCATGGCTCTGCAAAAAGAAAGCGACATTCTTTTCCTTCCCTCCAGCAGCTTCCAGCTCTTTTGGCCTCTTACTGTTCAGAGGGGGGGGGGCCCTGGGAATGTGGGGCTTTCTCCCGGCACAGAGCCCAGCACAGGGGGCTGGGAGCAGGGGATGCTGCTGTTCCCAAGGCTTTCCTGAGGTCTCTAACGTGGCTCCCATTCCTTTTCCAGAGGATGAGATCGTGTCCATGGCTGACTCCACCACCACCATCGATGACATCGAGGGAGAGCTGTTCAGGATCGAGCGGATCCGGGAGATCCTGGTGCGCAGGGAGTCGGAGCTGCGCTACATGTGAGTGCCTGTCCCCTCCTGCTCTGCTCCCCTCCCCGGGGACACCGCAGCTCCTCCTCCCGCCCAGCCAAACACAGCCCAGCCCCAGGGATGAGCAGGGCTGAGGCTGCTTCCCGCCTTGTTTCCCACCTTGCTTCCTTGCGTGGATCCCTGTTACAAAGCTGCCACTGGTGCTGGGAAGGTCTGAGCCAGCCTAATTCTGTGCAAGCAGAGTTTATCACACAGCTTTAACCCCTCAAACCTCTCCATATCCCACCAGCACCACGTGTTCCCAGTCACTTCATGCTCTTCCTCAGTGTGAGGCTCTTGGGCTGGGCTTGGGAAGGGATCTGGGGTTTGGTGCTTTGGTGCTGCTCTCTGGGGATTTGCCCTAGCACCAGGATCTGGTTTTAACCCAGGACAAAGGTCTGGCTTTGCCCCTGCACCAAGGTCTGGCTTTGCCCCAGCAGGGAGATCTGGCTTTGCCCCAGCACCAGGATCTGCAGCTGCTGAGCAGCCACACAACCACAATTTGCTCTCCCCGGTTTGAAGTATTGCACATCCTTCAACGTCCCCCTTTTTCTCCTCCATCCCCTGGTCCCTGGGGACACCAGGTGGTGCTGGAATTGGACTGGCATTGGACTGTGCCTGGTGCCACCCTGCATCCTGCGTCTCCTCCCTGCATCCTGCATCTCCTTCTTGCATCCTGAACCTCCTCCCTGCATCTCCTCCCTGTGTCCTGCTCTCCACTCCCAGCACAGCCTTTGCAGCCTGGTGAGGAAGGAAGGATTTTCTCCAGAGTCCATTTCAATAATCAAAGAAGTTTTGGAATAAAAATCTCCAGGCCTTTCAGATCTAAGCCACTGTGTTGCAATAACGCTCACCAGCACCTGGGGGACAACGAACATTTTCCATGGGTATATCAGGAGATTTTATGTGTTTGGAGGAAAAGGCCTGACTAAAATCCCGAGTTTGGGTTAAGTTTTTAATATCACTAAAGGGCTGTGGTCAGCCCAGTCGTCAGATCCCACCCTGCCAGCCCAGCACAAAGTGGGATTTTGACAAAGATGACATTTCCTGAGCTGTGGCACTTCCTGTGCTGCTCTTTGGATGTGACTGGGTCCCTGCACTGAGGGATCCCACAGCCTGGAAACCCCTGGGTAAATCCACTGGGGGTGGAAGCTGTGAGCTCTTCAGCGGCTCGGATTTGGAGCCCCTTCGAGGCACAGTTCCCCTGAACTCATTGTTGAAAAGGATTTTTGGAAATCATCAAAAGTGTAGTTCCTAAAGGCTTTCCATGGCAACAGTACCTGATTCTCTCAGGTGCTGTCAGAGCTCACAGCTCTTGTGTTTCCTTAACCCTTTGTTTGGTTTCTCCCTTGGAAAACAAAGAGAAATCTCCTACAGAAACCTCATGGTGGGCTTGGCTGCAAAAACGATCCATTGGGTATTTGGAAGTGCCGGGATTGCCTGGCTGGGATTTGGGGATGCTGTGGGAACTCGACCTCAGCTCTGCAGGGCCCAGGAGTGAGGGGCAGGGAAGGCTGAGGAACTTCCTGGGGCAGTGCTGCTGGAGAACGGGGATCCCAGAGCTGGGTGCTGCAGGACAGGGCTGGAAAGGGTGGGAAACAGGGGCTGCAAGGCTGCTTCTAATTCATCAAAACAGAGATGTTCAGGGAGGCTGGACTGCAGGGCTCGAGGAGATGGAAAACTCCCAGGATGTGCAGCTGAACAGAGCAGTGACCTCGATAAAAATCAGTGTTTGCTCCATGTTGGAAATGTCAAACTAAAACGTTCCTGCATTTCTGAGGTGTCTGTGCTCTGGAAAACAATGAAGCACCAAACACTTCTCGTTTTATAGGGCAAAAGGAAAGGTCTGGAATTCCTGTGGGAGATTCAGCTCCGCCCTGGTCCCTCAGTGCTCCCTGGGGCCAGCCAGGGACACCTGGCTCTGGTTGATGCAGACACAGGTGGCACCAGAAGGGGTAGAAGAAGTCCCAGCCCCAGCAGGAGCTTCCTGGGTGTTTGTCCCTGCAGCCCCTCCTGAGTTTAATTGAAAAGAGAATTTATTATTCTCTTTCTCAGTTTTTTTCCAGAATTAATTTCCATTTAAGTGCGATAATCATTCAGCTCTCATCTGACTGTTCATTTTCATTTTAATCAGTGTGTCACCAGCACTCCCTGGTGCCCCTGTCCCCTCCTGGTGCTCCTCGTACAAGTTCAGGCACAGCCACCACAGGACGCTGAGCTGGGAATGGGGACACAGAGCCCTCCCTGCTCTCCACGTGCTGCTCCCAGGCCCTGGAATCCTGGATCACTTTGGTGTGGGATGCAAACAAAGGAAGGCACTGTCAGAGCAAAGATCTGACAGAGCCTGGAGGAAGCTTCTGCACCTGAGCTGATCCCACTCCAGTTTCTCCCAAGGCTCATCTTTCCAGGCTGTTCCTTTTCCCTTCTATTACTCACATTCCTGGTGGCCCCAGCTCAGCTGCCAGAGCAGCATCCTCCATAACTCCAGCAAAACTGACTCATCCAGGAGGGGTGGACAGGGTGACTCAGTGCAGGACCGGGATCGTTGGGCTTTGAGTGACTCCCACTTGCCAGGGATCCAGTGGCACGTCTGTGCAGGGAGGCAGCAGCTCCGAAATCAGCCCGGGATTGTCTGGGACACAGACCTGCCCAGGGTCCCCAGCACAGGAGGATCCTTTTGTCCTATTGAAGCGACCCTGGTTCTCAGCTGGCGCCTGAAAACTCTGCACACCCCCCTCTGTTATATTTCCATTCTCTACCTTTATTTAATTCTGCGGGAAGGTGGGATAAAAGATCTTTTTGTGTGGCAGCAGTTTCTACTTATTTTTGGATTTTGTTCCTTGAGAAATGTTTTCTGGGACCAGGAGAAACACAGCTGCACTTGCCTGGTGGATGGGCCAGGTTTTGATACGGCTTTATCATTAAGGTAATAAAACCTTTTCTCTGCCGAAAACCAGAGTCCCACCCCATGTGGCTCCAACAAAATTCTGGGATGATCTGGGCTGGAATTTCCCATGGGAAACCCTGGAAAATCTGGGATCCCCACCTCAGGCACTGAGTGCTTTGCCTTCCAGCACTGGCTGGGTGTTGCTCTGTGGGTTTTGAACCTCTCCTCTCCCAGTTTTCCCCCCTCAGTGGTTCCATTTTCGAAACCTTTTCTCTCCCAGTTTTCCCCCTCAGAGGTTCCGTTTGTGTCTCCGCAGGATGGACGACATCCAGCTTTGTCAGGAAATCAGCCGGCTGAAGACAGAGCTCCAAAAACTACTAGCCCTGCCAGGTAAGGCTCTGGGGAGCTTTGGAGAACTTTTGGGGAACCGCACCTTGCTGCAGGGAGCAGAGAGGTTCCCATCAAATCCCAGCACCCACCCTGCAGTGCTCCCAGAGATGCTGCTGCTCTCCCAGATCCAGAATCCACAAATGCGGCTCCCTGAGTCTCTCCAAGATCCTCCCTGGGAGTTTTCCTGCTGGCGGGACTGCCAGGGAGTCCCTTCCCGCCTGGCCTCGAGGGCAGAGGAAACTGGAAAGGAGAGAAAACACAATTCCTTGGTGAAAAAGCATCTGGTACAGGAGGGGATGGGAGCTGAGGGAGGTGACAGAGGATCCTGGCACAGTGGGACCCTAGGGAATGTCCCAAATGGGGCCACTGTCCCAGCACACCTTGGAGGGACCCCTTTGGAGGAAGCAGAAGGGGAGACGCCTCCAAAGGCCTGGAGGATGAGAGCAGGGGTTGAATTCTTGCTGTGTGTCAGTGATGGCAGAGATGGCAGCAGTGCCAGGGAAGGGTTCCTGCCTGCAGCCAGGGTGGGATGGGTGCTGAAGGGATTTCACGGCAAAGGGGCCTGGCACTGTCCCTGATTCAGGGGAACTCACCATTCAGGATGTTGAAAAAGGGCAAACAGGCCAGGGCAGCAGGAGTGAAGAATTCCTCTGGGAGGAAGTGGTGTTTTTGTCACCCCCTTTACTCTGCCCAGTGCCCCTCCCTGTCCCAGCCAGAGCCACCCTTGTCCTTCACAGCCCAGGGAAGGCCAGACCTCATTTCCCTAAAGGATCCCCCTCAGCCAAAGTATTGCAATGAAAGCAGCCCCCAAAGAGCTCAGGGCTGGGATGACACTGAGCAGGAAAAGCTCCCCGCAGGCTGTGTCCGCCCCTGGACACCAGGCAGTGCCTCCCTCCCTCAGCCCCAGCCAGGACCGTTCTCAGAAGCAGATGGGGACACGTCCCTGCTGATTTGTGCCCTCAGGGATTCCCACCCCCAGCACCTCCCAGAAGGTGCTGCACTCCCTGAGGCCAGTGGAGCTGTGGCAGATGGGTGCAGGCAGGGACCAGCTGTGCCCATCTGTGTCCCCAGGCACCTCCTCAGCTCCTCGGGGCTGTCCCCGGGGTTATCCCAAAGCCCAGCCTGGCCCTGCCAGGTGCCGCAGTGTCACCATGCTGGGTGTGCCTGGGACCCTTCAGCGCGGAGCTAGAGCCCAAATGCTGCTTGACATGCAGGTGCTGCTTGCTTCAATAAACCTGGCTCTGCATCCAGATGGAGGCTCAGCCAGAAGGGAGAATTCTGCCATAAAACCAGGAGTTATTCACAAAACAGACCCAAATCTCATGTGGGCTTTTAATTCAAACACCTTCCAGTCCATAAGCCAAGACTTTTCCTAAACCATGGCTCAAAGTAGAGATAAATTGGTCTTTTCTGCTACCAGAGAAACAAGTCTGGCTTTTCTTCATCTACTTTGGGCTTTCATTTCTTGCCTTTTCAGCACTCCCAGACTCAGCTGAGAGCAGAAATTCTGCTCTTTTTGTCTTCTTTATAAGTTGACTCAGACCAGTCTGTGCTGGAAAAATCCTGCACATCCCTGTTCTTGTGAGACAGTCACGGCAGCCTTGGGTTTGGATAAAGATTGGAACACGTCAGTGCTTACTCAGAGCCCAGCCAGGGCTGGGGCTTGCAATGTCCCCTGCCCAAGGAGCCTTTAATAACTCAGCCGTCGCCGTGCTCATGATGGGCTCTGACATCAGCCAGGGAGGAGGAAGGGGCAGTATTTGTCCAGCGGGACCTTAACTCTGACAGGCTCCACCTCAGGAATGCAGGTTGTTAATTAACTCCAAATAGCCGGTGTTAATTAACTCCAAATACCGGTGCTTGGGCACAGCCTGATGCTTCCCATCGGTGTGGCAGCCAAATGCCATTTGGAAGTGTCCCTGTCCCCTCAGGCAGGTGGGGCTGCTCAGAGACAGCGCCCAGGTGACTCTGCATTAATTCAGGGGGTGGCAGAGGCCAGCCCCAGGCCAGAGCAGCTCCCTGGGCCAGGGACCTCATTCCCTGCACGAGATCACAGTGCCAGGAAAACCCTTCGTTTGCTGGGGATGTTTTAACAACAGGATGGGTCTGAGGGGTTCCTCCTACCCAGCAGCACCTGGATCAATTTTCCAGCTACAAATCAATCCTTGGTTTAGGACCTGCTGACACCCAGCTGGCTCCAGCCTGTGAATTTTGCTGTATTTTGATTTAGCTGAAGGAAGCCTGGGGACTGACCCAGTCTGGGCTGGGCTGGTTTGGAGCTGGCTGGAGAATTCAGACTTGGTGCTAAACACTACAAACAGGCACAGTTCCCACCTCAGGTGGCTCTTCATTGATATTTCCCACTCCTTCTCCCCCTGGCTTTCATCTCCATGTATCCCGCTGTATCCCATTCCATACCAGTTTCCATAGGACAGGAATTCCTTGAGATAGGAGAGTTCTCCAGGCCTTCACTCACTGTGACATGAGTGGGTCCTGCCCAAGGTAGGTCAGTGAGGGGTTCAATGGCAACCAAGGCTGATGGATCCCAGCAGAGCCTGGGACACACTTGTGGCAAGGGTGGGAATGGGGTTTGGAAGGTCACATGGAGTGGATGGGATCACCAGGACCAGCCAGGAAATAAGGCTGCAAAGCCAGTGGATTGTGTGGGTGTCCATGTCTCTCTGTGTGGGATAAATGGAGGTGTTCACAGGGTATCTGCCCATGTTGGTAATCCTTGCACTCATGAATCCCTGGCTCCTCAGCCACATGCAGGACCTGGCTCTGAGATCGCTGGGCTCTCACCCAGCTCAGGGCCAGGCTGGGGCTGCTCGGGTTGGGAAATGGGGTCAAACCCACCCAGGCTGTGGGACAACATCCGAGCTGGCCATTTCTGAGCTTGCTGGGCCCTGGTCACCAGCCCTGCAGCAGAGCAGGGGGAGGAGGGCCATGGTCACCTCCCCCAAGAGAGGACACCTGGCTGAGGGCCCTTTCCGCACTCTGCAGAGCTCAAAGGGGCTCCTCGCCCTGCTCAGCCCCATGAGAGCCTGGGGAGAAGCTAAATCTTCAAATGTGACAACAGCAGAGCTGTCACCTCCAGCCAGGGGCGTTGGGATGAGATTCCTGCTCACTGAGCAGCTGGTGCCTGGATCTGGCTGCTCCCACTGGGATGGCTTTGTCCCCACGCTCGGAGCTGAGCAGGACAGAGCAGGGCTGGCCTTGGCAGAGGGGATGGCCTCTGGGGGTGGGAAAGGTGCTCCTGGGAGTGTGAACTCTGCTCCCTGTGCTGCAGAGAACCAGAAGTCCAACGAGGAGAAGCAGAGGGAGGAGGAGCTGGTGCAGCAGATCCACAAGCTGGTGGAAACGCGGGATTTCCTGGTGGATGACGTGGAGTTTGAGAGGCTCAGGTAGCTGGTGTCGCTCATTCCTGGCACTCTGTCCTCTGAGCTGTGTCCTGCCTTCCCAGAGCTCCTGGGGGCCTCGCTGCTCCTTTCCCGAGCAGTAGCCAAGTTCTTTGTCACAGGGAAAGGGAAGAAGACAAGGAAATGGCTGAGTTCCTGCAGAGCAAGCTCTCCAAAAGCTACCTCCAGAGAGCAAGTAGGTGCTGATGGGGTTTGTTCCTTGCACTGAACCTCCCTGGCACTTCTCCCCTTTCCCAAGTCCTCTGTCTCCAAGACTTCGTTGCCTGGGACCAACTTACCTGGAGGAGGGTGGGGAAATGGAACTGGGGGATGCTAGTGCTTGAGATCACCTTGTGGAAACATCTGGAATTGGAAAGATGTTACGAATCCGTGTTTCCCACCATGTCCTATGAGAATGGGGCTGGGGAGGGGCTTCCTCTGGCCCTTTAACATTCCCTCACACTTCAGGTGGGTGCAGGATGGACACCACGCCCTCTGTGACAGCCACCCCCTTCCCGGTGCTCTGTCACCTCCCCAGGGCCATGGCAGGCATTCCCAGCCTCGGGGACACCCCAAAGCATCCACGGCAGTGTCCTCATGGTGCAGGAGCTGGGGACACTCCAAAGCAGCCACGGCAGTGTCCCTGTGGTGCAGGAGCTGGGGACACCCCAAAGCAGCCACGGCAGTGTCCCTGTGGTGCAGGAGCTGTGGCTCTGAGCGGGGTCAGCAGCCCCAGAGGAGCTCTGAGCACCTGCCCTGGGCTGGGTCCAGTCCCCAGGCAGAGCCGGATTCCTGTTCCCGCAGCTCCTGTTCGAGAGAAGAAGATGACATCGAGAGGCCAGCAAACCTCGGCTCCCTACGTGACCAAGACGGGCCTGACCCTGCTCAAGGAGTGCTGTGGCTTCACCTGCTCCATCATGTAGGGCACTGCCAGCCCCTGGCACAGGACCCGGCCGTGGTAGGGGCACATCCCGGAAGTCTGGGCAGGATGGGCTTCCTTGGAGCTGGTTCTTGCTGGGCAGCCTCCAGGGATGCGCCATGGTTTTGGGAACAGAGGCTGCCTGGGGCCTGTGTTGGTGGCACAGGACAATGCTCTGGCTGCTGAGCCAACCAGGCAGGTCCTGTCCATCTGCCAGGGGATCAGGACATGGCTCTTCCCAAATTGTGTGGCAGTGGCAGAGGCATAGGGAGGTGCTGCTTGCCCGTGCCCTGGGTGGAGTCCCCACCTCATGCCAGGAGGCGGCTGCAGTGACCTGGCAGAGCTGGGGGTGGCATCCCCCCGGAGCAGCTGTGCCTGACTCCAGCTGCCTCCCTGCCCTGAGGCTGGCTCTGCTCCACAGCCCCTGCTGCCAAAACTGGGAGCTGGGACTGCAGACAAGGCCAGCAAGGCCTAACCAGCCTGGGGTGGGCTTCCCCCAGAGGGGAATGAGCACAGAGCTGCATCCCCCAGCTGACCCCATGTGGGACAGGATCTGTGTGAGGGGAAGGTGATGGTGACAGAGATCCAGGGGTTTGGAGCATCTTGTGGGAGGATTCATCTCATGCCAGTGGGGATTTCACTGTGGCCAATGGCAGCCAGGAGTTCCTTCCATGGGCTCTGGAAAGCAGGGTTGGCTCTGGCCCCTGGCGAAGGGGATCCCGTGGCTGTAATTTCTGCTTTCCCACCTCCTGCCTTTGCTCCCCAGGTCTGCAGCCAGAGTCCGCTCCCTGCTCTCCTCCGAGAGATCCAACGCCCATCATTGTCCACAATTCCACTGCAGCAGCACCACCGAGGGCTCCCAGGCTGCCTGGGCAGCTCTGGCTGGTGGCACACAGGTCCTGGTGGCCCCACGTCCTCCATGGCAGCACAGACACCACGTCCCACCCTGGCTGGAGGCTGTGACAGCAGCGGGGAGCCCACGGCACAGCACTGGAGCATCCTACAGCTGGACACGGGGTTGAAAAAGCACCGGGAGCTGCTGTTTGGAGAACATCCTGCTCCTCCACCCAGGACAGGCTGTGGTCACCGATGATTGTCCCATCCTCAGCCTTGCACCACCCTGGGGTGGTTCCTGAGGGCTCCTGCTGGGGAATGTCCCTGGTTTGGGTCCTGTTTTTGCCATGGTTTTGTTGCAAGCAGCCCTTTGGCTCTGGTGGAGCTGAGCAGGGGTGCAGGGCCGTCCCTGGAGCTGGCTGGAGCAGGGATGCTCCCTGTGCAGTCACCACTGGAGCCCAGGCTGGGGCACGGGAGCTGCTGTCCTCCCCTTACTGTGACTGGGGTCAGTGTCCAGCTCCGAGGAAAAGGAGGAAAACAGCAAAAGGAGTGAGATTCAGAACAGGGCAACCTGCAGGAGGAAATGAAACCAAACAGGAGCCTGGGAAAGTGGCAGAGGAAGGTGGAGACCTCAGGTGAGACCCTCTTAGTGCCAAGGGGACACCCAGTGCTGTCCCCAGTGCCCCAGTCCAGTGCCTCTGGGCTGGCATCATGAGCTGGCCATGGCCCTGTGCAATCGGGGTGCCCTGAGGTCACCCAATGTCCCAGTCCAGTGTCCCCTGTGAGCACCCCCTGTGCTGGTGCCGTGGCAACAGGGCAAGGCCTCTCCCACCTCCTGCCCTGCCTGAGGGCTGCTGTGGCTGCCCTGGGTGGCCTGGGGTGGCCTCCCCTCGGGGTGGCTGCCAAGGAGCTCTGGCCACCCCCACTCTGGCCAAAATGCTGTTCCCCCAGCTCAGCGCTGCTGCAGGGTCGCGACATGGGGTCCCTGCCTGGGTCATACCCCTGGGAGGTGTCACAGCCCTCGGGGCTCCTTCCATCGCCCCTGGCTGCACATTCATCAACCACTGTGCAGGTGAGATCCTTCCTGGGGCACTGCCATGGGCAGGTCACAGTTCCTCCAGCATATCATGGAATCCTGGAATGGTTTGGGGTGGAAGGGGCCTTAAAGCCCATCCCGTGCCACCCCTGCCATGGGCAGGGACACCTCCCACTGTCCCAGGCTGCTCCAAGCCCCAATGTCCAACCTGGCCTTGGACACTGCCAGGGATCCAGGGGCAGCCACAGCTGCTCTGGGCNCAGGGCAAGGCCTCTCCCACCTCCTGCCCTGCCTGAGGGCTGCTGTGGCTGCCCTGGGTGGCCTGGGGTGGCCTCCCCTCGGGGTGGCTGCCAAGGAGCTCTGGCCACCCCCACTCTGGCCAAAATGCTGTTCCCCCAGCTCAGCGCTGCTGCAGGGTCGCGACATGGGGTCCCTGCCTGGGTCATACCCCTGGGAGGTGTCACAGCCCTCGGGGCTCCTTCCATCACCCCTGGCTGCACATTCATCAACCACTGTGCAGGTGAGATCCTTCCTGGGGCACTGCCATGGGCAGGTCACAGTTCCTCCAGCATATCATGGAATCCTGGAATGGTTTGGGGTGGAAGGGGCGTTAAAGCCCATCCCGTGCCACCCCTGCCATGGGCAGGGACACCTCCCACTGTCCCAGGCTGCTCCAAGCCCCAATGTCCAACCTGGCCTTGGACACTGCCAGGGATCCAGGGGCAGCCACAGCTTCTCTGGGCACCCTGGGCCAGGGCCTCCCCACCCTCCCAGGGAACAATTCCTTCCCAATATCCCATCTGTCCCTGCCCTCTGGCAGTGGGAAGCCATTCCCTGTGCCCTCCATGCCATGTAAACAGTCTCTGTCCATGTTTCCTGTTGGCTCCTTGAGGCACAGAAGGCCACAATTATTTCCTGCTGAAGTTTTCCTTCCCCAGGCTGAACAACCCCAACTCTCCTAGCCTTCCTGCCAGAAATCCCCGTGTGTGGGGAGCTGTTCTCCAGCCTCTGAAGGGATTTCCACTCCCTTGTCCTCCTGGGGAACCTCCTCCATCCCGTTGCCAGAAAAGTCCCCAAACTGAACTGGTCCCTCTGGCCACTCCCTGCACAGGGTGCAAGGCCCAAATGGGCCCATGTGACACCACAAATGACTCCAGCAAACGTGACCCTGCTTTGGCTCTGTCACCTCTGAGCTGACACCAAAGCTCAGTTTGAAGCCTCCTGCTTCGTGCCGCCTGTTGTTGATGCCCTGCAGCTCCTCCAGCCATCCCCTGCCACCCCTGTGCTCTCCGGGCTCGGGGGAGGCTGCAGTGGGTGCTGGAGGGAGCACCTGCAGATCCCAAATGGAGCCACGGGGCTGCTCTGTGCCCTGCCAGCCCTGTGCAGGGGGACAGCTGCAGGACATGGTGGGGATGCTGTCCAGGCCATCCAGCAGCAGCATCCGTCCAGCCTGGAGCTGATCCCAACCCAGAGCTGATTCCAGCCTGGAGCTGATCCCATCCTGGGCCACTCCCTCCCTGCTCCTCCAGAGCCTGTCCAGGGCTGCTTTGCTCAGCCCACAGGGATTTGCTTTGACCCACACATCCCGAAGGCCCTTCTCTGTCCTGCCTTCTCTGGGCCTTACTGGGACAGTGAGGGACCCAGCCAGGGAGTTTGGTTGGGCTGAGAGGAAGCCAGAGGCCTGGAAGGGCTCTGGATTCCAAACGCTTCCCCTCTGGAGCCGGGCTGGGCTGGCAGCGATGCCTGTGCAGCAGCAGGACGGGCAGGGTGTGTCTGTGTGTCCCAGCTGGGTCCCTGGGGCTGCTCGCCTGGCACATGGAACTGCTGGAAAAGGTGCCCACGGGGCTAACACTGGTTCATGTGCATCGATCTCAACCCAAACCAATAAATGTCTGTTGGAAGCTCTGGAGGTGTTTTCCCCACCTGGGACCTCTTTTAGGAGATAGCTCGGCTGTGTCACAGCAGGGTGGGTAAAGCCGAACAGAAACCTGACCCTAAAGGCTCAGGCTGGACTTCGGAGTTCCTTGGAATGCCCAGAGCAGCTCCTGCTACTGCAGAAGGATCCTCAACCTTTCCATTTCTGGCTCTGACCCATATTTCACTTTTGGCCCAGGCTAAAAGATCTTTGGAAAGGCAAGAAACTCCTCCCTCCTAATGTCCTTTACTGGGCCCTGAACTCTTTGGATAGATTTGTTATTTGTGACCCTTCTGTCCTGCCCAAGCCTCCATGGCACGGTTTCCAGAGGGGTTATGCAACACCAAATATCTTCAATATGCGGCCTTTAATGGAGCACTGAGGGGGTCAGGCTGCTCCAGCTCTTCTCCTGGACCCCAACTTTCCCCCTCCTGGATCCCAGGTTCTCTCAGGAGAAGCAGCAGCACTGGCAGGCAAAATGCAGGGTCTCGTGGTTTTGATGTTTCCTGGCCTTGGGGTGGGTGATTAAAGAACATGGAAAGCACCTGATGGCGATGGACAAGGAGCTGGAACTCAGCAGGAGCAGGGGCAGGCACAGGGCGGAGTCTGGGCTGTGCTGGGTCTCACCAGCTCTGCAGGGCCAGGAGAGCCTGTGCTCATTCAGGGATGGGATGTGCATATGGGAAAGGGCACCTGGGAGCTCTGGCATTCTCCCTGGGGTCAGGGAGCTGGAAATTGGATGTGCACCGATAATGCTCTGGTTTGGCTTTCATGATGCTCCTGTCTTTCCCATCTGGCACCCCGTGGTTGTGCTGGGAATGCCGAGTCCTGGGAAGGGCCAATCCCAGGTTAAGGAGCTGGCAGTGGCTCCTGAGGTGACTGCTGAGGCAGTGGTCAGTGCTGGCACTGTCCCCATGCCCCCTGGCAGTGCCTGGCAGGGGAGGCAGTGGTGCCCATGTGGGAGCATCCCAAGGGATCTGGAGCAGGCAGTGCCTTTCCCAACAGCCGTGCTCTGTGCCACAGCCTGGCCCTGGCACTTGGCCCCTCTGCACCTGGTGGCTCCAGTGGGAGTGTCCCCTCCAGAGGGAATGCCAGCGCTGTGCCAGGGCAGAGCTGCCCTGCAGAGCAGGGAGCTGGCACTGCCAGCCCTGCCCACACTGCTGCAATGACAGGCTGCTCCAGAGTCCAGATGAAAGCAGCACCACCATCCCCTGGAGCTGGGATTTTCCATCCCCGAGAGTCACAACAGACGCCGACTCAGTCAACACTTTGTATTTAGTCATCTCTTCCCTGTGCCAAGAGAAGGAAATCTTACAGAAACACTCCCCCCAACCCCCAAGACACCACAAAAGCCACCCCAAACAAATCCCAGCCCTGCAATCCCCAGGCACTGGGCTGTTCACACAAACCATTGATCATCCACAGCATCCCAGAGCTGAACCCCTGACCCTGAGCAGGGATTTCAGTCCTTGTCTCCACATCCCACGGCCCCTGGAGTCACCCTGGGATTCTGCTGTCCTGGGCTGAAGGTTTCTCAGAAGGGCTCAGCAGCCAGGAAAGAGACAACTCCAAACTGGGCAGCACTCAGTGTCCAAATGACTCCAGGGAAGCTGGTCCCTCTGTGCCCTCCAGGAGCCCCTAGGGACAGCCATGTCCCCAACCATCCCTCACGGGGCAGGGGACAGCCGTGTTCCTAGCCATCCCTCAGGGGACAGGCGCAGAGCTGCTCCTGTCACCTGCCACCACTGAGAGGCACTCGAGTGGGTGACAGGGTGGCCGTGGGTGGCTGGGGAGGGGACAGCTGAGTCACCTCTCAGGAGGGGTGTGGATGATCCTGTCCCTTTGGAAATGTCACAGCTGAGATGAGATGCAAGGGCACAATGGCACAGCATCCCCTGTGCTCGGGGATGAGTCAGGAGTTGACTTTTCCCGTGCAGGCAGCAGCTCTTGGTGGCACCATCAGCGTCTCTGTGAGACATCTCCAACCTCTGGGACCCCTGATGGCCACGCAGGGCTCACTCCCTCCTGCTTGCTTTTCTCCATCTTCTGCTGCTGAATATTTGGGCTCACAGAAGAGCAGGGAAAGTCAGCAGGAAATGAAGATGTGCCTTGGAATATTTGCTATATTTTTTTAGTCTACGGTATCTGCAGGGTTCTCTTCTCCTCGCCTGCCTACCCTGCTGCTCCCTCGCTGCCATGGCAGGTCCTCACTCAGGACCTTGGCTATGCTTCTTCATGTCCTCCGTAAAGTCTTGGAGGTCTTGAACAAACTGCAGGATCTAGGGTGGGAAAGGGAGATGGGTCAGGGCAGGACTGGGAACAGGAGGCAGAGGGGAGCCTGTCCCTTTTGGAGAGCAGATGTCCCCGAGCCAACTGAGCAGGACAGAGGCCTTGCTGGATCTGCAGCATCAGAACGTGCCTTGGGGGCAATGAAAGCAGTCCTTGGCTATGGCTGGATCGGCATCCATGCACACCTGCACCCCTGCATTCCTGCACTCCTGCACCCCATCATCCCTGCATCCCTGCACCCCATCATCCCTGCATCCCCTGTCCCTGCACCCCATCATCCCTGCACCCCTGCACCCCATCATCCCTGCACCGCATCATCCCTGCTCCCCTGTCCCAGCCTGGCTCCCCCTTGCTCTGCTCCCACAGGCTCCACTCCCTGCTCTACCTCCCGGGAAGGGACAGGTTTTCCTGCTGTTCCCACTGCTCGCTGTGCCCAGGACCCCCAGGGGAGCAGGAAGGCTCTGCTGGGCTTGGGGGCTCCCCTCTCTTTGGAAGAGCCATTCCTGCTGCTTTTCCTGGGCAGGAGCAGGGCTCTGCTCTGGCTTTACCATGTCCAGCTGCCTGTGGCTGTCATCAGCTGCCACCTTCACCTTCGGCTTGAGCCGATTGCTGGCAGCCTGGTAGAGGCTGTGGATGGCCATGTTGAGGGACTTCAGCTCCATGGCTTTCTTGGCAGCCCTGTCCAGCAGCTCAGCCCAGTGACCCTCCTGGGGGGCACAAGAAATGTCCCAGCAAAGCTGCTTCAGCACCGGGACCCAGCTTGGAGACCCCAAATTCCACTCCCATCCAGGTTGGGAAGGACCCGGCCTTGCCCAGGGCTGGGCTGGCGCTGGTTCAGCCTCCTGTGGTGGAAGCAGATCCAGGAACCACCCCATATATTTTCCAGCTCCTGCAGTCCTCACTCCGGCACATCGTCCCTGTCAGCGCCATGCCCACCCCACAGCAGGGACAGATCCCCTGCAGCAGCACTGCCACTGTCACTGCCGCCCTCCCAGACCTGCTGCTTCCCAGACCTGCTCCAGACCTGGGCTGTCACTGATCCTCCTGCAGCCCCGTGTAGGGATGGAATCAGGCATCTTCTCCCACCACAACCTCTGCTCCTGGGCCCTGCCATGAGGCCCTGGCTGCAGGAGGAGCCAGCAGCCAGTCCTGCCTCAGCCAGGCCTGGGAGAAGCCCCTGCCCATCCCGCAGTTCCTTACCCACTGCAGGATGTCCCTTTGAGCCTGCTCCACAGATTCTTTGAGCTGCACCAGCTCATCCTTGCACTGGAGGATCTCAGCTTCCTTCTCTGCCCTGTGCTGCTGCAGCAGGACCTTGGCCTGCTCCGTCAGCTCCCGGTGCCACCACCGGGACTGCGCCAGGTCCTTGCGGGTCCTCACCAGGGCCTTGTAGAAGGCAATGACGTCCTCGATGTCCCGGAACTGCAGCACAGGGTCCTGGGGTCAGTGACACCCTGCCCTCCCCTCACGGGACTCCCCTGCCCTGACCAGGGCCAAGGCCTCCCCAGTGGGAAGATCTTCCCTTCTCCGTTGTCCCTGCTGGTCCCTGAGCATGGCCACATTCCCTGGGCCATGACAGCCACGGTGCCAGGCCTGGCAGCGGCACTGCCACAGAGGAGGTGGCACAGCTCTGCCCCAGGTGAGCAGTGCTGGGATGAACACAACAGCTCCGTGTCCCCGGGCCCGGGAGGCAGCAGGAGCATGAGGGATGCATGGAGACATGTCCCAGCATCCTGGAGAGAATGCACAGCTTTCCTGACAGCTGCCTGGGGCCCATGCCTGGGCAGTTTTCACCTCTCCCAAACCATCAATGTGACCTGAAATGGCGATAGCAAGGGGGGCCTGTTACCCCAGCCCTGAGCTTTCCCCCTTCTCATGTTTTTTCCTCAGTTCTCTCCATCCTTCATCTGTTCTGGTTCTCCTCTCCTCACCCTGCTGCCTGTGGCTCACCTTGGTTGCAAGGGAACCCTTCCCACCCCACCTGGATTCTCCGGGTTTGATCAAGTGTTGATTTCCCTGGCCTTGCCTCACCTCCTCTAGTTCAACACTCAGGTAAGGCCCTCCCCAAGCCCATGATCTGCCTTTCCCACGTCCACACCCACCTGTGAATTCTCCACCACATCCTCCAGGTACTTCTTGAACAGGGAGTACTTCAGCAATTTTTTGGAGAGTTTCTGGTGCTGTTTTCTGAGGTCTTCCAGTTCCCTCTTAGCCCTCAAGAGCTCACTCTCCTTTTTTGTATTCTGCTCTTTCTCTTCTTTGGCTTTCTCCAGAGCTTGAATTCGCAGCCTTTCGTTCTCCTGGTGATGTTTTCCCACCACCACATACAGACAGAGGAAAAGGAAGGCAAGGGAAGGTGGAGCTGGGTCACTCAAGGGCACTGGAGGGAGACACCTTCAGAGAGGAGAGCCCAGCACTGCAGCACCCTGGGACCGTTTCACCCCGGGCCATCCCTCTGGCACTGCCCCTTGGCCTGGGGCAGCCCCTGGGGTGGGACTGTGCCTTTCAGACTCTGTACCTGTCCCTGGATCATTGCTGGGGCTCCACGGTGGGGACAAGACTGAGCCCCTTCCTTGGGGACTTGTGGGGAGTCCCAGGGTATGGGACAAGCTCTCTCCTAGCCAGGAACAAATCCCTGCTCCCCACAGCTCTGTGCTCAGGGGAGGCTTGGCTGGGAGTGCTGATCCAAGGCTCTTTCCAAGGGATGGCAGGAGCTGGTACTGTGGCTGAGCAGTGGCAGTGTGCCAGGTGTGCCAGGTGTGCCAGGTGCGCCTGCTGTGCTGCCGTACCTTTACGGTGCTCCCAGATCTCTGCACGTGCGCTTTCAGCTGGGCCCTCCTGGCGTGCAGCTCCCTCCACTGCCCAGCGAGGGCCTCCATCCTCTCGGTGAAGGCCTGGCAGCAGCAGAGCGAGGGTGACACGGCTGCCACAGCCAGCGCCGCTCGCATGCCACCCTCCAAACCCCAGCCCCATCCCAGCACCCTCCCATCCTCCTCACCTCCTCTTTCTGTTCCACAACCTTCTCTATCAATCGCACTTCTTTCATCTTCTTCAGGAGGCAAATGAACGAGTTCGTGGAGTCCTCCTCAGTCGCCCAGAGTTCCCTGCCATGGATTTCCTGAGGTTACACTCTGGGCCCAGTTCCTGGCAGGATCCTGGATTGCTCTGGGAGCTGGACTGTGTCCCAGGTGTGGTGACAGGACCCCAGCCCCACCTCAGAGCCCCTCTGGGATTGTGTCCTCCCCAGTCCTCCCCTGCATGGACACCCCAGCACAGCCAGAGGGGCTCCAAGGAATGACAGGGCTGGGAAAGGGAGGTACAGGAGGGAACAGGTAAGAGATGAGAGTTTGCCATGGCAGGGGAAGGAGGGATGGGGAGGCAGGAGGAGAGGAGGGAGGCGCCCTTCACCTGAGCAGGGGCAGGAGTCTGTCCTTGTACTGCCCCCGGTAATAGCTCACGTCCTCGTGTGCCATCGCTGCAGCCACCGCACGGCCACGTCCTGGCTCCTGGCCCTGCCCTGCCCCTGGGCAGCCCGAGGGCCTGGGACTACTCCAATCCACCAGGACAAGCCCTGTGGCTACTCTCTAATCCCAGGCAGAGCCACTGTGGCTCCTCCAACCATTGTGGGAATGCCAGCGGCTACTCCAGGCACTGTGACAGCTCCAGTGGCTCCTGCAGCCATTGTGACAGCTCTTGTGGCTCCTCCAGCCATTGTGACCACTCCTGTGGCTACTCCAGGCACTGTGGCTGATCCAGCAGCTACTCCCAGCACTGTGACAATTCCTGTGAACTCCTTGCCATCAGAGGGACCGACTGTTGTGCCCAGGACCAGGAATTTTTTCATTCCCTCCACGTCATCTTCTCTGCTTCCTCCTCTGCCCAGATTTGGCCCTTGTGCCCCTGTCCCAGCGCTCAGGGCAGGGCCGTGCTCCTTTCCCAAAGCCCAGCTGGGAACGCAGAGCAGGCCCATCCTCAGGGCACTGCTCTGCCCAGGGGTCCCTCTCTGGGTCACACTGAGCTTTCCCATTTGCCAAAATTCAGCTGATTGGTTTTTCATTGATTTAATTTCTCCCTCCAAAGAACAAGGCAGGTGCCCAAGGACCACCCAAAGCAAAGGGGTGGGGCTCATGGGCCAGCTGGGGGAACCCACAGATGATGGAGCCCTTGGAATCTGCAGCTTCCTGGGGGATTTCACCTCTAATGGTCACTGCCACTCCTGGCTTCCCCCTGGCTGAACCCAGAGCAGATCCGTGAGCTCAGAACAGGGCACAGGGGCTCCAGCAGCAGCTGAGCAGAGGGTTTATAATGGTCCTGGCCCTTTGGCAACTGCAGGGAGCATTTTTGGGTACAAAACCCACAAAAGCCACTTCTGTGACTGTCCCTGTCCCTGCTGCTCCTTCTCCCACCAGGGCCAGTTCCTGGATTCTTCACAACCCCTCCTGTGCAAGGTCTCTGTTTAAAGAACAACCAACACAAGCCTTGAAATAGTGAAAATTTAAAAACCCTCCCAAACTGCATTTTCACTATCTCCCCTTAAGAAATAATATAATATTAATATAAGAAATACTATTGCTAAAATATACTAAAAATGTAGATTCATTTGAATATATAAAATATACAAGATTGTATATGATACAGCTTTATAGACAACACACAAAATATATAAAATACAATCTATAATATAAAAAGACTTGAAGAGGCAGATCTGCTGAATTTAAAAAACTCAGCTCTTTCCCAAAGCACTTCCACAAACAGAAGAACTGAGACGACTTTTAAGATCTCTCAAATTCTCAATGCTTTTTAATTACACCAAGACCAAAATTTAAATGTTGCAGTTGTTTTGATGTTTTTAATTGAGTTTTTAATTGAGTTGCTCTCCAGGAAATGCTGATGCTGCCCAGAGCCCACATCTGCTGGGCATCCCTGTGTGGCCACAGCCCCGGGTCAGGAGGTCACTCTGCACAAGGACAGTGGGGCCAGGAGGGGCCAGGGAGCTGCTGACACTGAAGGGTGTCCAGGCACAACCCAGAGCTTGGGCCGGAGCTCCTGGAGGAATTCTGGGGAGCTGGGGACATCTCCTGGCCGTGGGATGGAGCAACACTGCTGGAAAATCCCCCACACACGAGAGCTCTTCAGCTCCTCTGCCTGGACGTTGGAACGTGGGCACTGAACTTCACCTCAAGGGAACACACTTGTCAGAAAGAAAAATCAGGAAAAAAAGACTTCTTTGCTAAAAGTGACTAAAACCCACTTGTTTTAAATCACAACATATCCCTTAACCACCCTGAACGCCAAAGCAAAGCCTGCCTGGTGCTCCTGGCCACATTTTATTTCACGATTCTGACTTTCCTATTCACCCTCTTAAAACATACACCACAATCAGCACTTCCAGCTGATTAATCCTTCTATCAGATACCGATGTCTTCTTTCCCCAACATTCCTTATTTCTGTGCAGGACTGGACACAGCAAAATATAAA
>VZRN01002412.1:353299-403670 GCA_013397935.1 Dasyornis broadbenti | reverse complement strand
AGGATGGAGGTGGATGAGGAAGATCTTGTTGAGGACATGGAGGTGGATGTGGAAGAAGACATTGAGGAGATGGAGGTGGATGTACCAGATGACATCGAGGACATGGAGATTGATGAGGAAGATGAGGAAGAACCCATGATCCTGGGATGAGGATGGAGCTCCAGCAGCAGGANGATCCTGGGATGAGGATGGAGCTCCAGCAGCAGGACAGGGAGGTGTTCCCCATGCCCTGCCCACAGGCACAGTGGCTCCCCTGCCACCAGGCCGGGCTGGGCTGGGTGGTCCCGCTCGTGGACACAGTGCCCTGGGTGGGCCCTGCATTCTGGGGGCACAAGCACCACCCCCGGCCTGCCCTGCGCTTCCTTTGGGCCACACCAGCCCTGTCCCAGTGCCTGGGGCCCCGCTCCCAGCCCCAGTCAGGCTCAGGGCTGGCGGCAGTGTCCCACTGTGCTAGCGTGTGCCAGCCTGGGGGCGCAGGGAACAGGCCTCAGAGCCTCACTGGAGTGATCATGCCCCTTCCTTCTCTTCCAGCACTGACGGACACTTTGGCCATGGATGGGACCCCGCTGTATATATGTTCTTGATATTCTAAGTTTTCTGTAAATATGTTCTACATATTATAGGATTTCTGTAAATATGTTTTGAAGATTGTTATCTATAGGCCCTTCTGTAAATATGTTTGGAAGATTGTTACTCTATAGACTCCCGTTTAAATACGTTCTGTAGATTGTTGTTGTTATAAGGATTTTTATTGAAAGATGTTCTGCAAGTCATAATTTTCCTGATCTTCTATAAATAAATATTGCTTCTTTTTAAAAGCCAACTTCTCTGTGCAATTCTTTTGGGCACTGGCAGAATTTGAGAATTTTTGTGGCTTCCACTTGCTCTGGGTTCCCAGGACTGGAGGTCCCTGGCGGTGCTGACACAGCCACCCTGGGGCTGGGGGTGCCTGTGCACACAGGGGTCCCACTGACACTGCTCCCGACACTGGGCCCTGCTCATCTTCCTGGGCTGGGGCAGAGCGGTGTCCCCAAGAGCAAAAGTGTCAGCAGCAGAGAGGGGTGGGACATGAACTGCCCCTGCAGCGGTGCCACCAAAGCAGGCAGGAAAGTTCCTGCCACCCTTCCTGCTGGCGCCAAAGGGACTCCTGGGCCCAGAGTCAGCTTCAGGCTTCAGGGATGCAAAATCCCAATTCATGCTCTGAAGACCGTGACAGCATTGGCAATGGCAGGACCTGTACCTGGGGTGCTGCAGTGGTTGATGTTTAAGTCTTGGAGCCTCTAAAGTCTCTGGGGCTTCCACCCTGCTTTGCATAGCCCTGTGCTCAAATTGTTCAAGAGAACAAACCATGCGAGGGGATCTTCGCCCTGCCCACATTCCTGCTGCTGACCGGCAGCGGCCAATGGGTTCTGTGCCGCACTCGGGTGATACCTGCAGGGTCAGCTCAGGCTGTGCTGGGCAGGGGCCGGTTTGCTTTGGGCGCCGTGGCTAGCAGTGTCTGGAGGTGGCTGCAGGGTCGCTGTGGGGAGCGCTGGCTGCTGGCACAGAGGCCCGGCGGGATGCGATGATCTCAGGGGCAGCGCTGCGGGATCCCAGTGCTGCGGCTGCAGGGGCAGGGGCTCCCACAAGAGCCGAGGCCACTCCGCAACAAGCCCGTGGCCCAACAGGTGCCCGAGCTCAGCCCCTGCCCGGGCAGCTGCACCGCTGAGCCCCGCGGTGCCCGAGTATGGCCGGGGAAGGCACGGAACTGCCCGGGCAGTCCCTGCCCAAAGCAGCCGCGCAGCGGGGCCGGCAGCGCCTTGAAGCAAAGTGGGTTCAGCCGGAGCCGCCGAAGCCCAGGTCCCCTCCTAAGCAGGCCGGACACAACATTCGCTCCCTGGGGTCGCCAAGAGGCAAGGCATGCGCACCCAGCGCCTTCCTGCGCTTTGCCCCGATCCGGCTCCACAGCCTTTCCCCCGCCATCTCAGGGCTGGCGGTAGAGTCCCGGTGTGCCAGCGTGTGCCAGCCTGGGTGCACAGGGAACAGCCCTCAGTGCCCCGCTGGACTGACCGTGCTGCTTCATTCTCTTACAGGACTGATGGACAGGCTGGCCACGGATGTGGCCCTGCTGTATATATGTTCTTGATATTCTAGGTTTTCTGTAAATATGTTCTACACGTTATAGGGTTTCTGCAAATATGTTTTGAAGATTGTTATCTATAGGCCCTTCTGTAAATATGTTTGGAAGATTGTTACTGTATAGGCTCCCCTGTAAATACATTCTACAGATTGTTGTTGTTATAAATATTCTTATAATAAACGACATTTTGTAAGTCATAAGTTTTGCTGAACTTCTGTAAATAAATATTGCTTCTTTTTAAAACCCCACTTCTCTTTGCAATTCCTTTGGGCACTGGCAGCTTTTGAGAATCTCTATGGCTTCCACTTCATGTGGGTTCCCAGGACTGGAGGTCCCTGGTTGTGCTGACACATCCGCCCCGCAGCTTGACATCCAAAATATATGACCAAGCTCTTTTTGCATCTTACTTAAATTATTGAATGCATATATGTTTGCCAGAAAAATACACAATTGCTGTTCTCTAAAAAAACCAATCCTCATTCAATTATTTTTTCATCTAGTAACAAACTTCATATATTTTTATGTCATAAGCATTTCTGTTTTTCAAAGTGGTTGAGAGTACATTTGTATATTTAATTTTCCATTCAAATATGAGGATAGTTCAGTTTCTTCGTTTAAATCTTCTAAGTGTGTGTATTTGTTGGCACAGTGTACAATGATAGAGTTGTGACAAGCTTCAGTTTTTGAGTGTTATCATGTATATAATGTCTTTTATAGATCCAATAACCTACAAACTACAGTCTATTTGATCAGGTAATTGCAGGGTGGGTTTTTTGCTATTTTTGTTATAATTTTATAAATATTACTGATAGATAGTGTCCAGACTTTTAAAATACTGTCTAGAGTTTATAAAACATGCGTGTAAGCTTTATAGTAATGTATAAAGACTATTTTACTTGTGTCCCACTCATTTCTGTAAGCATGTGCCTGATATTGTTTTTGCAGTAATGGTATTAAGTGAAACCTTCACCTTTGAAAACAGAAAAGGCTTGAAATTCTTGAAATGCATAAAATAGGTGAAGTGGGGTTTGCAATAATTGAGAAATATTTTTAAAAAAAAAAATTAGGGTTTTTTAATGGGTTTAATTTAGCTATGAATTTATCATCCCTAATCTCAGTGTCTTGCTTCTGAAGACATCACCACTAGTTTTTCTTCTTTGTTTGCTTTTAAAAACATATATATTTATTCTTCCAATATTTCTTTTGATAGTTGACAGAGTGCTTTATATTACCATTTAGCACATTTTTTCCTGTCACATCGTTGTTTCTGATCAAAAAGTCTATTTTTAATTTACATGTTATTAGTTTTTTCTTCCTAGTTTTTTATTATGTAATTTTTACTTTATTTCTCTATGACTGATTAAAGAAACATAGTTACAGAGTTTAAGCAACTCCAGATTTGCCTGTACGCATTCAATCCTCCTGATGATTTGGCGGTACCTTCTCAAATAAACTGCTTCAGGATAAGTTCTTTTTTATCTGCTTGGGTTTTCTATTTTTCACTGGAGACTATGCAACCTACAGAATAGTAATGCTTCCACCCCTAATAAAAGGGAGAACCTGCACATGGCAGTGTTCTTGTTGAATAATTAGAAAATATTAGCAATCAGACAAACAGCAAAAAACCATTTTTGGACTCTGTCTTTTCTCAATGAACAGACGAATGTTATGTCCTAAGCAGATTTCTGTTTATGAGCATTACTTTTTCATAGAATTATTGAATTAAAAAATGGCTTGGGTTGGAAGGGACATTAATGAGCATCCACAACCCCTGCTGCCATGGTCAGGGACACTTTCCACTAGACCAGGATGCTCAGAGCCCCATCCAGCCTGGCCTTGAACACTACCAGGGATGAGGCACCTCTGCTCTTGGGTGGTGTCTCCTATTTCTACCATGAATAATTTTACTGTTTGCAATACTATTTTGGCATGCTGCAGTCCGGGACACAATACCAAAATGCTTTTTTACACAGTTTGGGAAAACATCTCCAGCTTCTGGATCACCTGCACTGCAAAATATCCCAGGAAATGCTTACAGAGCCTCAGTCAGTTATAATTCATGCTATAGTAATATTTGGTTTGTAAGTCTAATGCAACTTTTTGAATTGTGTAGAAACTTTATGAATTTTTTTAAGCAAGTGTAATCTCTCCCCTTCTTTAGAGATCTCCTTCAAGGTAATGTAAACTGTAAAAATGGACTGTTGAGCCTCCTGGACAAGTCCTGTTCCATGCCACTGGAATAAAATAGTGCTTATACTTTATAAGCAGTGCTCAGGAATTATAGTACTAATAGGTGCTTTTTGAGAAAGATTTCTAGCTTTTCTTCCAAATGAGCTGACAAATCTGTTCTGGTGATAAAAGCGAGTTCAGCAAAAGTAAATATGGATCTCACCTGCTATGACTTGCTTTCCAAAGGAGGAAGTTGTTGGCAATCTAATGCTGGCTGCACAACTTCGCAGTGCTTTGTGAATATCTGTAAAATGCATCATGTGTAAAATTATCACTTCTTGAAAAACTGTCATGGAAGCCTTTGCTGGCATATTTGGGTCACCTCATGCACTTCAGTATTTGATATTTGCAAACCTTATTTCCTTTTGTCAGTTATTGTGAGGCTTCTTGTACCTTGTATCTCAATTATTATTTAGAGTTCCTCAAAATTTCTGCAGTTTTAAGGCACCAATCCTTGTCAGACTAAAATAAATCTGAAACAACTGCTTGTGATTCTGCTTTTGTAGGAGAAGGTAATCACAGGGTCTTCTGGAGGGGCATTAACGCATGAGATACAAGTTATTAATTTAGAATCCTCTGCAGTCTGTTTTTGAACACAGTAAAAAGATACTCTGCATTTTTTCTTCTCCAACCTCTACATTAATGTTATGGGTTTTTTTTTTTTTATTAATTTAAATTATTCCACCTACTTGGATGGGAGATTTACTATGATTGTGGCTTCCTACAGTTATATTTTTGTTACTAGTTTTACTTTCAAGTCTACTTAATACACTTTGCAGACAATACACTGGGCTACCTTTCTTTTCAAACCTGGAATATTGGTCAAGGCTACCTTGGAACAAGTAATGAGAGAAATTTCTTCTGTAACATAAAAGTGTACCTAAAAGCAGAACTTGAACCATGTCCTGCAGACATGAAATTAAATCTTTTCTTTAAATTTACTGCTTTAAAGAATTCTGAGAACTAACATACTAAAATTATTGTGTATTCCCTTAGTGTCTAGAAGCCTCATAAGAGGGGTCTGAAGTCCAGTAGTGTAGTAAAATCACAATTCCTGACTTTCTTGCACTAGAGACCTAACAGTAGGAAACTATGGAAGGGAAAAAATTTCCTTTGAAAATGTTGATTTCTGAAAGCACACATCAGGGTGGGTTTGATGAATTTTAAAGGATTATTCCAACTTTTGAAATTTTGTCAGAATTTTTCATTTGAATATTCTTCTATATGCGTAAATATTGTTTTTGATTGTTCTTGCCTGAAATTCAGAGCTTGGAACAGCTGTGGGTTGTTTTTTTTCCCCCCAGAAAACATTTTCCACATTAATTTGAGATTTATTCAATAGCATAAACTAAAGAAAAAAACTTATAGTTTTTCATTTAAAAATATGTTTTTATTCAGAATTATATCAGTCTCCAGAGGAAAAAGAATATTCAAAATATATTTACTTTTTTGATTTTGACTTCAACAGTATATTTTGCTTTGTTTTTTTGGTTTTAGAACTTAAACTGAACCCTTAGTTCTTTAATTTCTTTCTTTCTGATCTCTGGCAAAATATAGTTTTGACTTGCAGTGAAGAGTGTGTGTGTCTCCACTTTTCTGTGCTCTTTTTTTCCATTCCAATTAAGACATTCCTGTTCGATTTAGAAAGATATTTTTGGGAATGTGTGCTTTTTGTTCCATCAGTGTTCAAGATAAGGTTGGATGGTGCCCTGAGCAACCTGGTCTAGTGGAAGGTGTCCCTGCCCATGGTAGGCGGTTGGAACAAGATGATCTTTAAAATCTCTCCCAACCCAGACCATTTTACGATTCTATCTATCATTCCAGCTGAACGTAATAATCTTTCTTTTGAGAAATAATTTTAATCCTGCTTTTTGCATCTATTGTATTTTAGGTAAATAGTCATATATGTGAAAGAGAATTTTATGTATTAGATGCCCACTAATCCTGAATATTTAATATTGTACTTGCAGCCATAATAATGCTTTTATATCCACTTCAATATTTGTTATGCTTTTGTGTGTATATTTTCTATTTCACTCAAGGTAAGTCTTGACTTAACTTAGCAACAAAATAAATCTCATTGTCTAAAGCTTGAATATATCCAACATTTTATTATAGGTCATGTATCTTTGCCTCTTTTCTTAATTAATTAATTGCTGAGTGATATCTTCCTGTCCTTATCTTGACCCCCAAGTTATTTAATACATTTTTTCCACCCTGTATAGCTGATGAGGGGATTGATAGAGTGAATTTAGTGGGCTTCTCATATCCAGCCAGGGTCAACCAACCACAGTCAGTCAATAGCCTTTAAATAATGTGAGGGAAAATACCTTAGACAAGAATCATTTATCTCCAAGAATACCACCTGAGATTGTAGCAATATGCACTTCACATAAAAAACGTTTAAATCCACATAAACACAAGAGAAAATAGTTCTAGTCCAAGGATCAAATTCTTCTGCTCCATGTTTTAGCACAGCTCCCATGGGCAACTTTACAACATAATTTACATCTGAACACAGTTAGTCTAACTTGATTGCAGCTTTGTGTATAATTCATTATATTATCAATCTGTCTCCTTAATGTTAGTTTGGATTTACAAGTTTTTATGATATTAGATGAACAAAGAGGAATATAAAAAGCTGTGGGTTCTTACCTTGGATTTTAAAACATCCAGCAGGTTTGGACCCATGAGGAGAACACACAAACAGAGAAGACTGTAGCTAAAATAATTAGGAAGCTTATTTTAATATCTTCCAAACCATTTTTTATCCACTGTGTTATCTTTTTTTTACTTTTGTTGGTTTCTTCTTAATTACCGTGTTCTTTAATAGAAAGTGGGGAGTGAGGAGGGGGAGTGGAGGTGGCTGGGTTTGTTTATATGAGGAAAAGCTTTTAGAAAAATGTTAGGATGAATGTGGTAAAAGTTATCATTTCGGTTTATGGTTTTCTGTTTGTTTGGCTTTTTGCAATGCAGAGAACCTCATGCATATTATGAGTTCATGTATATCTTACTC
The DNA here is from genome assembly GCA_013397935.1 of Dasyornis broadbenti. Classification (NCBI taxonomy): domain Eukaryota; kingdom Metazoa; phylum Chordata; class Aves; order Passeriformes; family Dasyornithidae; genus Dasyornis; species Dasyornis broadbenti. The sequence goes on along the minus strand of VZRN01002412.1, from coordinate 396,306 downwards.
AGTCTTCTACCTTAGTTGCTGTATCTGCAAGCTGTGTGTCCTCTAAATTCACTCTTACTCTAAATTTACACTTTTAACTTTTAGAGAGGCCTTATCTCTAACTGATATGAACTGGTTTGTGAAAGAGCTGGATTAAAACCGTCTGATGCTCTTCAGTTGACTTCTATGCTGTTTTAAGACTTAAAACCCTAAATTATATTTTGAACTACAGTTTCATGTAAAAAATTTCAAGAAAATTTCTGTGAACGGGGAGAGTGTTCACACTGATGGGTGAGAGCACAACACCCATTTTCAGGGACTGCTGATGGAAAATGCTTCCTAAGTACATGGAATTTACATCAGAAATTGCTGGAATCTAATATTAAACTATCCACCTTTAAGGTCTACAGCGACAATTAATCACAATATACAAAAGAAATCTGAAATATAACAGCATATAAAGGAAACCATAGGCTGAGGTGAAGATAGCTGAAGACATTTGACCTTCAGAGAGATTAATTCCTACTCAAGCTATCCTCAAGTACATGCCAATTTCATTATAAGACAGATTTTGAGCATGATCTTACTATCCAATTACTTAAAAAAATTTTATATGGTACAAAATATCTCACAATATAGTACCTAGACATTCACAGAGGAGGAGGTCTATCTATTTATTTGGGAAGAATTTCTTCCCTGAAAGGGTTGTCTAGCATTGGAATGGGCTGCCCAGGGAGGTGACGGAGTCTCCATCACTTAAACTGTTCAAGAAATTACTGGATGTGGCACTCGGTGCCATGGTCTGATTGACAAGGGGGTGATTGGTCAAGAGTTGAACTTGATAATCATGGAGGTCTTTTCCAAACTTAGTAAGTCTATGATTCTATGATTCTATTCTCCCAAAAGCACAAGGCTGTATGCCAGAAACCAGCCAAACACAACCATTGCTGCACATCACTATTTTCACCTGCTTTTTGTATTTACCCCTCTGGGATTACTACTGGCATTTTTTCCAATACCTCTTGGGGCTCCTGCTGCAGCTGCTCACTCCACATGGAGGTGTTCTGGCTTAGACACCTCTGTGCCTTCTCCTTTCTTTGGAGGCTGACCCTCAAGGACTGGGTGCAGAGAGCGAGTCACAGCACAATCCTACTGCTGTCAGAGTCCAGGCAGGCTTCCTTTGGGAAGAGGTGCTATAACAGCAAACATGCTGTGTAACAGGATCTTTGCATGGTGTGAGCATTACCCAGGAAAAGTGCCACAAAACAGCTGAGCCAAGAGAGGTTCTCGGATGCTGACTCGAGGGTGTTTGGCTGTTCCACTGTGTGGTGTCAGTACGTAAGGTGTGGTGAGGTGCAGTGGCTGCTTGAGGTCATCCAGCAACAATATGAGGAACTAGATGACAGATCTCATGAGTCAGCCTTCAGTCACTTGGTTGATGAACGATGCCTCTCTGAAGCAATGTTGGCAAAAACTGTGGCATGACATGCCTTTAAAAACAAATGTAAGCAAATTATCCTTTTTTATTTAATTTTATTACCAGAATAAGCTTTCACAACTTACCATTATCCCCTCAGAAAGCTTTTGCTAAATATTTCAGTAATTTCAGCACTGTTTGACAAAGAAAATGAGGAAAAAAATATGTTTCAACTTAGGATGTTTATTGTTTACCTTGTCATTTTAAGGATAAATATCCATTTTAGAATATCAGCACCATCTCGACCTATACCATGTAAGGATATACAACACTCAAACCTAATTCTATAATTATGTAGCAGTAAAATGCCGAAAAATCTTTTCAAGTGCACTGAAATAAAAGCTAGTACATTGTTCATCCTGAGATAGCTGATTGTTCTTATCAGTAAAACTTGTTACTTTGACACCTGCAACGCTTTGTCATGTAACTGTGTAAGTACCTATCTGCATATGCATAATTTCATACACAGTTAAAATATTCTGATGTCTTTTTCTTCAAAATTTAAGGATACACATTATTTTAATATTTGCTCACATAATTAGAAGGGATGAACCATGATATTTTTATTTTTTTAATAATACAATTTTATTTTTTTTAATTTTACAATTGTTTTCCCAGCGAACCAGGTTCAATAGGAGCACCTTATTATGTTATTTATATACTATATGTCATGCTATATTGTATAAATATTGTATACTTATGCTTAAAACCCTTATTCTGGGCAAAAGCCATGTGATCACTCATTAATATTTTTAGCAAGTATTCTGACTGTAAAGTTTTAGAAAGAAGTGGATTTGTAGGCATAAGATTTCTAATTTATCATCACTTTCATTTCAGTTATTTAGTGAAGTAGTGGTGGAAATGAAACGTGTACATGCTGTGCAAAGCTGATGAATCCATCTGCATGCAGTCGTTCTCCAACCAATGAAAGGTGGGTAAGGCAAAGTGAAAAGGAATTGTCTCACTTCAGAAGAACACTTGAAAAACAGCCTTTGGTAATTGCAAAAGGTTTAATATTAAAGCATTTTTTTAAAAAAATCTGTTGAGCACATTTACATCTCTCTTTAAAAATACAGAAGATTAAACTCGTAATATTTGTCACAGTTATTGGTTAAATGGCTTATTATTTTTCTCTTACTCAAAAGACTGCAGGAATCCAGCAGCAGTATGCATTACTATCTGTCAGGTTTGCTCCTGTAAAGTTAGCTAGATTTTCTGACTGGATAGAAATCAGCTCGCATATATCAACACCAGAAGACAGACTGATGTCACCTACCTAGACTGCTGTGAGCCTTCAACGTTGTTCCACACGACATCCTTATCTCCAGATTAGAGACACATGTATTGAAATGGTGGACTGCTTGGTGGATAAAGAATTGGCCAAATGGACACAGCTGAAGAATTGTGGTCAATGGCTCCATGTGCAGGTGCCAAGTAGTGTCTGTCCTGGGACTGTGGCTCTTCGATACCTTTGTCAACAACAGAGACAGTGGGATGGAGTGCACCCTCAGCAGGTGTGCAGATAACACAAAGCTGAGCAGTGCAGGTGACACTACAGAAAGACAGGCTGCCATCCAGGAGGACCTGGACAAGCTTGAAAAGTGGACCCACAAGCACCAGATGAAATTCAGCAAGTCCAAGTGCCAGGTGCTGCACCGGCATCAGGGCAATCCCAGACATGAGTATAGGCAGGGAGAGAAATCACTGAGAGCAGCTCACAGAGAAGGACTTGTAGGTTCTCACAGAAGAAAAGTTGGAGAGGACCAGCAGTGTGTGCTGGCAGCCCAGAAAACCAAGTGCATCCTGGGCTGCATCAAAAGAGGTGTCACCAGAAGGTGAGGGAGGGGATTCTCCCCCTCTACTCTGCCCTTGTGAGATCCCAGTGGGAGTGCTGCAACCTGCCCTGGGGTCCCCAGCATAACAAAGATGTGGGCCATCTTACCATTATAGAGCAAGTCCAGAGAGGGACCATGAAGGTGATCAGAAAGCTGGGGCACCTCTCCTGTAAAGGTGATGATATGTGGGGGTGAACAATATCTGGGTTATTCTCCCTGGAGAAGACTCTGGGGAGATCTCATTGGAGCCTTTGACCTACTTCAACCTAGCAAAAGTGACTTATAAAAAAGAGGAAGAGTGATTTTTTTTTTATTTTTTTTTTTTTTTTAATGAGCAAATAATGTAGGGGGATAGACAAGGGAGAAGTGTTTTAAACTAAAAGAGGAGAGGTTTAGGTGAGATGCTAGGAAAAAATTCTTTACTCAGAAGGTGATAGAGCACTGGCACAGGTTGCCCAGAGAAGCTGTGGATGCTCCACCCCAAGACGTTTTCAGGGCCAGCCGGGCTGGATGCTGCTCTGAACAACTCACTGTGGTGGAAGGCATCGCTGTCCATGGCAGGGGGAATTGGATTAGTTGATCCTTAAGGCCCCTTCCAACCCAAAACATTTTATGATTTTTAGATTCTGATTATGATTTGAATTATTCTGATTCTGTCATACAGAGGGAGCACAACAGCAATAATTCGTAGCATGTCTGGGTCAGAGCGTTTGTGTCAGAGTGTTACACTGGCACACACTGATCTTTGCTCCTGTGCTGCTGTCACAGGGCTCTAGTCTCCACCTGCCTCATGGAACTTTTGATTTATCCTTGATTTTAGGCCTCTTTTTACTTTTGTTCTTTCTCATTTACCATGTTTTGTGACAGCATGATGCCAAAAATATCTGAGATTGTTTTTTAAAAATCCTTTATTTTTTAAAACTTAGTGGGAAAATACAGTCCTCAGGAGACCCTTCCTGTCAGTCAGACACGTATTAGAATCTTTTTTTCATATCCCTGATCCTTCCAGAATAGATTTTCAGTCTTCTCATTTTAAGAGTAGCGTGAGTTAGGAGCAATACAGCTAAAGGAACATAAGCCCCTCTTTTCTAGATTGTTGTATAGAAGAAAAGAGCTTCGGCTATCATATTGACATTATAGAGTAATTCACAACTCGTTATAGACCTTTTCATAGTTACAGGCGTCTCTGTATTCAAATAGTTAAAATTATGATGAAGGAAAAGACATTGTGCTGTTTTTAATTAGAAAATTGGTTGTTAATATATCATTGCCTGCTGCCATATAATTGTCAGGGAAATTGTTTTTTCCTTCTGCAGTTTTGTTTTTTTGGGTTTTTTTGGAGGAAGAGGAAATCTTTTTTTTTTCTTCCAGTCAAGCTGTGCAAACATAAAAAATATTTATGCTTCAGTTACATTCCTAAGGGATAAATAGCAGTTAGGTAGCTAACTCTAACTGAATTTCAATGCAAGTTAGGGACATCTGTGCCTTTGCAAATTTTTCCCCCTATAGAAAGTCAGGTTTTTAGCTATAGCACATGCTTTCCCTTGGCAGCATTAGGGAGCACCCTTATAATTAGAAACTTGCAATGAAATCTTAATGAGAAACATGAGACAATATATCATAATCTAATATAATGATACCTATTAGAATGTTAGAGCTCAACTCATCAGTAGTATACTTATGAATACTTATCTTCATTTTTAGGGAATTTTTGCAATTTAATGGATGGATATAATCACCAGGAAGACTGAAAGGAATACCTGATTGCAGACTGACCCTGGAGCAAATTGTGATATAATTCATGTTTCAGGCAGGACAGGACTAGTTTACAGAGGGACAGTAAGACTTTTTCATTTCAAGAGTTACAGCTGAATAGTTGGAAAGCAAAGCAAGTCTTGCAATCCTTGTTATTTTATCATAACAACAGCAGCAAAAATAGACAGAATATGTCCTTTATTGGCAGGAATGTGGACAGAATGACCTGACCAGTATTGTCCACCTTCACATTTTCCTGTCTGATAACAATAATGGACACCTGACAGCTGAGATTTTCAGCACTGATTTGGAACTATAGTGCATATAGATTAATCAAAGGGTTTTTCTTTTTGAATTATAGATCAGAGACAATAGAATGATAAATAATACAAGAACAAGGTTTCTCTGAAGGAAATTTCTGAAAAGGGTTCCATAAACACAACAGGATGTGCTTTCACATCTGTCTGAAATACACTTTCGTGAAATTCCAGGAGATGAATCTTTTTAGAGCACTCACATATTTGTATGATTAATATTGAGAGTCATTTGTCAGAATTCATAAGATCTGTCATTTGCAGATAGCTGTCATGAGGTTTTTATGCATTAATAATCTTCTGTACTTCAAAATATTCAGACAATACGATTTTAGTAGCTTACAGAAAGAATAGCAGTATAGTAGGCAACAGCCAAAAATGTAAAAACATTCATTTTCAGCAGTATTATTTTTTCTTGTAATATATCCTTTTCTCCTATTGCCTATTTATATTTCTATTTCCCTTTTTCTGCCACTGTTCCTTATCTCTTTTGCCTTTCATCCTTTTCTTATTTTCCCTTTTTTAATTATTCTTCCTCTTTCTTCTTGACACTCTCATTACATTTATTTTTATAAAGTCTCTTTAGAAGGGAGAGAACACTAGTAGCAGTCCTGAGATTTTCACGCTTATGAATTTCCAGTAATGAATGTCTTTTATATCATGATTTTACATTAGAGAAAATAAGCTGGAGCATGAAAGCACGACTCAGGCCAAATGAGAATTTCCCTTTTAAAGCTGTGTTAGTTGCTTTAGGGGGATGGGTACCACTTTCTCCTGCCTGCAGCCAGCTCTGCCTCAGGTCCCTCTCTACTCCTGTGTTCAATGACCTTCCTTCTTGCTCTTTATCTGGGTCACTTACCTCAGACAATTTGAAAATGCATGTACAGTGTGAGAGTGATGATTATGTATTGGCCAATACACGCACAGCAGATATCTTGGATGAAGAAGCTCCTAGGCTGAGCATTAAGAGACTCACTGGCCCTGATGGAAAACTTCCGAGTTTGCTGCAAACATCAATCATCAGCCTCTGTTGACACTTGCAGATCCTCGATGTTGGATCACTGTCTTCTGGTTCTTTGATTTTCAGATGCTACCCCAAGGGTTTTATAACTTTTCATGTCAGTATTTTCCCTTTTGAAAGTCTGAACTGCTCCCAGTGCTTTGGCAATGACACTTCCGAGTTTTCACTTTTCTTATCTTGTATCATTTTAGCTCACACATTTCCTCAGACATTAAAACCAGGTTCCCAGTAACACAGAGCCAAGGTCCAAAGGCAGCCTGGGGACACAAACAACTGAGTCCTTGGGAGGAGGGTGTCTCGTGGTCCCTTCCTCAGACTGCAAGACTTGCCAGCATCTCCATTCCTCTGGCAATGTCTGTAGAAGTGCTTCTTTCTCACATTCGGCCCGTTTCTGTGCTATGAACAGCTGTCGCCCTTCCTCCAGAGCTTCCAAAATCACAGCAGCCACAGTTAATTCTTGGACAGTTTGAGCCCCTTAAACAGGATTATTTCAGCAGTTCTTAGATTATATATATTATTTTTGTAAGTCTATATCATTTTTTTGAGCCTGAAAATTTCTACTGAAAATATCTTCTTTTGCAGAATTTTAGCATTTCCCTCTGTCTCTGTTGATTACATGTGTTGTTTTTGATACTTAATTTGGAAAAGACCTAAAATAGGAAAAATGTATAAAATTCTTCTGGTTTAGGAAATTGTAGGATTTAGGAATTTTAGTTATCCTCTCTTGTTGGCTTTCTAATCTAAAATGCCTTTGTTAATGCTATATGAGCAGGGAGTAGCAGTTGCATGGGTCTTATCATTGCACATACTTTTAGCAGCAGATCCTTTCTGACACATAACTAATTCCAGAAAAGTACCTATGTTTAAAGAGAATGCAAAATGGAGCAGAATGAACATAAGTAGTCACTAGTTCAAGTGTTTGAGGAAAAAAAAAGTAAAAATAATTTTGGGAATTAAAATACTGTCATGAAGACAATATTTTTCATTTGCTAAATTGAGGCTCAGGCTACCAAAAGTAAGAACAATATATTTTTTCCTACTTGCATTGTTTAAAACTATTTCATTTCCTAAACAAAAGAAAAAAGTGACTAAAATAGAGGAAGGACAGTGCAAATATTGAGCTATCAGACTGAATTTTAGGGTCGCTGACTCTGCCAGTAGGTACTGACATGGGACATGTCTATTTTAAGTTATGTTATGCCTAAACACTTGTGCAGTGCCCAGGGGAATTTTGTACCTTACCATGGGTGAACTTGCTTATGCCCTTGACCCTGTCCAGATCAGAAACTCTGAGGCCATATTAATCCATTCCCAGTTAAAAATGTTTTAAAAATCAAGTTAATGTACCTGCGCCCAGTTTTTCAGTAGGCTCATTTATACTCATTTATGTGTTCTGCATAAATGCTTTTCAGTACTTCCAGGTCCCTTATAAACTCAGGAATTTTGAGCAGCATCATTCGTTCATCTGCAGTTACGTAGCACTTAAAAGTATGCTTTCAGCAAGGGCAGAGGTCCCAGAGGTACCTCAACATTTGAGAGTCAATTATTGATAATTACTCACCCATAGCTGCATGGAGTTCAACATTTAAGATGATTTTACTTCCCCCCTCTGTCCCCAGCTCTGGGTTTTATTCCTGTAGTTTCATAGATACTTTACTGCTCTGAGGAAAACTTCTGCCATATGTTTCCTTTATTATACTGGTCTGTAGGGTGTAGATTAAACAGAAGCCAAATTTTCTTAAGTCATAACACCCATCAAAACTGAGTGCTAAATGTACTGGCAAGGATTCATGTCTAATTTTTCTACCTAATGACAAAATGAATCATGGAAATCCTAAGAAAGAAAAAGCTCTAGCTTATCAGTAAGAATCCTGTGGAAAAAAAAAACAACAAACAAAAAACAACAGGTTTTCATTGATCCCTATTGCCTTAGATCTTTTTAATTCACTGCTGTTGTGAATCCACCCTCAATTTCCTCAATACTCAGGAGGACTTTTGTCCCAAATCATAATACCTTTGATTGCTTTAGCAACAGGCACAATCACAGTAAGCTGCCTAAAGGGAGACAAAGGGGAGGTACATTTTGGCAAAATGAAATAAGATACAGTCCTGCTTTTACGAAATTATGCTTAGGACTCTTTTGTGTTTACTCAGAACAACACGGTTTCTTCAGCTTTTCTTTGACAAACTGCAAACTAATCCAAAAGAGAACCTATGAAATAATATTAGGAAAGCATTCTTTTAACAAGTAAGAAAAGGTCATGTCATCTTTTAAGAGTATATTTCTAACAGGAAAAATAGAGTGATTTTTAAGCTGTATCAAACTGTGATAATCTAGTTTCATCAGAGTGTTGGCTTTTCTGTAATGTATCTGTCTTGACATTGAAGTCAAATTGAGTTAGATACATTAAGGATTCCAGAGCAGTTCCCAAATTCATCAAATACAGAAAACAGGTAGGAGTTAAGCTGCAAACTCTTCCTTTCCCTTGATCATGTGGCAGGCCAAAATTCACAAGTGTTATCCTGATGAATACTCAAGTGAATATTTGTGCAAATATTTAGCCACAACTGTTTCTTTTGCAAACATCTTTTGCAAACAAAACTTTGCCATCTACAAATGTTTGCACAAATGAAAGAAAGAATCCAGTAAGTAATCTGACAAATTCTATTCTCTAAAAAAAGCTTTGGGATTTTCAGTATCCTTAGAAATTATATAAAATGTAGTTCTCTACCTGTGAAAAATATTTAAGAGCGGTGTTCAATTGGAAGCTAGTCGTACAGGTAATAAAAAAAAAATAAATTTTTCTAGATCTGTTGCTTGTAGCTCTTCAAGAATGGTGACAGACTGGATTTATGAATCTTCCACAGCTACTAAGTGGTTGGGAGACCAAATACTAAGCAGTGGATCAGCAGCTTAGTGGTTGGAATAGAGTAAGTCCCTTCCCTTTGGTGGAGATGAGTTTCCTAAGTACCCAGGTCCTCCAAGCAAAGACAGTACATTCTGAAAGTCTGGAAAGCATCTCAATCAGTACTTTTCAGTCTGTGACCTTTGAGGTCTATGGATTTTTCTAAGTCTGTAAAAGGTGACTAAGAAAATCCTTTCTTATTTTGATGATTGCTCACATTTCCTCTCCACAGGTCCTAACATACTCTGAAAATATTAGGTGGCATCAGATTATGATTGTTATTTCCAATCAGTAATCATATCCCATCTCATTGAACAGGAATTAATAATTTGCTTGAAAATCAAATAAAGAGGACACTTCAATGATCATTGCTTAGGATGAAATCATTAGTAAGTTAACTTTAAAACAAACAAAAAGGAAAGACCAAAACTCTGTAGGGTTGAAAAAAATTATACACTCAATATATCAGTTTTGATTGAAGCCTTCCAGGCGTAGAAAATTGGAGCACATGTCACTGGACTTTTTTTCAGATAATTCCTATTCATTTTGTATGCTTTTTTTTTCATCTTTCTCAAGAATACTACAAACTCTTAATAACGTTATTATCTGCTAACAGCTGCTTCCTACAGCAGGATGTCTTATTTCCATTAGTCTGTTAGAAACTTTCTTAGCCACAATTCTTCCCACTGCCATGAATGATCTGTCTGATCCCAGTTAGGGAAATATGGAGAGTTTTTGAAATTCTTGAAGTCTCAAAAAAAATCTGACTACTTGTTTTCCAGCACGGTGTACTTTAGAATTTTTTTTTTCTTTAAAAATTATTTGCTAATTTGCGTCATATATATTCTTGGTTATTTCTCAGTCAGCCACAGGGATGATGCTTTTGAAAAGGTCATGAAAAGGAAAAAGGTTTTTCACAAAGACATGTAGTGATAGGACAAGGGGGAAAGGCTTTAAACTGAAAGGCTTGAATTGGATTTTAGGAAAAAATTCTTTACTGTGAGGGTGGTGGGGCCCTGGCACAGGTTGCCCAGAGAAGCTGTGGATTCCTCACCCTTGGAAGTGTTCAAGGCCAGGTTGGATGGGGCTCTGAGCAACCTGGTCTGGTGGAAGGTGTCCGTGCCCCTCTCAAAAAGGTCCCTTTCGACCTACACCATTCTATAATTCTATGTGTAATTCCATCTGTACAATTTCTAAATGAGATTTTTTTTTTTTTTTTTTTTTTACAGAAGATGAAAGGTATTGAAAACATTTTTATTTGAGAATTGAGAAATGGTTTTGATTGAGTGAAATGAGGCATTTTTCTGGCTTGCATTTTTTCATTGAAAGATTTCCGTTTTCAATCCTAAGGCAGGATTTTTACTAGTTTGTGCCTTTGTGACTTGAGTATCAACATCTGTGCTTATCTTTAGAAATGCCATTCATCATTCATAATGTGCACAAATGCTCATTAGAAAAACTGAAGATACAAGAGGAATGTCTAAATAAAAGAAATGGAGTCAAAACCTCTCCATTCAAAATAATAAAATTTCAGGAGATTTTCTTTGACATTTTACTTTTTCTCTAGAAACTATATTAGAAGTTCTTCAGTTTAAAATAAAGGTTGACAATTGCTATTAACTATAATCAAGATATGAATTAAGTAGTTCAACATTTAAACATTTCAGCATTTAGAAAATTGGTAAATTCTGATTAATTCTTCCATAACTTACCTGGCAAGTGTTAAAAACTTCATTGTTTCCTTATCTAAAATCACAAATGTCTAAACTAAGAAACAGAAAGCATGGGAAATACAATGAAGGGTGGCAGATACTGTATTTAATGGAAGTTTTTAGACACCCATTAAACACAGTATTGTTGGTTGGAATACTAAATCTGTATGTTAACTCCCAATTCTTGCCAAGTAGGGCTTGTAAACTAAATAACTTCTTTTCATGTTGTGTCCTTTTAAGTCTAAATAAGGTTCAGTTCTCTTGTTAGTAAGTTTGTTTTTTGGATCTGCCCACTTTACCGATGGTAGGATCAGATGAATTTTTATTAGCAATCTGGAATGACTGTTTGCATTTTAAAGATGGCAAAGTGATGTCAAAGTACAGGATTTTGCCTTGCTAACTGTGGGGAAGAAAGAGTGAATTGGACATGCAGCACATAACACCCACTAGACCACTTCGGCTCATGCTCAGCTCTGCAATTCCTCCTCTGAAGGATCAGAAATCTTCACCACTGCGATAATTCTGCCAGTCCTTCACATCCTAGACAGAGAAAAAACATTCCATTTTCCTCTTCTCTCATCTTCTATTTAGCAAAACATCAGTGCTGATTGGAGAGAGAAAATAAGACTTGTAAACAATGCCTAAATGTATTGCTTAGATGTACATCTCTTATGCTTGCCATAAACCTTCATTTACACTAAATAAGACAGAGATAAAAGGGAAATCCTTCATTATTTTTTTTATGTGTTACCAAAAGTCAATAAATGCTTTTCCTGAACTGAACAAAAAACGTCAATAAAGAACATTTGCAACCAAATTCTGCTGATTTTACTGATGTTACTTTGTCTCTGGAAGAGAACATTAGCTGGAATGAAATATTGCATTGTACTTCACAGCAATAAGCTCATTCTCAAGTGCTATGTGACCTATTTTTTCTCTGTGTTATTAAAACAGAAGAAATTCAGAACAAAATATTTAAAGCTGCATATCCTTTTATGCTCAGACACCTGTGTATATTTTTGGCTGTCCATCTGTTTGACCCTTTTAGCACTCTGCAGAATGGTGATTGGAAGGTTTTTATTTGCTATAAACCTTCAGACTTCAGCAAGTAATCAGGCTTTTATTAGGACAACATCACACATTTCTTGTTATGAAAATAGTGTCTTCCTTGCTGACTTTGCATGGGTATAATCAGAGGCTGGGAAATGCATATTTGGCATGAGAACAGCCTTTAATAATCGGAAGCTAATTTTAAAATAAAATCAAAGTGGACAAAACTATTAGTATTTGTAAAATTCTTTCACAGCATAACACATATTGCAAAGATTTTTTAAGGTAAAGAAACAAGAAAGACACTAGCTGTCTGTGGAGCCACAGTAACTAAATGCTGCTTCTTAGACCAAAATTTAAGAAATGTGAGAGAAAGATGTCCACCTATTGTTAGTGGTATTTCACACCTAGCAGTTAAGCTCCATTTTCATCTCATCTAGTAATACATATGAAACCTGAATTTCTAGACTGCGCTTTTCACAAGGCTCTTAGAATTATCAGCCATGCTTGTGGAGCTTCTTCACAGTGTCTGGTTCAGATTTGTGAGGGCAAAATTCAAATTCTGGTACAATTCTATGGCTTTTAGTGATGATGAGTTTTGTTAGACATAGTCAACATTTTCATCAATGACAGAAAACAGGTGAGAAAATGAATAAAAATATGTGTGTATAATATGAATTATAGCAAGTGCTTAGAAAATTCTCAGAAAAATTGCAATTTAAGTTACTTTTATTGTGGAAAAGAATATTCAGAAGAGTTTCTGATTTTCTTACACAGCTCCTGACAGCAAAGCTAAAAACAATGCTCCTGAGAAAATTCAATGAATGCCTGAGAATGTCAGCTGTTAAAAGGTTAAGTAGCAAATAAGCAATTAGTTTATATTCCTGGTTTAATTAACGTGTTTATGAATAAATGTGAGTATTCACGTTAAACATTCAGATGAACTGCATTCCTTAAAAGGGATTTTTTTTTTTTTTTAATAGCTAATACATGTCCTATTTCTTCACTTTAATTTGCACATTCTGAAATCTCTGTGGCCTTGAAGGTAACATCATCCGCACATCGCACATACCTCTGTAAACTTCCTCTGAGGTCTTCTGTAACTAAACTGTGTTGACCAGGCCTGACATGTCTTTCATCATAAATTCAGTTCTCAGCCTCCCAAGCAATCTTTGCTGTCTTCTAATGCCCGTCTTTTAACCTCTCACTTGAATGACCCTTCACTGATGCTGTAACCTGGGCCATACACAGTGTTTCAGATTAAAACTTGACCTTGTACTACTCAATTCCTAAAAAAGTATCTCCTATTCACACTCTGCTTTTAAGAGGTAAATTTCTTCTCTGCCAGGGAAACCTGACATTTGGGAGAGCCATACAAAGGATACACATCTTATGTATCACATTGATATTGGATCTCAGGATCCTCAATGTCACAGTATTCAAATATGTTTTATGCTGTCTTTCTGCAATGTGCAGAGGTAAAAAAAAAAAAAACTGCAAGGATTATCCCAGTAAGTATTTACCATTCCTTCATGATTTTGTGTTTGGGCAATGTAATGAGTCTTCACTACATCTTTTATGAACCTCCCCAGCACCCTGGTTTATATTTCAAGGTGAACACTAGGGATTTTAGTTTAGCTTCATAGCAAATATAGTTTAAGAGGCGAAATTTTTCTGCTGTCAATACCAAGTGTGACAAGTTAACCCACCCTGAAATATTAAGCAGAAATAGCAACATTTAGACATTCAAACTCCTTCTGCTTGTACACCAGAACTGTTGAAAGACAGAATATGCTCAACATAATTGAGTCTTTAAAATTTGTCTGCTTCTTCATTTTATTTCATATCTTCCACCAGGAAAATTTCATCCAGTTTTAAAATACCTTTTTAATTAGAAGTCTGCTTGTTTTCTGAGTTTTCAGTTTTTTGGTTGAAATATTTTCAAATGTTACTTGAAATGGATACTAATGATAATAGTACTAACTACAAGTGTACTGTGCTGGTATGCCAAGATCCCAGCCTACCATTGTTTGAAGCATTGCAATTGCACAAAATAAGTGGCAGTATTTCCTAAGGTTCTTTATAAGACAAAATGAAAATATGATAATTATCTTTCATGCAGACAACACTGAGAAACAACCCAGGCAAGTGATAAGATCAGAAAGAAGAATGAAAACAAGATTTTTGAACAGAAACTTTTATTTGGTTTATGCTCTTTGTCTTACGTTTCTGTCCACAAGGTGCATAAATTTCCTCCGGATCATTCATGAGTTTAGTCTATGTGTTTATATGTTCTGCAGAATATTTGTACATAGTTCAAAACTGTTACGTAAATTACTCTAAAATGTCTAGAAATTGATGAGCAACACTCAGAAGTTGCACTGAAACCATCTTTCTGTCTCAGGTTAAAAGTGCAAATATACATATTTATAAAATAAAAATTGCCATTCAGCACTATACTTGCAATTACATTTTCCGTTGGTATTCATTGAGAGTATTCTCATCATATATTCATTATATGAAGTATTCATTGAGAATATTAATATGAATTCCAATATTCTTTTAATATTCAGTGATTGTAGAATATTAATGAAAGAGAACACAATAAATCAGAGAATGAACATTAAAGGGAATATCTTTTACTATTTGAAAAAAATATTTTTGAAGCTGTTCTGAAGATATTGGTACATTTCAGAGGAGGGCCGTATCTCTCGATGCACCTTCATTCAGTTTTGGCATGCAGATTTCCTAAAAAGAGAAGACATTGTTAAATTAATGATTTGTTCTCCTTTAAATAACGTTTATGCTTCGACATGAGAGCATTCTGTCTCACCAAGTCTGTCCAGGATCTGACTGTGGCCAGTGGCTCTGAACCAGCAGTTTCCTTCAGCAGCTACACAAGGAGCTTCTTTGTCAGCTCCTTAAGATGAAACACTAGGTTAAAAAAAAAAAACAAACCTGTCTAAAGTCATGCAAGCACAAAAATTACATCTGAAAAAATATATAACACAGAAAGAGCTAAACAAGTAGTTTGATTTGAATTAGTGTTTCCAGGGAAAATAGAGCACTGTAACTCTAGGAGTTAATTACAGAATCACAAGATATCCTGAGTTGGATCTATCAGGATCATCAGTCCAACTCCTGGCTATGCACAGGACACTCCAAAAATCCCACCCTGGGCCTAGGAGCATTCAAATGCATCTTGAACTCTGTCAGGCTTTGTGCTGTGCCCACTTACTGTAACATGACAGATATGTTATATATTGTTTCTTCTTCAGCTTTTGCCTTCTCACTGTATGTACAGAGCCACACCCATGCAGGCACAAAGAAAACTTGAATTTTTTTTTCATTAAGTGGGAGCACATATGGAGAATTAACACTGAATTCCTGGGTTTCGTTTAGCTCTACTCTGTTTTTCAAGATCTTTAATTCAACAAATTGTGAATCCTATTATCTCAGTTTATCACATAGTATACTGAACGCGTTAAAAAAAAAAAAAATCTTTGTTTTTCACAGCTAATTTGTCATTTCATATATCCAGTTTCTAAAAACTTTAATAGACATTATACATCTAATTAATTTTTAATACATCTTTGATTTCTTTTCCTCTGGATAAATTCCTGAGTGAAGATTCAGTCAGAGTTTTAACCACGAATCTTGAAGAAAACTCTATGCAACTGATTACAAAGAAATTATCTTTTCCTCTAAAAGGCTAACTATGCTCTAAACTGATATAGCTGCCTACATTTCAGGATGGTAGTTGTCCTAAAATGTTGAATTTATTTTTAAATTAGATTTTTTTACTACAGAGATGCTCATAAATCAGGGCATGCTTTGCCATATGAGGTTTTAGTACAATAATGTTGAGTGCTTGGTTTTGGGTTTTTTTTTGGTACTTAGTACAGTTTGAGTTGGACAGTATTGTCAAACTGCCGAGTTATTGAAGCTCATAAACCTTCTCACTGACCTCAGTATTTATAGAAATGGAACCTAAGTCTGTCTGTAAATGTGATCCTGAAACAGCTAAAGTTACAAGGATTAAACATGCAGGTTCACTACTTTAATATTTTAATTATCCCCTGAAATGTTTTACAGAAGAGGCTGAGAAGTATAATGTGCCAAACCCAGGAGATTTTGAATGAAAATATCTGCAATTCTTAACCTTGCCTGTATAAATATGTTGAGAACATATGCAGTAACTTTGACTGTGGTGCAAATTTAGCTAAAATCAAACAGGAATTTTACATAAAAGCTGGAATGAATTGCTAATTCAAGCAGGAAGAGTACAGAGCCCTTGAATCGTGCTACTCCATGTTTCAAAGTTGTGGCAAGGCTGTAATGTCAGAACTCAAGAGCTGGCAAACTGCACCCACAATTAATGTCAAATAGATGTCTAAAGTGTGGAGAAGGCTTGTCTTCAAGAGCAGAAAACCAACACATATTTTATATTTCTTCCATGTGTGAATGTCAAATCCATTATTAAAGCAGCATATGTAATGGGCTGCTAAGAATTTCACCAGCACAGACAAATTGGGTGGATCAATATGTTACTACATCGTCAGTACAAACTGACTTTGAGTTTAGGTAATGGCTGACAAAATGGTTCAAGAGGAGTATGTAGTGCAAATAATTGCACCTCCCATTAGAGAAAGCTCCCTGCTTATTCCAGTGATGCCACAGAAGGCTATAACTGCTGCTAGTTTGCTGAGCTGGCAGAAAAAGCAAGGAAAGCAGGAGGCTGAAGCACTGAAAGCACTATTCTGCCTTTGCAGTCTCAGAGTTGAAGGAAGTTTGAAAGATACCAAATATAGTGAGTCAGAGAGTCAGCATACTAAGTGTGCACATCTTCACAGATTTTTCATCCCCAAAGATCTATGAAATTTATTGAAGATAGCTGCATTTGTCTGAAAAAAATTGGTTCAGCACACATATTGCATAAAGGTCAGGTATTTTGGTTTAGCTGTGTCATGATGTGCAGTTACGGTAACAATTATATATAGCTATCATGCCAGGGGTTACAACTGAATATGAGAGTGGAAATTCTTTGTGGATATTCCATTCTATGTTAACATTCTTGCTGTACTGTTGATGATTATGAACTCAGCACTGCACACAGCCCAGCACTTTCTGCTTGGGGAAAACTTCTGTATTTTTGTTGCTTAGAAGAGCACTGCCTCATCCCTAAAGAGCTACCTGACTGAGCCTGTTCCTATACCTGGTTATTTGTATACCTGATGCACACTGGCAAACCTGCCTTAGTCTATCAATATATGTGTGATCCCATGACAGGCCAATGGACTGATACAACACTCAAATGATTCTACCAATGCTGCAAGAAATTCTTGTTCCTGCTGAAGCTCTCCCTGTGGCATCAGCCCCATAGCCAGATATTGAACCATGACGTCTATCCAATCCTTTCATCATTTGAAACCATGGCAGGATTGTGTCACTTGTCTCAGTCCTCTGACCTTCACTTCCAGAGCTCAGTTTCCCTTGGCACGCTTGGGATTGATCCAGCAGTGTCATTGGTGTCCAGATGGACGAACAGCAGAGGTAAGGTAAGGTAATGAACAGGCCAAGGGTAAGGTAAGGCTTGGTATTTCTTCCATAACATTTGGGGCTGTATTTGTTTTATATGGCAAGGTTTTGGGGTGGGTCAACTACGTAGACACCAATATCAGAGAAGAAAAGGGAGGAGGTGCTCCAGTGCCTGAGTGGAGATTCCCTTGCAGCCCATGGGAATGAGCATGAGTGTTCCCTTGCAGTCCATGAAGGACCACATCTGCACACAGCCACTCTGCAGCCCTGGGAGGAGCCCAGGCTGCAGCAGGTTTAATCTGAAATACTGCAGCATGTGGGAAGGACCTATGCTGGATCAGGGAAAAAGGTGTGAGGAGGAAAAAGAGCAACAGAGATGTGTTACAGACTAAAACCAACCCCTGTTCCCTATCCCCCTGTACTGCTCAGGAGGAAGGAGACAGAACAGTCATGAGTGAGGTTGAGCCCAGGAGGAAGGTGGGAAAATGAGAAGGAAGGTGTTTACTGTTTTGCTTTGTTTTTTTCTCACTATCTTACTTCGCTATTAAAAATTACATTTATACCCCCAGGTCAAGTCAGTTTTGTTCATGACAATAACTGAGCAATCTTCCTGTCCTTGTCTTGACCCACAAGATCTTTCATCTTCTTTTGCCCTGTCTTCTCGAGGCAGCTAGCCAAGATTAACCCACTACAGAGCACCAGCAAGAGCCAAGCTTCCCATGCAAGTTAGAGCCCATTGGGTAGGTATTTCCATCCTTACAGGTACCTGCAGCTGTTTCTTATCTTTCTCATTTTGATCAGCACCTCACTCTCTAGCATGAAAAAAAATGACCAAACCTCCACTATTGAAACATGAACTGAATATTTTTTTTTCCTAGGTGAGATATTCACAACTTACAGAACATGTATTATTTAATTCTACAAGCCCTGTTGATTATAATATTCAATTATTTCAGTAATTCAGCCAATGCCAATAACACGTATGTGACTATGTGTGTATGCATGAACACTAAGGTGTTGTTATCCCAAAGTGATTATATTAGCAAGTGATATACAAGTCTTTATATAAATAACAAATGGTAGTTAAGTTTTATTCCTAATGGGTTGGTGGTAATGTAGTTTGCCTTAAGAAAGACATTACCCTATGCAAAGTCACAAATAATATATACTGCTAAAGTCAGTTACATTCTTTTTAGGATAAACAAATAAAAACAAATATAAAAGATATGCTAAAATACTCTACAAAAAGAAATCATAAATAAATGTGCAAGAACTGCTAAAATATGAGCCGGTAAAATGGTAATGTTGCATTTTTCATGTTATGTTGCCATTATGTTTAATACAGTGTTTCCTCATATCAACATAAGAATTTTAATTTCTTTGGTCGTTATTAGAAAACATGTTTATTACTATTTTTATAAAAACTGAATAAAAATTGGATGAACAAGAAACTTTGAAAATTAAAATTAACAGCTTTTATATCTTTTGTTGTTGAAATGGTGGAGGCCTGCTCTTGTTCAGTTTAAATTAATGCAATTTTTACTTGTGACTTCTCAAAAGGCTGCAAGGTAGCAATATTGTGTTTCTAAGAGATAAAGAAAGGTTGGAAATATGACTTAATCTCCTATACTGTGTGAACAAGATAGTTCATAGTCATTACTTCTGAGGACGACAAACCTCACCATTGCCAGGGTAAATTGGTCAATTTACAACTAACTTCTATGGCATTTTGGTCTTGCTATGCTCTGTTTACTTTAAATGCTTGTTCCTCAGCTTTAAGAGCAATAATGCAGGGGAGGATCTTTTTTTTTTTACAGTCAGTAAAAGTAATCTCAATCACTCAGCTCTATATACATTTTTAAATACATATTACTCAAGTCTAACTCCTGCATTAATACAATTGAATGGACCTTTTCCTATAATGCAGTCATAAACACTTTCTTTTATATTATAGAAGAGTGGATAGACATAAACACTCAGATGTATTTCTGGGTTTCTACGTTGTACTAGAGACAGAAATCATGCATTTTATTTGCTCTCTTTTTATGTTATGTTCCATTAAGGGAATGGAGCAGTGTGAAACCTCTGCGCACTATGAAATCACAGACACAATCTGCTGAAACTATGTCACTAAATATGTCAAGTGTCAGCTAAGCATGTCAACTAAGAGTGAATATGCTAAATTATTGGGTAAAGGTGTTTTTTTTTCCCCAGAAATATGGTGCAATATCACGGTGTATGGAACTGATAACAAAAAAACCCAAAAAACCCTAAAACAAACAAACAAACAAACAAAAAGAAAAGATAAAGGAATGTTGCTTTTCATGGCATGTTGGAATTTATGTTTCTCACATGGGTGAGAATGTGTTTTCCTCAGGGAGCTATTTGCCACACTCAGGGCAGCCGAGATTTCACAGAAAGTAAGATATAGAAGAGACTCTGCGAGCCTGAGGGATCAGGATACTTGGCTGAGAAAACAAGAGACAAGCTGACCAAGCTGATAGCAAAAAACCTGTTGAAGATTATGGGGAGTTTGTTACAATTTCCAATCATGGGTTACTTCAGACCAAAGGTGCACCAAGGACCATTATCAAAGAACAGTGAGTGAACAGAGTTATGTGTGGTTTTTTTTTTTTTTTTTTTTTTTTTTTAATTTTTTCCACTGTGTCAATATGGAAATGTGTAGTAACTTTTAATTTGGTCTATTAAAAAAATCAAGTCTTTTTAGTACAAGTCTGACAGAGCCTCTCCCTTTTATTGTGAAGGATTTGGGGTTAGATTGTTTTTTGGGGGGAGGAGGGGGCAGGGAGATAGCTTGATAAGTCACCTTCATTCCTAATTGGAGAATGTTGCACAGGAGACAGGCAAATCTACCTCAAAGCTCATGTTAACATCAGGTCTCTTCAAAGTCCTTAGGGCACACAGGTTCAAAGCATGCTTCCAGGTGGAAACAAAATGACTCTTTTTCTTGGAGCAGTGAAAATTTGCAATCTGCATCAATTTAGACAATAAATGCAATAATTGCAATAATTACTTTTAATAATGAACCTAATTATTAGCAATTATTATTAATAATTAGTTATTAGACAATCATTACACTCCACAGCTGAGACCATTCTGTCTTCAAAGAAGTAAGAGATAATGCACTAATACATACTATAAATTCTTCCTTCCTTATATAGAATCTTTTCAGTTTATTTTAAACTGAAAACAATTCTGTTTTTGTTGTTTCCAATGCAAAATAAGATGCATTACTCCCTGCCAACTGAGACTGAGAGTCTCAAAAGCTTCTGGGTCTTTCCCATTTAGCCTTCTACATGGCAATGATACCCAGGCCTAAAGAACACACATGTCAATACTCAGAGGAATAGAATGGGACACACAAATCTGCTCCTATTATTTTCTAGACTAGTGAAAAAGCCTTGACACTGTTAATGTGAGAGGACATTCTACAGATTCTGATTTGCATTGGGAATGCAATCAGTTCCTTTTCAGATTCCCTACAGCTAGTTTTGCTTTGGCTTCTTAGTAGCTGTTACTATATCCAAATTATCATTCTGCCTCAAAACTTTAGGTGGATATGATTCAATGCTTTTCTTTAACTTACAAGAGAGTATGTTTACATGGATGTAACTGAAAGGAGTTTCCCTCCTGGCATAAATGTTATGGCACCACAGAAGACACATGAGCAGATGGCATAATAGTCTTAAAATACTTATTTGCATCATTATCAAGAGAAGTTACACTGGAATCAGTGGAATTAAACTTACTTTAACTTTTGTGTGAGATGGAAACTCTTTTCAAGGAAAAAGGAAAATTTGTGTATTTAACACCTTTAATTTCAGAAACCCAAAGTAGTGCACTAGTCATTATAAAAATAGTGTTTGCTTTACTGAATAAGATCTGTCTTCTGAATTATCTGTCCTATCTCTAACTGTAACCAATAGTAACCAAATATTTTTCATAAAAGTCGTCATGTAGCAAGTGGATGCAAGGTAATTTATCAAACATTAACATCCCATCTTAATCCATATTTGGATGTTTAAATTGTGAATAATGAATTTTTGTCAACCCTGCAAAGCATTTCAATGTATTAAATTATCCAGCCCAACATTCTTATTGCTTGTCAGCAGGGACAAGTCCCATTTCTGCCTGAGGACAAATAATATCCTCACAAAGTTGATGCCACCTTCCTTTTCAGAAGTTAAGGGAATAAATTTCCCTCTGATCCATTTGGTAGCCATGTATTTTGATACCTGATTTTTGTAAAATCTTGTAATTGCAAACTAGATAATGACCTAGGATAAAAGCTTATTTGTTTTTGCTGTGTTTTGTTTTGTTTTTTTCTTTCCAGTATTATCCTCTACCAAATCTCTACTTAACTAGAATGAATATCTGTCACGGAATTGCATGGTGACTAACACTGACTATGACTATCCCAAAGTTATTGAGCTGGAAAGGCTGGGATATTTGATCTATTTTAGTATTACTCAGTACATAAGGATCGTTTTTATGCAGTGGATTATATTATTTGCCATATGAGTATGGCAAAACAAAAAAGACTGAACAAATCAGGTAATGTTTGTCTCATCAGCTTCTTCCAAACTTTAGTTAACTCCATGAATAAGAGAGTACATTGTACAGCATGCCAAGAATATTAGATATTGAGGAGTTAATGTGACAGATGGGATATAAAAATATTAATAAAATATAATATATTAATGAAATAAACCCCGGTACAAGTTCCAGGTGGGCACTAAGGGCTGCAGAGTAGGAAAGATATTTGTGGCCCAGTGAACATCAGTGATGAACTATTCTCAGTCTTCATGATCCCATGCTATCATGGGCATAAGAAGAGAAAATGTACAAACTTTACAGCCCCCTAAAATCCAGCATAACTGCTCTGGAGTGTACAAACAGTCCCCAAATGGTGTCATGTACTCCCAATTGACAGTCAATGTCAACACCGTGCTGAGGTGCAGCAAGACAGAACTACACGGCGCACAGCTAAACAAACAATATACCTTTTAAAGGCAGTAGGTGAAATTGTTTCCATCACTCCTGTGGCACATTGGGCTTTATACCTGGAATTACAGGCAAAGATGCAGAAAATATTGGAAGACGGAAATAACAAAGAAAAAAGGATAATATGATTTATGATAGTGAAATGTAACCTTGAGTAAAATCTTTATCATTTTCAGGACTATGGTGCTTATGTGGAAAGATTTTTTTTTAAGTAGTGATCCATTAACAATAGAGATGAGGAAGAGAGAAAATGTTCTAGTAGCTGTAAACATTAGTATTTCATGGGAAGAAAGTGTAATCATGGAATAAAAGGGACCTCAGTTCATAACATTAGTGCTATCCCTTCCTTGGTAATCAGCAATAAAAAGAACTGTATTTTTCATATGGAGACAGATCAGTAATTTAATTTAGTCATGACATTCAGAAGAAAGAAAAAATGTTTTCAAAATAAATAATAGCTATCCAATTAACCTAAAACTGTTTCAAGTCTCTTTGTAGCTTTGGAAATAAATTAAATTGCTTATTAATTAGGTATCAAAAATATAAAGATAATTTTATTTGCAAAAACTATTAAATCCATTCAGTTATAAACAAAAAAGAAACTAAAACAAACCAGAGTTTTAGCAGTGTTAGAACAAAAAAAAAGAAGAAAAAAAGAGGACAAGAAATCTGTGTATGTCTTTAAGGTTTTAAGTGGGTTATTTCCAAATTACTTGAAAGAACTGATCAATATTTCATAGAATCTCACCACTGTATGTAGTTGTTTAAGACACTTTGATCAAATTGAATTATGAGTCTTTTATCTCATTGTGGCAGTCAACATTTCCAATAGATAAATGTTGACAACAGTGGTTCTGAGTCTCTAATTATATTGTCCACAAAAAAAAGGGTCAGCTTTTTGAATAACAACTGAAACAGTCATGACCTGGCACTACAAAAATAGCCAGATTAATGGACATTAAATGTAAGGAAAAAACTGAGTCACTGGCAAATGTGCAAATAATAATAAAAATGTTAATACATCTCAAGTGATATTTCACTGAGGCTTTAAGTAGTCCAGAAAAGATGCAGAGAAAACAGCACCATTTAGACATTTTTCAGATACAGAGAAAAAAGCAATCTTGTTTTCACAGAATCATTGCATTGGTGAGGTTGGAAAAGACCTCTAAGATCCGCAGGTGCAACCTTCGACCTGCCACCGCCGTGTTCACCACTCACCCAGTGCTACACCAACATGGCTTTTAAATCCCTCCAGGGATGGTGATTCCAGCATTTCCCTGGGCAGCCTGTGACAATACTTGACAACCTTTTCAGTGAACAAATTTTTGCTAATATCCTATTTAAACCTAACCTGGCACAACCCAAGGTCACCTATTACTTGGGAGAAGAGAACCCCCACCCAGCTACAAACCCCAGTCAGCCACTTTTAGACAGTCTTACCTGAGCTTCCTTTTCTCCAGGCTAAACATCCCAAAATCCCTCAGCTGTTCCTCACCAGACTTGTGCCCCAGACCCTTCCCCAGCCCCACTGCCCTTCTCCAGACAAGCCCCAGCCCCACAATATCCTTGTTGCAGTGAGGGCCCAAAGCTGAATCCGGCATTCAAGCTGTGGCCTCACCAGTGCCCAGCACAGGGGAACAGTCGCTGGCCTGCTCTTTTGGCCACCCCATTTCTCATGCAAGACAGATGTTATTGGCCTTTTTGACCACCTGGGCACATGGCTGTGGTAGCCACCTCGCTACAATACCATAGGTATGGTAACTCCCCCATCTGATATGTATGTCAAGGCTACCTGCATTTAAGAGTACAGGGTGTTAAAGTAGACAAAGTTGGTGCAAAAGACTAAATAAAAAAAAAAAAAAAACAGTCTGCTGAAAGGTTGGATTAATTTCAGTTTTGTTGATGCATGTGCCAATTAAACGCAGTATTTGGTTTCTTATGAAACGTTCTTTTCTTTACTGAGAGTTGTTAAAGTTTAGTGTGACTAATGAATTGTTATTGTAGGAAAAGTGAGTTAGGAATCGGTAGAACATAAAATAAGTTTTACCAGCCAAAAGTTAAGTTTTTTGAAATCAAGAGGTTGGGGGAAAATCTGATTAAGTTTAAGATATGAGTACATTACTTGAAAGCAACCATTACTGAAGTAAAAATCAATTATGATAAAGAAACATTTGCTACTTTTAAAGCCCCTTTGGACAAGTGCAAAAGGACATTCCCCTTTCATTGTCTGAAAAAGGTCTTTGAAGGAGGTCTCTGATGTTTCAGGCAGACCCTGTATTGATCTGTAAATTGGCAAGCCACATGCCCCTCCTTTGCAGTCTTTGACTCCAGGAGAATTTTATTTAAATTTTAAAGAATTACATCAAATTGCACACTTTTTATCTAGTTTTATATATTAATTTTTCATTGAATAGACTGTTTTTCTCTAGCACCATTTTTTTTCTGCCCACACAGGTGTAGAACATACAGTCTACCATGTCTTCAAAAGCATTAAAGAGAGATTTTTTTAAAAAAAAAAGGCTATAAAGGTTAATGCCAATATAAGAACCAAAACCAGTCTGTGAATTACTAAGCATTCAAGGACAATTTAGATATTTCTGATAAGAAGTTTGTGTTATCGTTTCTCAGGAAAAAAAATAAAGAATTGGGAAACACTGATTGAGCTTGGTTGCTGGGTTTAGGAAACCATAGTCTAACCCACTGTACCCAAAAAGCAAATGGGTGTATCCACAAATGCTAACACTGAATAGAATTTCCAAACTCTACTCAGATGAAATAACCACTGGTAGAAGAAGACCTGGTAAAGAATAGTTAATCAAGTTTTAGTCTATAATTATCTAGTTTAACTTGTTTTCTTCTCAATCTCTGTAGTTCCTTTCTCCCATATGTTATTTTCTTTTGCTAAAATATTCACTATATAAACTTTTCTTCAAATATTTTTCTGACTGCATAAAAGTCAAAAATGGATGTGGAGTTCTGTTGCACCGTAGTTTCTGGGCATATTAATCAAGATCTTGTCAAGAACTCCATCAAGATTGCTCATCTCAATCCTATGTACATTCATGCATTAATTGTGGTTGTCCCTAAACTTACTAATATTAAATGAAGAACTCAGAGAAACGTTTTACACTGAGAGTCACTTCTCATTTCCATAGTTTTACTTTTCAGTAAGCAGTCAATTCAGTAACAGTTTAACAAGTTCACTAGATCACATCATCATCCTTAGGATGGTTAGCATTTACAAAGAGAACAATTGTGCTGTACCTGGAGGAACGTACAGCTCCAGAATCCAAGATTCACTTATTTTGGAATCAGATAAGAATCAAATGGAACCCTTTGGGAACTGCTGAAATCAATGTTTGTGCTGATTGTGACAGGAAATATTTTCTTTTCTGCAACAGCTGACACACAGCACCTGGAACAGAACTGAGTGGCTGACTGTGGGATTAGATGTATACAGTATGTCAAAGACCTACTGAGGAAAAAAAAACAAAACCATGTTTTGGTTTCATTATGCCCCGTTTTCCAAAGAAGAATGTTGCTTTCTTTCTTTTGCATAGTTTATACTGAATTTTGCAGTTAAGGGATGTTACTTGCTGATATAAACTGAAAGTAGCTAGGAGCAAGATTTTAATGTTTAGGAGAGGGGAGAATCTCATTACTGGATTTTGAAACACTTAGAAAATCCCAGTCTATCCTTCTCAAGATTAGAAAAGATATATCTAAGCTCATGCCTTACCATGATGTATGAAACAATGTTTGGTTTTGGTTTTTTTTTTTCCACTTAAGTAATAATAATGATTTTAAAATGGTATTGATACAAAACACAGCCACATCATTCTAACAGAAATAATATACTCACCACATTTTAGCAAGTTAATTTAGGAGTACACTTGTAGTTCTGGAGGTGATTTCCCTGAATGATGTGTGACAAGGGTATTTTTTCCCTCTGTTTTATTATCATTGCAAATTCTTCCTCAAGTAACCTGCACAGATTTCACGAGGAACCCCAAATGCATTAGGTGATTATGTAATTAGATCCTTTATTGTAATGAGCATGCCATGAAAAAGAATGAATTAAGGTCACAGAGAATAAATTTATCTCTGACATTTGCTACTTCAGAGTGCTTGCTTTTACAGCTCTAGTAGTCTATTAATAGCTTTGTTTGTACAAATGTGTAGATGTGGCATGCCACTATGACATTTTCCTCTCACTTGCAAATTCCAGAAGGAGTTGATTTGAACTGCTTTAAAAGTAGTGTGGTGTTCCTTTGGAAGACATGTTTTTTTCCTCTCAGCTGCAGATGTTAGATGATTCTAAGATGCTTAAAAGAATAACAGAAAATTCAGTAGTTTAGACATCTACAGGTAAGCTTCTTCTGCTCATGTATGAATTGCAGAAAGTGGTGACTAGAACACTCACCTGGGTTGATATCAGAAAAATCTGGGGAGCTACTTGTGGAATGCAAATTCAGTAAATACTTTTTATCTGAAGGAAGCCTGTAAAGAAAACTGTATTTTTAGGACCCAATTGTATTCAGACTTCTGCTATCTTCATATTTTATTATTGTAAGGTACAGAAGCATTAATTTATGACTTGAATAACTTGTAAGAGAAAAGAATTGGGGTGGTTTGAGCACCATAAACTCTACTGGCTTTAGATGGCTCCTGAAGCTTTGGTGAGTCTCAAAATACAGATAAATCACTCTAAGTCTCCAACTACGTTATGGTTCATTTGTTTTGGTTTTGTTTTTAATTCTATGATTTGAATAATGAAAATATATAAAATAAATTATTTTCAGTTTGGGAT
This sequence comes from Dasyornis broadbenti, assembly GCA_013397935.1. Lineage (NCBI taxonomy): Eukaryota > Metazoa > Chordata > Aves > Passeriformes > Dasyornithidae > Dasyornis > Dasyornis broadbenti. Next base: position 368,884 of record VZRN01002412.1, on the reverse strand, counting down.
GCAGAAATGTATGTATTGACTTGATACTGTGAAGGACTTGACATTTATTTCACTGCAAACAACCTTGGAAATGAGAAAGTTTTCTCACGTCATTTTTTTTGCAAAATAGATCATTTTCTTGGCTGTAAGCCAGGTTTATGTCTCAGTTACTTTAGATTCCAGAAGCAGCATTCTTGTTTGTTTGACTGTCTTTTTTTTTTTTTGTATGCAAATGGACTATATTTTAGCAATAGGTAGCATTCAGGTTTGCATCCTAATTGGTGACTTAGAATGCCCAGCATTATCCTTCAGCAAAGTCAGCCTTTCATATTGAAATCCTTGAATGTCACAATGACTGAGAATAGATGGAGAACTATTAATTATGTTTATTTTAAACTGTCCTAGAGTTTCAATAACTCTCTCTAGAGGAGGTGAAGAGCATACTTACCTACTTGTATAGATGTAATTTTATATGAATGGCCTTAAATGTTCTAATTTGTAATACTGAAAGAGACACTGTGTGACCTCTTTTAGCTGAACAGGAAGAGTCCTTGCAAACAGAATACCAATAGATATGTAGAAACATGCATACATGTTTATATTTGTGTGTTTGCATATATACACAGGCACATACACAGGAAAATAAATAAGGCATAAAGGGATTACGCATTTGCTAATGCACAGACAAGATCACAAGGAGTTGAGAAACTATTAGGCTAAGCAGCAGTGGGTTCAACTCCCCAGTAAAATATAGAAGAGCCTTTGCTGGTCAGTCAGGCACCATTCAGGCAGAAAAGAGCCCTCTGTTGGCAGCTTGCTTTCTTGCAAATCCTCTCAGGCCGATGTTTTTCCACGTTTTTGCTTTAGGGTTTCAAGCCTGGGCATTTCATTGGTTTTACACCTTGAATTTTTTATGTAGTAGTGATCTCTACCTCTATAGTCCTATCAGTGTTCCTTATCTTGCATGGCCCTCACTGCCCTTTTTTAAAATGTAGCAAACGCTTCTGGTCTCTGAGCCATAGTATCAGTGCTGGGTCTTGGATCCTTGAAAGACATATGCAGAATTCCACTTGGGGTGAGAAGAAATCACAGTGATTTAGGAAGGAAAGGGTTATATGGGTATCCTGATTACAAAATTCATTATAGTTAAATCAGTTAGCTTTAGCAAAAAAAGCACTAGACATTTCCATTTGAAATAAATGTAGTGAAGATGGAATGAGCAACTATGTCTTTCTCTTATAATAAGGAATGTTGAGATAGTTCAATAATTTTTGAAGATTGCAGGATGCAGCTACTGCTAAATGGTTTATTAGTCTTGGCACCAGAGAGAAAAGAACTAGCCTTGGCACATAAGACTTTATCAAATCCCATGATTCTCCACTTTACATTTCTCTTGTATATGAGCTTAAGCAGCAACATCTTAGAAGGCTGGCAAATGTCTGACAGCAACAGATGTAGAATTGGAGTATGAAAATGTTAAATGCAATGCACATGGAAACATCTTTTCCTTCACATAAGCATGTGATTTCTATGTATGGCACATCTAGAACAATAATAGTCTATTTTAAATCTTCTGATCTTAACACTTGTTTTAGGAGAAGCAACACTGTTATTCTCAGCTTACAGATGGGAAAACTAGAATCACAGAGCCAGAATAAAAGGGAGAAAACATAGCACAGAGGCTGCAGGGCAGCTCATGGTTTAATTCTCAGTTCAGTATTCTGTCTGTGTGGCTTCACTGCACTCTTGCTCACACTTAAAGCCCCTGTAATACTCCTAAGTATATGACAAAAAGCTGATGCATGCAAGTCAGTCCACTGGGTAACATCATGTGATGAGCTATGATAAGTTCTATTGTTTGAAAAAATACTTCATCTCTACATTCATTCACTAAGGCTACCTAAATCAAATCAGATCCTAAAATGACTTTTCAATAGATTTATTGCCAAGGATAGTTATTTAACCACCTACAAAGTTCTCGGTTCAAATGCAAGAGGATTTAGACATGAAATCTCTGCCTTTCCTTCCGCTGTGATACCACGTCAAGATGCATCGTGTATTTTCCTTGCTTGCAAAAGGAGGATACACAAATGGTATTTCCAAATTACTTGAAATCTGGAGCAAAGTTATGATGGTTTTCTGATGTGAATTAAAACCAGGCCTGCTTCAATATCTTCTTATATTCAGTACCTGCATTGTAATTATTTTGGTGGGAAGGGAACGATCTCAGAGAAGTGAGCATTAGTTGTATAGGATAAGGAGCAAGGAGAGTGACACTGATATGGTTTCCTCTACGCTTCCTTGTAATAGCCCAACACCCCTTGAAATGTGAGAAGAGGCACTGTTCTGATATATAGTGCAGAAATAATTGCCTTCTGTGTTGGTCCAGCACCTAATGCAAAATAAAAGGATATCTAATATTTTATACTCTCTCGCCACACATACAGTAGAAGGCCTTTAAAAGATTTGTGAGAGATCCCGCAATATGATTTTTTTTTTTCTTTTTTTTTGGAAGCATTGGGGTTATTGAAGTACCTCAGACTGTCTTCTGAAGGTTAATTAATTTTATGCTAAGAAGCTAGTCTTTCAGAAGCAGCCATCTAGTGGAAATAGAAAAGCCTTTAATTAACAAACATTGGATCTCATATTCAGTAGTTATATGAAGACACACAAACCTGCAGTTTTTATATTATCACACCATATAATTATTTCTCCATATCCTCCACTACCCCAGGTTTTCAACCAAAAAAAAAATGCAAAACCTTTGTACTTCTTTAAATTGGATCTTGCTTTTTATTATACTGCCACTAATACTAGAAGAATACTTCAGAATATAGAATAAGTAGGAAGATTCTTTCTTTGGAATGTGTCATAAAACAATGAATATTAAATTTTTTGTTTTTAAAGATTGACTTTTATATCAGTGTTCTTAATTCCAAACATTAAAAAGCAGCATTCTAAGAAAAAAAATATATATTTTAAAGCAAATTTCAAGAGAAATGTAAAAATATTTTCCTGTCAATATTTTAAAATGATATTAATACATTACACAGCAGAGATTTTTTAGGACATAAATCACTACAATATTAGAGAACTGTTGATTGTAGTTAAGCTTTTACATTCTGTCTTAAATTTCAGTTTCACTCTCCTGAACAATGACAGAACTGATTATTTTAATCGGAGGTGATGATTAAGAAAAACACTTAGGCTTGCGTAGGTTCCTTTAGTGCTGTAGTTAACAATTTCAGAAGGAGCATTGGCCAAAAAGAGAAACCAAATTATTGATGTCTTGGCATACGATGGTCACTTGGGGAGTCTAATCTCTTAAACAAGACAGTCCCTCACAACTTGGTGCAATGGGTCTCTCCATTGCTGACAGCAGCATCCTTTCCTGATTTCAGCTTCTCCAGATAATCATAGTCCTATAAGACACTTCAGCAGATGCATTATCCACTTCAATTACACCACTTACACGTAAAATATATCTTAAGTATCTCATATGTGTACATAAGACTGTTCTTTGAAACCATTTCTATATCTACATGAATCATTTCTGCTGTTTATTGTGGTTAGCCTTGGCTGAATGCCACCTGCCTGCTCGGCCACTCTTCCTCTCCTAAATAGGACTGGGGGGAAGAAACCTAGATTGAAAATCTCATGGGTTGAGATAAGGACAGTGAGATCACTTAACAGTTACTGTCATGGGCAAAACAGATTTGACTTGGAAAAAACGGAATCATTTATTGCCAATTAAAATAGTGTTGGACGGTGAGAAACAAAGACAAAAAAACGCCATAACAGCTCCTGTCTACTGCTCCTTCCTTCCCACACTCTTCCCCTGCTCTACTGTGGTCCTTTCCACAGGCTGCCATCCTTCACGATAAATCTGTTCCAGCATGGACTCTCCACAGAAGGCACATTAGCAGCACACACCAGTGACCCACAGCAGTTTATGGAAGCAGCCCTGAGTCAAGCCCATTTTCTCAGCTAGCTGCCAACAGCACTGGCTGCATTGAGGACCCTGTTCCCATTGTAGTTACTCAAATTTTAATTATTCAGTAAATTATGATTCTAGTTTGCAATCCCTCCTAATGTTTCTCCATTATCAGAAGGGGCAGGGAGAAAAGGGAGCAGCTTGAGTGGTTTTAATTTTCTAGCTGTGTTTTAAGCCAGCACAATTACAAAACTTGTTGTAAGGCTAATATTTTAATATAATAATTCGGTTTAAGAATGTTTTAAAAGTTAATATCTGAGTTTTTTCATCATGTCTATCTCATATCAAAAGATGTTAGGATGTGAATTTTAAGTTTCTGTAGCACTTCTGTTTTACTTTGAAATCATTTGAGTATGAAGATAGTCATTGATCTGGAAGTAATATTTGAAATTTAAAGAGTGGATAAAAGAGGAATACATTTGAAACTCACTAATTTACGTATTTAAAACAGACGACCTCTGTTTCACCTAAACTAACTATGCTTTACATTTTATTCTGGGTCAGGCCAGAAGAAACATTTAATTACTTATTCCACTTCTTAATTAGCTATCTCCCAGATAACGTTCTTTTTTTTTTACTTCAGCCAAATTCGTCTTGAACTTCCAAGATAACCATTTGTTCTTCATGGTTTCAATTTGAACTCTATCCTTGATCTCATCCAAGTTAAGACAAAAGCCATACCTCCCTGGAAGAAAGCTGAAGTTGTTTGCCCAGTCACAGAAAAATTTGGGCATTCTTAGGCAGAAATATTCTATATAATCATCATCATTGACAAGAATTTTCTGGATTGAATATCAGCAAAATATTAAAGGTCTTTTTTTGGGGGGGAGGGTGGAATGGAGGGGGATGATAAGTAAGTTATAATTTACATACAACAGGTATGTAAATAAAAAGAAATGCCTTTAATAAATTCTATGCCTTCAGAATATCTGTAGGCATGCACTGTGGTGGTTTTGCACTGTGTGCACTTCCCTGTCCGCTGTCATTTTTTCGCACAGCAGCCCAAGTCAACATTTCTAAGAACAGACATCTCACAGTCCATCCTTACCCTAGCCTTGATGCTGTTGAGGAAGCTTCCAGTTTGTTGACAGTGATTTCTCTGTCAGGAAAGGGTTTCTAATCTGGACTAAGGAACTTTGGTCTCAGAGCCACAAAATTAGTATTGTGTTGCAGAACTTTCTGGGATATAGGAATTGTTTTACTAAATCTGTACAAAAGGGTGTCCTGGTTCTGGCTGAGATAAATTGAATTTTCTGCTTAGTAGCTGCTACAGCGCTGCATTTTGTATTTAGTATGAGAATAATATTGATAACACATGGATGTTTTGGCTGTTGCTGAATTGTGCTTACCCTAAATCAAGGACTTTTCAGTTTCCCATACTCTGGCAGGGAGGAGGTGCACAAGGAGCTGGGAGGGAGCATGGCTGGGACACCTGACCCAAACTGGTCAATGGGATATTCCATAACATAGAATGTCATATCCAGTGTATAAACTGGAAGGAGCTGGATGGAGAATGGGCTGGACATCAGTGAGTGTGTGATGAGTAAATACACTGAGCATCACTTGTTTCCTCTGGGTTTTACTCCCCTCCCTATTATTATTCTTATTGCTATTATTTTTGATGTTGCTGCTACTGTTGTTGTTGTTACATTTTATTTCAATTATTAAACTCTTTTTATGTCACCCCTTGTGTTTTACCTTTTCCCAACTCTCCTCCCAGGAGGGAGTGAGTGAGAGGCTGCATGGCACTTACAGACACCTGGGAATAAACCACGATGGTGGGGAACACAGCTTAACTGGTGCCCTGTCTCTGGTTGTTGGCAAAGGTACAGATTTAGACCCAAGTACCTGCTCCAGTGACTGAAATGGCATTAGCTGGAATTAAATAAAACAAAAGGATCATGAGTTTCACATATTTAACATGACCTGTGTCCAAGTTGTCATTGGCTGTGAAATTCTCTTTATCGGCACAGAAAAAAAAATGGTGGGTTTTTACTGTGTTTCTTGCTCTTTTGTTACTTTTTTAAAGGAGATGATACTTCAACATAAAAAGATCAATGTATTTCTATGCTTAAAAACCAGCAAAATTTACAGTGTAAAAAATTAAACTGCTCTGAACACTGTGTTCAGACTGCAAGTTGTTTCACTCAATGTGTTAACTCTGAGATTTTATTAAAAATAGAAAAGACTCATCAAAACATGTTTCTGAGGCATATGCTTCCAAATCATCCGAAGTAGAGAATTTTTTTCTTTTTTTTTTCTTTTTTTTTCTTTTTTTTTTTTTTCTTTAATACATATATTTGCCAGGATGATTTCCCAGAAAGGCGTTCAGAAAAGCCAAAGTATATATATATATTTCTGAGGACACTTAAACTTTTGAAAAAGGCAGCAGGACTAGGACTTTCTGGACTTGATATGGATGATTGCAAAAGGAACCAATAAGGCTGAAGGATTTAAAGGTAGACACTGATGCTTTCCGTTTTGCATCACTGAGATTTAAATGATTAGGTGTAGAAATACTACAGTTCTTAATTTTTTGATAATTCTTCTCACTAATGGCACAGCTGGAATCTTGAAAAAATGAATAATAAAGATTAGCAGCTTCCTTTTGTGTTATTCATGAAAATTTCAAGGATCAGAGTCTTAGTAATTTCTGGTCGAAATCGAAACAGATACAGAATGCTACTAATCCAGCTGTACAAGTATCAGGGAAATGCACTTAATAATTTGTGTTTTGATGGTTTCTTCTCAGTCAATTTTATTGACTATACTACTGAAAGCATCCCAATGTAATTCAGTAAAATCAATTCTCAAGCTAGTATAGATTTTGCCAATTAGATATACACACAATTTCATGCAAAGTCCCTCTGTAGCGTTCTGTTGGATAAGTAGAATGACAAGGAATCTTGGGATTACGTTTTTTTTCCCCTATCCCTAGGCTTTTTTTTAGAGTTGGCATGAAAGAAAGGCTGCACAAACAACCCGTATCCCTTCATACTGGCATGGCTGCAGCAATCTCAAGTTTTATGCTAAGCACAGTGAAAAGCTAATGGATTATAGTGCAAATGCTGGAATTAGAAGATGAGAATTCATTGAGTTTGCAGACCTATAGCTGGCAGATCATGCCCTTGTTTACCTGGAATATAATGATTATTTCATTTTCACCAAGGGCATGAGATCCTAATGCAATACTACAGTAAGACTTCATACCTGTGCTGAAGGCCAACAAAATGCCTACATTCACTGCAAATACCTTTTAAATATGAGAGGCAAAGTTAATGCAAAGCCATTTCCTGTATCCTCTGCCAGAAGTAAATTTTGATCAGGCTGTGAAGAGCTGCCATACACATTTCAAATATTTAGCAATCCATGCCAGCATGCCTGTTGAGATGATTTTGACTCAGTAACTAGTGCTATGATAACCACGATGTGAAGAACAGGGTGACAACCCTTGATAAGCACAAGTGTGAGGAGGAGAGGACATTTAAGGAGTGTGAAAAAGCTGCACGTAAAGTTAACACGGAGTGGGGAGACAAGTGAAAATAGATTTTCACATTCTCTGTGCTTTCAAGATCTTTGCAGTTTTTGCCATTACAAATAGAATGGGAAAAAGTGGAAGGCATGATGAACGCAATCTCACTCTGTTTCTAGTCTATAGGTTTCATTCACCCAAACTGTCAAACAGGCTGACACATTCTCCAGCATGAGCTATATCCTTCTGCTTAAGGTGAGCATATGCAAATTATTTGATTATGCAGATTGTTTCCTGAAATAATTGCATAAATGCCAGACATGGAGGTGTGCAATATGTGGTAGTTATATAAGACAACCAACCTCTAAACAGATTGATTTAAATGTTTCTCATTTCTATGTCCTGTTCTGTAAGTTATTTAATCGTGTAGGATTTTCAGTCTTGCAATTACAAAATGAATTCTGTTTTATTTCAGTCCTTATTGTCACCAAAAATAAGACCTTGCTATTCCCTGTGTGAAGATTCATTGAGGAAGCAGTTGAAGACTCTGTTGGGGTCACTGGGGCTCTGGGAAAACAAGTGGCCTTTTCCTGCCCCCTCAGTCTCCACATGCATCCACCCATTCAGACCTCACTACTGCTGTTCACTCAGCAGATCCAAAAGAAAAAAGCTAGCTGTTGAGATGAAGAGCCCATTCTATCTTCTGTTGAAGTATAATAGAATTACAGAATCATAAAGTCGTTGAGTTGTTAAGTTTGGAAAAGACCTCCAAGATCATTGAATCCAACTTTTAACCCAGCACTACCACATTCATAACTAAACACCACCCCCAAGTGCCACATCCACACAACTGTTGAACACTTCCAGGTGTGGTGATTCCACCACTTCCTTGGGCAGCCTATTCTAATGCCTGATCACACCTTCTGTGAAGAAATTTTTCCTAATATCCCATCTAAACCCACCTTGGCATGACTTGGGCCCATTTCTTCTCATCCTGTCACTTGTTGATGGGGAGAAGAGATTGACCCGCACCTCACTGCAACCTTCCTTCAGGGAGTTGTAGAGAGCGAGAAGGTTCCCCCTGAGCCTCCTTTTCTCCAGGTTAAACACTCCCAGCTCCCTCAACTGCTCCTCACCAGACTTGTGCTCCAGACCCTTCCCCAGCTCCATTTCCCTTCTCTGGACACACTCCAGCCCCTCAATGTCTTTCTTGCAGTGAGGGTCCCAGAACTGAATGAACCCAGGATCTGAGGTGTGGCCTCACCAGTGCCCAGCACAGGGGGACAATCCCTGCCCTGCTCCTGCTGCCACACCACTGCTGATACAGGCCAGGAGCCATTGGCCTTCTTGGCCACTGGGCACTGCTGGCTCATGTTCAGCCACTGCTGACCAGCACCCCCAGGTCCTTTTCCCCATGGCAGGTTTCCACCCATTCTGTCCCCAGCCTGTAGCACTGCAGGGGGTTGTTGTGACTCAAGTGCAGGCCCAGGCACTTGGCCTTGTTGAACCTCAGGCCACTGGCCTCACCCAATCTATCCAGCCTGTCCTGATCCCTCTGCAGAGCCTTCCTGCTCTCCAGTAGATCAACATTCCTGCCATGATATTTGCCCTGTTCATCTTCCACCTGATTCTTACCCGCAAACCCTCTACCCCATTGTCTCCGTCATTAGGCTCCAAAGAAAACACACCCTGACGTACAGGGCAAGCCCCCCACCTTTCCTTCCTTGCCCATCCTCTCTGAAGGGTTTGTAGCCATCCACTGGAGCCCTCCAGTTGCCTGAGTCATCCCACCATGTTTCTGTGATGGCAACTAATATCAAAGTCTTCCTACTGCACCATGATTTCCAGTTCCTCCAGTTTGTTGCCCAGGCTGTATGCATTGGTGTAGATGTCCTTCAGGGGGTTATGGATCCCACTGCCTCTTCAGGGGGAAAAGTTCAAATTCCTGCATGATTGTTCTCAGAAGCCTCTGTGGTTTCTAACACATAGATAACCCCTGCATCCTTGCTGCTGCAAATTTCTTTGCAAGTAATGCATAGGCACAAAAAATGCTTTAAAGGACAGTGGCATCATAGTTACAAAGAAAGGATTGATATTCTGAGCTTATATGTCACTGCAGGTATTGAAAATTTTGATAATTGAAAATATTGATAGTTTTACATCAAAATTTTCTAAACCAAAGCTCTTTAAAGGCCCAAAATGTTTCAGTTTCCCAAATGTCCTTGAGCATCTCAAGTTCTGAACAGATGTGACTACATCCAAACTGCTGGACTGAGTAATGTGTAAGTGCCATAAATATTTCAAGGTTTTTAACTATTGTTCCAAAATTCGAAAAATGACACCCTGAATACTGTTTGGCACTACTCCATTGACGTAAGTATGGATTTAAGGAAGAAATTTGGATAATATCTGAGTCAAAGATGGCAAGAAAATCGCACAAAGCCTTGATGCTGTTTAAAAGGTTTAAATAACTCAGCTGAGGCTGGATAAAAGGATGATTTTAGACAACAGAAATAAAAAACTGTCTGACATTAATAGGTAGAAAAGTTACTGATAAATTTGGGGTTGGTTCTGAGTGGTTTTAGTCCACCTTTAAACAAGCAGAACTCCAGTGACTCCAGTAGTTCTGATTTATGCTAGTATAAATGAGAGAAGAATCTACCCATATGTCTTCCTGCATGCCTGTAATAAATCCTGCAGGCTATTGGTGCTATATAAATAACATATTAGGGTCGGGATAAATTGCCAGACAGAGGGTTACATATAAATATTGTCAGAATTGGGGTTTATAAGGTGATTTTTGTGACATGGCTTACAAATAATGTCGTCACACGCAGATTTTTCACAAATTATTCAGGAACAGGATGAAATAGCAGAGGCAAAAAGAATTTGGGGTTCAAGTGAAATTTCTAAGCAGTTTGTGGCAAAATTCAGATTTGTTTTCAGGTTTTAATTTTGTATTTATCTTACAGTCCACCTCTTGCTCTTTTTCTTGTAATATTGGTTGCAATATGACAAAGACAACTGCCCCTTGCAGCCTGCAGTTGGGAATATTTCTGTTGGAGCAGTGAAAGATACTGGATTTGCAAATACTGGACTTGGATGCCCTAAATTTCAATAGTGGGCTGAGAGTTTGATTTTTTTTTGCTCTTGTCCCCCTCCATCACCACTAACACAACCCCTGCTTAATTTGGTTCTTAGCTGGAGGAAGATGTCAGTGCCATTTGCAGAGCATTTAACTGTGAAGATAAAATCACTGCTTTCCAATATATCCCCAAGAGGCTGCAGTGAGAGCTCTTTATTTTGTAGTTTACTAAATTGTAAATAAATAGACAAAGATATGCTGACCTTCAAGAGCTGTTTTCAATTTATACCTCTCTTTTTATTACTGTTTTAGACTCAGGACTGACTGATTTTTTTTTTTTTTCCCATGTGTTTGTTTATTTAAGTGCAGTACTTCTAGAAAACTGAGTCAAAGATATGATTTCCAGACAGCAGAAGTCAATTTAAATTTTGGGATTTCTCCCTAAATCACAACTAACCAGCTTACAGACTAATAAACAAACCTTAGCCCTCAGACTACAACTAGTGTAGTCACATGGAAGACTGGTCCTTAGTATTAATTTATGACCCGCTGTAGATCTAAGTTTTCATGGATTGTCCAATGCCCACAATTTATGAATACAGCTGTTGTCTCACAAGTTCAATGAATTTTTATTTTCTTTCTTATCTCAAAGTTTATGTTTATCCTTACTGTTATTTTTAAATGTTTTTAAATGTGTGAATGTTAGGATGGCTTTAGTTCTGCAACATTTTTATGTTATGAGTGTTAATAACTGATTCCAAGTAAGAAGAAATTTATAATTAATAGGCTCATTTTACTGTCTGTGCATTTTGCTAATACACTTACATTTTGCTCTAAGCTTTCTGGCATAAGTGTCTATGTATTCTTGATGGTGTGTCTTCAGAACCTCTATTAATGCTAAAAAGATTTATACCTGCACTGTAAAAGGCATATACTGTGTCTACTTTTAATCCATCTCTCCTAAGTAAACTAATTCCCAGGAATCTGTAGAAGTAAAGGTAGAATAAATTCACGATAAATTTCTTGGATGGTTACCATGAGGACTGCTCTTCCTTTGAGATGTAAATTTTTTTAAACCCACATTCAATACAGTTTTGTATTGCTGTTTCTTTCTATAGTTATATCCTATCGTTTTGCACAAGTTCTGAGTGACACATCTGTAAAAAGATGCAAAGACTTGTGGAATATTCATGTGACTGATGGATCGGATCCCTGCTTTCAGTCACTTTCTGAAGAGTCAAGCTAAACTCCAGCTATACTCAAAGCCTACAAGTAAATTTTGTGGTCTTGTCTCATGTCCTGTCAAGGAAAAGTTAACATTGGTTCACAGTTTATCAGAATAGTGATGAATATTTATCAACATTGACCGACTCTGGATTTTGCTCAAGTTTAAGCAGAGTGGAAAATTTTGAAATTTGATGTATTTATGTAGGATTCGCATTCTACCAGCTCAGATTAAATGTGCTTTTATTCCTTCAGAGTACAATTAAAATTAATTCCTACATTTTGAGATGGAGCAAACTCTGGTTAATACGTATTCTCTCACTTGATAAGAGTGGCTGTGATCCTTCATAAGCTGCTAACCCCACTCCAGCTCTGAAGGGGTGGATATGGATGCAATCAGCTAAGTGGTCTTTATGCTGCCTGGCATCAGCACAATCAGATTTGGTCATGGGACACAAGGAAAGAAAAGTGCGGATCTCAGACAAGGAACTGACAAATAAAAAGTTATTTGCTGTAGTAACCAGGGCAAGGGACAATTACTGGGAGCAAGCGTGGAAAGGGCACAGTAGTTTAAATAAGCTGAGACAGAAATTGCAAAGGTAAGATTTGTACATGGTCAAATATAGAAGAAAATTTTATTGTTGTTTTGGAGGCCATAGTAAGAGCTGAGCTGGAACAATAATTGCCTTATAATGTGCTTATAAGCTTACAAAATACATAATTTTATAAAAAACAGAGATTCTAACTTGAGATACCTGTTTCTGTGATAGCTGCTTAACAGAAGGCAGAAACTGGCACCTTTTCAGATATCACTTGGGAGAAAAACTGTGAAACTGTGAAGATACTCTATTACTGTGTGACAAGTTTGAAAGGTAGTCTTTTAAATACAAACAATCCATCAAATTAATTCTTAACGGGTTATTGATCATAATGCAAGGAAAGGGTATGATCTCAGTTAATCTTAGTTCTACAGTCTCAGACACTTGATTTCAGAAAAAAAAAAAAAAGTTTATTCTGAGCCATGATGTGTCTCTTTTTGTGGTATCCAAAGTGGAAGCAATTTCCTCTGGCATTCATTCATTAGTTTCACCTTTATTTATTCCATTATTCCCTACAAGGCCCATTAAGAAAAGGTAAAAGAGACACAAATCTTGGTCATGATTGTGGATTTCTTGCACAACAGAGAAAAAACTAAGGACTTAGTGTAAGAAAAATAGGAAATAGTAAGGCTATAACAGGCAGGGAAAAAAAAAAAAACAATAAAGAAAGAAATAAGGAAAATAAGTAGGAAGAAAAAGTATATAGTGTTCAGGGAATAGTACAGGAGACCTTGAAAGAAGATAGGAAATTCTTGAAGGAAGAAACTGAAGCACCCTAATGTGAGCCCTTGATTCTTCTGAAATCCCAGATTTTATGGATGTTAAATATATTAAGCACAAAGCAAATAATTAAAATTTTCAGAATGTAAAATAGGTTCAGGATTTAAAAGCAGTCTTCTACTGCACCAAAAGCAATAGCTACAAAAGCAACTGAACTGCCTTGGAAGGTTGTTTGCAGGGGCATGCCTTTTTTTTTTTTTTTTTGCTTCTTTTTTTTCTGTGCAGCATGACTCTTTTAGTCCTGTCAGTGTACTCCCGTTTGTATTCATTATGCAGATTCCTAACAATTTTTCTTTTTAAATTTAGCATGCATCAGGTGGCTTTCTCAGTGATACTGGAATGTAATAAACAAAAGTGACTCACAAGGTCACTTGGTGCCACTCCTATGTTAATAAGCTGAGTTTTCCCCAATTCCATGAGGAAGAATTGCTTCTGCTGTGAAGGTGAAGCAGATTCTGAGGGCAGAATCTGTGACCATGGTGACCTATCCTAAAGCTTGCAACTAAGTGAGCACAGTCTTCTCTCTTCTTGCTGATAAACGGTTGCATCCACTGTTGCTGTTTATGCGAGTAAATATTTCCATTCCCACGAGAGATACTTGCAAGAAAAAATAATCTCATTGTGTTTTAAAAAACCCTTCTTTTTACTTTTTCAAAGTATTTTATTGGGTTTTGAACTCTTTTAGCTTAAATACAGCAGTGAGAAATAGAAAATGCTAAAGTTGTTAGTAATGATTTACTAAGCATGTTCTGATTCTTTAAAATACAGCCTGTTCATTAACTTATATTTATGAACATAAATGTTCATGTGTCTGTACCCTAAAGAATATTTGATATAAAACAGAAGTGGCTGAAAAAAATCAGCTGGAGAAACTTCCAGCAAGTGAAACTAGATTTGTTTCTTTCATGAGGCAGAAAGCCCTTTTGGAATAGCCCTTCTTTATTCATAAATCAACAGCAGACAATACACAAAAGTAAAGGTGTTTATCTTTGGAAATACAAGGTCATGGGAATAAAAATGAAGATAAGATGTTCTAATTTTATACTGTCTTATCAAACTGTGGATGTGTTTGTGCTAGTGTTTTGTGTCTTCCAGAAAGTAGACAGGTATAGGAAAGTGAAGGAGGATCCTTAAATTTTATTTCATGCCCTGAAGTATAAATTAGCACACTGGAGATATGACAGGATAATTCAAAAATTGAATATTAATTTGAAGAAGAATATCTGGCTCAGGAAATAGAGGAAGGGCTATAGAATTAGCTGCTGTTCCATGTATCTGAGATGCACACGCTTGTTCTCAGGTTATCGCAGAGGGAGTCTGAAAGTATCTGATAACACCTGACATTGTCAGCTTTAAGGATCAGCTGGATGGGACTTTTCATGCACAAATGCAAAGTCCATTTTAGATGCTGTCCAAAAGGTCTCTTGCTGCCCCTTCAAAAGGTTGAGAACAGTCCACTTGTCCCAAGTCACATCTCCAGAGTCATATACATATCTCAAAACCCTGCCGTGTCTAAAATTAGCTAAAAGTCTTGTGAGCTCCTGCTTGGTTACAGAAGAAGTGGAAAAAAGAGATAGGGGAGTTCTAGCTGTGTAACACATCCACCACGGAGGGACGTTCAGTAATGCAGAGTAGCAGGTAACTTGAACAAGAATGGCCAGGAGGAGTGAAGAGCTTTTCGGACAACCAAGGAGAATGAAAGAAATGCAAAATAATGTATTTAGGAAAAATTACTTCACTTGCCTTGAAAAACTGGCTGATGAGCTCTCTTGGGATAAGGTTCCGAGACAAAATAATAGTGATGATGATGACGATGATAATGGTGATGATTGTGGCAATAATATTTCTTTAAGCAAATGCCAGTTCCAGAAGTTTCAAATGTAAACAATTCAATTAAAAAGGAAAAATTGAAGGCATAGCAAGAGATCAACTTGGCAAACTCATATATTATCTAAATATACTTGAAGTAAAACAGTGATGATTAGGAAGGACAGAAATACAGAGGAAGTTTACATGAACAAAAGCAAAAAAGTCAAGGTTCTGTGCTGATGTCAGCAAAGGGTGTTAAGTGCATGTAATGAAATATTGTCAGTGCACAATGTAGAGAGTGGAGAAACAAAGAGATATAAAGGGTCATGCTGCTTCTTCCAAGAGAAGGAAAATTATCGGCTGAAGGTACTGAGAAAGCTGAGGTATTTAATGCCCTTTTGCATTTGTTTTCACCAAAATGGTCATCTATGATCAGATGGCTGAAACAAATCGAAATAGTGATGTAAGAATAAGATCTTAGGTCACAGTAAGTAAAGGACAGATTGGAGTGTACTTCTGTGAATTAGATATTTTCAAGTCATTTGGAGTGATAACTGAGATGGCTAATGAGATGCTCAAGTCATTAGCAATTACCTTACAGAACTCATTTAAATGATCAGACCTCCTCCACAAAAAAAAAAAA
>VZRN01002412.1:308351-353267 GCA_013397935.1 Dasyornis broadbenti | reverse complement strand
AAAAAAAAAAAAGGGAGATTGTTGAAATTATTTCCTTTACAACTTCGCAATTCACTTCTTCCTCTCAGGTCATTCTTCTCTAGTCTTTCCTCCCAGATCATCAATCAACCCTCTACTGAGTGTGTTGAGTGTTAGTATAAATCCAAATCGATCTTGAACCAAAAAATGTAAAGGTTTAAGACCTGTTTCTGTCCAGATGTACAGAAATGTTCTTGTGTCTCAACCATCACCAAGTTTCTATTATTTTGGATTATAATCATAATTTAAAGAAGTGATATAGGTGTTAATATCACATCTACAATAGAGATAAAACAGTGTGTTTACATTTCAGTTGTTCTGTTCCCCAGGATCGAGTCTCAGTCAATCTGAGCAGGCAGCAAATGAGTGGGAGCAGGGAAGCAGGGTGACACGCTGCTGCAGAAGGTTAATCCGTGGGTGGGCAGAGAGTTGGGCACAGTTTTGTCTTAAATTGCTGATGCCAGAGCTCATCTGCCAGAGCCTGAAATGACTTCCCAAGGTGCAAAGTAGTGTATTATCAGCTTTTGGAATGATTCATTTTTCTGAATTCTTTTAAACATGAATCTGACTGTAAAGGAAGGCTGATTACTCAGTTCCTCCCTGCACCAAGTTCAGTCTTTTGCCCACAGTTCAATACAGACAGGGAAGTGACTAACTTGTCATTTTTCTTTTACAAACAGCTGCTGGGGTATAATTGGTAAGAGAGAAAATGAAAAACCATCTACAATTTGTAAAGTTTTGAGGCTTGAAAAAAACAAACAAAAAAAACAACCAAGAAGCCCAAATCAATCAAAAGGAAACAGGAAAAACTGCAAAGCAATGCAAAATTGGGGAAGAACTGGAAAATGATCGCTTTATAAAGAAAGGAAGAAATAAAGTGGAGAAACTGGAAAAGAATAAATGCAAGGAAAATAAGATGAGAGCTACGAAAATGAGCTATCACTGCTTTTTAAAGTTAAATAATCGAGAAGAAATGTCTTTGGTTACATATATGCACAGAAGCAGAGCCACAGCAAAACTAACTAGAAGTTCAGCTGGCAGTTCTTTAAGTACATAAATATAGTTTCAGGACCGAGTTTCTGCAGTTTGCCTCTCAGTAAGGATTTTAAGCTCACACACAGTGTATACTGTGGCAGTTGTGTGCCTTATTGCTGACATCTGACCAATCATTTCACACAAGTGAGAGCTTGGGAACCATTGTTTTCTTGGAACATCTTTGCAATAGTGTCTTGTTATCCTTATTACAGCCTTTGAGAGAAATTTTCACTGATGCTCCTGATGACTAGTGCAGCATCATGTAGACAGACTGTCGTGAAGCAGGTAATTGAATATAACTTGCTACATCCTTGGCCAAATCAGATCCTGCTGAATCATTTTCTCTCTTATGGCTGAAAAAAGGTAAGATTTGGTTGCAATAGTAATTTCGACAGTAGCTGAATGCACTTGCTTATGTACCGTACATGGTACTGTTGTGGGTCAAATCTGGCAGGCAGCTAAACCCTCTCAGCTGTGTGCTCCATACCCTGCCCCCATCTGGTGGGATGGGGCAGAGAATCAGAAGGGTAAAAGTGAGAAGACTCATGGGTTGAATTAAAAACCGTTTAATAAGTAAAGTAAAAGCTGCATGTGCAAGCAAAGCAGGAAACAGATTTCATTTGCCTCTTCCCATGGGCAGGCAGGTGCTCACCATCCCCAGGAGAGCACAGTTCCATCACCTGTGATGGTGAGTTGAGAAGACAAACACTATTACTCTGAATGTGTTCTTCTGCCCTTTCCTTTGTCTCCCAGCTTTTATTCTTGATCACAATATCATACAGTAGTGGATATTCCTTGGGTTAGTTGGGGCCAGCTGGCACAGCTGTGTCCCCTCTGAGTTTTTTTGCACAGCCCAGCCTCCTTGCTGGCTGAGTGGTGTGAGAGGCAGAAAAGGCCTTGGTGTTGTGCAAATGCTGCTCTCAATAGAGTTGTCAACACTGTTTTCATCACAAACACAAAACATAGAATTAAATAAGATAGTATGGAGAAAATGAACTCTATTCTAGCCAAATGCAGAACCAGAACATAGAGAGTGTATCAGTGTAGTAAGCTGGTTGTTTTTTGGTTTTTTTTTCTTTTCATTATGTGCAAAATGATGTAAAGTAGCAATTGCAACCTCTCTGCTTTACACTGACTCCGGGACAAACATATAATCATACATTCATAGTCATTATCCATTTAAGATGTTCAGAAAAATAACCCCTTGATGTGATGGTGATAATCTGTAATCAACTTATCATTAAGATTTTATCTTATTTGCACAGCTGGACACTGCCCTGGACAACCAGCCTGGGTGACCATGCTTGAGCCAGATAGTTTAGAATAAATGATTTCCAGAGTTCCCTTTCTCAATCTGTGTTCTGTTATCATAACTAGATACAGGTCTCATCTACAATAAACCCTTTCTAATAAAAAAGAAGAAAACTTTCTTTTCTCTTTTACTTTATTGCCACCCTCTCAGAAACCTCCCTCTGTAATGTCTCTTGACCATCTCTCCCTTTGAAGCTCAGTTATAATGTGGTTTTTTTAAAAGAATTTCTCTCAACCCACTTTTTTTTTTTTTTTTTTTTTTTTTCTTCAGACTGGGATGAAGGACACACTAACACATAAATCTATCAGTTCCCATATGGATCTGAACTTTCTTGAAGTTAAGCTATATTTCAATCTAGACTTTTGACAGATATTTTGGAGGGGAAAGTCTTGGGGGCTTGAGTCAAGCAAGTAAAAAGACAAGGAATGGACACATGGAAGACAAATTACTGCTGTGTCCTTTAATAAAAGCAAAAGAACATCTCTTCAATGTTTTTTTGTCAATGCCTGGACACGAAAGTTGAGTGCACACTAAGGACATTTGCCAACAGCACTAAATTAGGATGAGCTGTTAGTTCCTCAAGGGTAGGGAGTCCTTACTGAGATTTTGATAAATACAAGTGCTGCGATAATACCCAGCAATTTTAACAAGTAAAAATCCTGGATTCTGCACATGGAATGGTGTAATCCTGGGTTATGGCAGGAGTGAGGGACAACAGGCTGGAGTGCAGTCCTGTAGAATTCATCTGTGGTTTGGGTTGGTGGTAAGTTTGATATGAGCTAACAATGTGTCCTGGAGGCCAAAAGGGCCCAGCTGATCTTGGGGCACATATTGAAAGAAGTTATTTTCCTACTGTAATCAGCATTGGTGCAGCCTCCTCAAGAATTCTGTGCAATCTTGGGCTCCACAATATAAGCATAGAAAAATATCAGAATGTGTCCAAAGAAGGATAACAGCAATAGAGATATAGTTTAACTTAAAATATAAGGTTTAATGCTTTGATTGCCCTGTGTGGAGTCAGGAGTTGGATGCAATGGTCATGGTGGATCCCTTCCAATTTAGGATATTCTATGGTTGTATGAAAATTATTTCACATTTCTAGGTTTCAGCATTCATACTTTGGTAGGACAGTGTTCTCCAGTCAGAGCTTTGTGAGTTTTCATCTACAGGTCTTCATTATGAGGTGCTGAGGCATAAGCCAAAGTTACTAGTGATTGTCTTCCAACTGAGCCATTTTCACTGAGAATACATGTAGTTGTGAAACATCCTACTTTCAAAGTAATATGAATTGACCTGTTATAATGCTGACTTTGCATGTCTGACATTATTTATTTCTAAAATGGAATATCCATTAATCAATGTTGACATTTTTAGTGGCAATGGCAACCCAGTGACGTTTGGATCATTTTGCATTGCACCAGAATACATCAAAATATGATAAGATGTCAAATTTTGTGATTTTTCTTTTGTTGTACTTTAATGAGAAATAGAATTCAGAATTTTTGTTTATTAAGAAAAAGGAGTCTTAGCCAATTACTGGAATTAGAAGATTTTAAATTTTCCTATTTTCATGGTTTCCACAGAGTCGGCCAGAGTTAACCTTTCTGGCTGAGAAAAAAAGACAGAAAGCAATGTATATAGCCACATAGCTTATTCAGTTTCCAGTAGAAATTTCTGTATTTTCTGTCTGCATCTACATGAGACCTTTCTGCTGCTGAGCCAGAAGTGATGACAGTAAAACAGCATGGGTTCATGAAACTAAATAAGTGGTTTTGAGCTGCAATTAATTCCCTTCTCTACAAATTACTTCTAGGATTTATCAAATGCAGATTGTCAAAAGCTTTCAGTTTGGGTAAAATTATACTGCTACCTTAGTAAGTTCTGAGCATGTGAAGACCAACTTCAAAACCTGGCTCACTCAGTACTTGGCTTTTCCACATACATATTTGCAAATATTGTCCTTAAAACTAACGGATGTCATGGAATTAGTGATTATCAATGATTACGTCTGGGTAAAAGTTTTGCAAAGGGGAGCCTCTTATGCGCAATCTACATACTAAAGAAATCAAATCTGCCCTGTCTCTGAGACAAAGCAGAGCCTTAAGAACGTATGTCACGCTGTACTGACCGCTTCACTGGCCCGGCGTGGCCAGGCAGGACGACAATCAGTGACGAAGGTTGTCTGATAGCTCAGAGAGCAAAACAGGTGCCTCTGCCTCGCTGCCACCGAGGCAGACCCGAAGTGCAGATCCCTCACACAGGGAAAGTAGCAAGCTGCTACCCCCTGTGGAGAGCTGCTCTGCACTCAGGCAAGGCAGCCGATACTGTCACCCATGTGAATGCCTCGACCCACCCTGTGGGCTAGGCTGCAGCCAGTGTTAAATACAGCTCTGACGGAGATCAAGAGCAGAGTGGAGACCTCCTGTGCTAGCGAATTTGAATGTCCTTTAGTCCCTCAGCCTCGCAGAGAGATGTGAAACCCAGCAACACTTAAGGGAACCTGGCACCAAAGGCCCAAAACAAGGTGTGACACAAAGTTTTAAGGAGGGGAGGAGTTAGGAGGAGAAAGGAGGAGGCAATTCCTTGGGCCAATGGGGACAGATTACATAACACAAATGAACCAATAAACCCTGAACCAGGGCGGTCTCAGGGGCAGGTTCGAGGAGTACAACCAATAAGGGAATGAATACAGTGGAAGGCTCTAGGGGTAGCAAGGGGTTCAAGGGAGGAGCAAGGGGAAGGGTTTAGGGATTGACAACTAGACAAAGAAACTTCGGGAACAAAGGGAGGAGAGCCCAGGGATTGACATCCCCGGGGGAAGGGTTTAGGGATTGACAACTAGACAAAGAAACTTCGGGAACAAAGGGAGGAGAGCCCAGGGATTGACATCCCCGGGGGAGTCGAAGGCCCTCAGACTCCTCCTACTGTCATTAAGCTCCCAGGAGAATCAGCCCAACCAACTTCTGTGTTCAGCCACATACCGAACCCCCTGGGGTCAGCATTAGGAGCCTGGGCGGATGTACTCGTGGCCACTCCGGTGGTGCCCAATGGAGAGAGGGCAGCTACCATGGGAGCTGCACGGTGTACCACCACAAACATAAATAGTGAAGTGCTGGTCCAAGCAAATAATCCTCTTTGGGAGTTTTTGGACGTCACTGTACAGCACATTCAGAACTCAGAAACCCCGTGTGCTGGGCTGCACCCAAAGCCCCGTGGGCAGCAGGGCAGGGAGGGGATTCTGCCCCTCTGCCCCGCTCTGCTGAGACCCCACCTGCAGTGCTGCATCAGCTCTGGGCTCCCAGCACAACAAGGACAGGGAGCTGTTGGAGCCAGACCAGAGGAGGCACCGAGGTGATCAGAGGGATGGAGCAGCTCTGCTGTGAGGAAAGGCTGGGAGAATTGGGATTGTTCAGCCTGGAGAAGAGAAGGCTTTGGGGTGACCTGATTGTGGCCTTCCAGTACCTGAGGGGAGCCCATAGGAAAGATGGAGAGGACTATTTACAAGGGCCTGGAGTGACAGGACAAGGGAGAATGGCTATGAATCGAAAGAGAGTAAGTTTAGATTAGACACTGGAAGAAATTCATCCCTGTGAGAGTGTTGAGGCCCTAGCACAGGTTTCCCAGAGAAGCTGTGGATACCCCATCCCTGGAAGTGTTCAAGGCCAGGTTGGATGGAGCCCTTGGCAACCTGGTCTAGTGGAAGGTGTCTCTGCCCACAGCAGGGGGCTTGGAACACAATGATCTTTAAGGTCCTTTCCAACACAAATCACTCTTATTTTGTGATTTTATGATTTTGTGGATAGCAAATGCTGTACTACAGGGAAGTTAAGACATAGTGAAATCCTGTATCAACATTTATTTTATGTTCACATATTTGCTGCTCTACGTACATCAGTAGCCAAACTACCAAACGCAATGCCAAACAATTGTTCATTATTGACAAGTTAAAGCTACAAGCATATTGTTAGATACTGTGCTTTATTTATTATCAAATTAATCTATCCATAGAAATACTTTTTCCTTTACGCAATTCATTAAGCTTATTCAGTAATTAAATATTAACATACGAAATGCAAAAGCATAGCGTTGATTTAGGAAATTATTAACAATGTGCATAGGAGTCACTCCTGTGCCTAGATTTACTCTATAGTTAATAGAAAGGATCTTCTCTAAGGAGTGGTTTTCAACCAGTGTCTCAGTGAAAGTGTCTTGCCTTAACTCTTGGAGAAGCTGCCTTTGTCCACAGTCTATAAAAGTGCTCCTTTTCTATGTCAAATACAGCCTGTCCTATGCTAATCAGAAAGCCAGAGACAAAGAAGCTGGTATCCCTTATTTCCCACTATGCCGGAGTCTCCTCAATAGAGCACTCAAAGCCTGCTCACCTTTATATTGAAAATGTTTATGACAAATACACAACAGCTGTAATCTGTAAGTGAGGTTTTCGTGAGAACATCCTTAACACCTGTGTGCTTCAACATTTAAATTCCTTACTGTAATTTAACCTCTCAATACTTTCAAGGTCAGGGTCTGAGTGCCTGTATCTATAAACATATCTCAGAAGTTGTAGACCTCAGATGCTCAGCAGGTGGCATGTAACCAGAAGGCTGAAGGTTAGACAGCACAATAACTGGAAGGGGTCTAAATCTACTAGAAACATTTTAATGTTGACACTGCTGTCAGTAAGAGCTAAGGAAAGCCTTGAACAGTAACCCTCCTTTAACAGTGTAAAGGCACAAGGATAAACAGCTTTGTAGAGAAAAGAATTGAAAACTGGTGTAAAGAAAAGAAAACATACCTCTGGGTTTGGTAATTCCTCCCAAGAAGAGGTCATTTCCAGCAAGAATGTAACAACAGAAATCGTATTTTGCACACAAAGACAACTTGCCTGTGGCTATTACTTTATGTAAGTAGGTTTTATGAAATATAAATGCCATGGTTAGAACCCTGAGAGACTGAGAAACCTGTGAATAACCCTCCATTCAATCTTGCCTAGAAAGTCATTCCTTTAAGCAGAGTTGGCAGAAAATGAGTCAATAAAATCTCAGTATGTGACATTTAATCTCTATCATGGACCACAATCTTGAGATCACTTACAACTCTTTCTTCCTGATGAGTTACTAGAATAGCTTTGCAGAAATATCTTCTTACTTCTTTTGTACTGGGGAAAGTAATCCTGTGCCAGCCTCACATGGGCTGATGTCCTGGCATATCTCTGAAAACATCAGAACCCTGTTGTATAGCACTCTTTGCTACTTACCACTTTGGAATGACTGGTTGTGCTGGATTTCAAATGATTCAGCAATAAACTGCTGTAATTCCAGTTACTTTTTTTTTGTTTTCCCACAGATTTTTGCAAGTTAGTGAAGATGTGATTAATTTCAAACATAAGAAAATATTTGCTGTGAGACTTGGGTTTTTTTCAGTATCAGTGGGGAAGGATGTTTTCCTTCACAGGAAGGAAAGAATCTGATACGGCTTTGCCAAGCAGAAAGATAATTATTTTCTGAGTAATTTCAAAGAGACATCAGCATTTCCAAAACAGAATAGGGCAAACAAAAGTGCAGTGTCAGGAAGAACTAACCTGGTTGTTTGTATAAATAAATAGTAATTAATGTGGTGAAGAGGTTATAGAATCTGATTGATAAAATGGGTGGATTTGGAACATAATGGGGCTAAGGTTTACCAAGGTTAATAGTGTGTTTCAAAAACAACAGAGTTTCCAGCTAGGAGTGCTGTGATCAGAGATGGGGTCTGTCAGCTGAATTGAGTAGATGGAAAAAATTGGAGCTGATATTGCATGTACACCATTTATCTCTTATGATTTTAGCCTTGATAAAACCTTGAAAAATAAAATACTGAATGTTCTTGTAAATAGTGACCATACTTGTAGATTAAAAAATATTCTATTAACATGTTAAAATTTTGCCATTGTAGTTTTAGCCCTTGTCATTCAGAAGCCTCTGAAACAAGTTGTAGGTGTTTTCCAGGAGTCAGTACATCAGCAAAGGAGGTTTTGCCACTAGACATCCTGATGTGAGCATTCTATTTCAGAAGTTAGGGAAGTTTAATTGTATAGAGTCAGGACTTTGAGCTTTGTCTGGTTCAGCACTGCAAAGAACAAAACAATTTATTAGTGAAAGGTATAGCTTCAGACTGGACTCCAAATAGATTATATGTCTGGGTATTAAAAAACTTACAGGATGTTTCTCCACCTATCCTCATCAGGCCTTTTGAAAGGTGCCAACACAGATCTCAGTGATGGTAAAGAGAACATAAACATGGAAAGCTCTGTTAGATATACAAAGCAGGAGGGATGCAACCTGTACCCTGGGAGCCTGAAAGCCCATGTCACAGTGGAATAATGAAGCAGGATTTGTTCCAGTTAATCTTCTTTATAGTTTATTCCCTATGACATTAGGCGTATTCAAGTTTTAGGGAAGGGTTTTTGATAAATTCTTCCCACAACACACAGGTCAGAGAGATGTGTTTCTCTTCCATATATTTACTTATCTAATCCAACACGTTTAAGAATCCTCATCTAGCACTTTGGCATTCTCTCACTGTTACTGTAAGAAAAGGGGAACTCAAGTCATATAATACAACATCTATTAAATCTTTAAAATGCACACACAAAATTTTGATTTTACAGGTACACTCTGTTAACAGAGTATACATATTCACTTGTTTCTCCCGAATCTTAATGCTGAAAACTCTTGTCACATCATTCTATTTCAAAACTCATTAAAGACTGTGGGAGCTGGACTGGGTCCATAGGCAACTTTCCAAATTAACGTTATGTATTTTAACTCATTGTTTTGTTGTTTCTTTAAATTTGCTTTTGTTTTTGTTTATTTGGTTGGGTTTTGTGGTTTTGGTTTTTTTGGTTTTTTTATTTGGTTGGTTGGTTGGTTGGTTTGGTTTTTTTGTTTTGTTTTTTTGCTTGTTTGTTTTTGGTTTTTTGTTTTTTGTTTTGTATTTTCCTGGGGCTGGGGGAGGAGATTTGCAGGCAAATTCCAACCAGTGAGGGATCTTAGTGCTGTGATATTGCACTGAGTGGATATAATATTAGCTGTTTCTTCATTGCACTGCCCTTTGGAGGTGAATAATTGTTTAGACCTGCATTTAAATTGCAATCTCTCTTAGCCACATCTAAGGATAAAAAAAAGACTAGAACATTTGACAAACATGAATACTATTTCATTAACTTTTATAACTTTAGAAAAGTCCTATGAATGTGAAAAAGCTCCATATATATCCTTTTTTGAGGTAGGCCGTCACTAGAAATAACATAATGATGTTAATTTTCTAATCACTGTCGCATATGTATAAAGCATAGCAATTGATATTGTCAGCCATTTCAGTGGGAATATGTGTCAATTAAATTCACTTGGTATGTATGAGAAACTGCCACTCATATTATAGCTCTTGGAAAAATTTAATGTCGTCTTAATTGCCCTGGTGAATTTGAAAAATATAGTCTCTAAGTTCTGTACTTAAAAATGATGACATTTATTTAACTCGTTAGCAGATTTATTTTTTCTAAGATTACTTTTAGGGTAGAAGTACTATAAGAAAAATAATCTTCCTGCACATAATCAGAGGTAACAAAGGTCTGACATCACACAATGATTAGGTTCTGGAGTGCTTCAGTGGTGTTGCATTGACAAGCGAAGGAGCTTTATGTTACTGCGAGGACTCTTGGATTGCATTTTACGATTGGAAAGGATAACATTTCTTAGTGTTTCATTCCCCAGAGACAGCATTTTTCCTCTTAAAACAGGAAACGGTTTTTTAACAGTCAGTGGAATCAGCCCATTCAGGAAAACAGTGATGGTCAAACACCTCTTGAAGAAAAATGCTTAATGTGCTTCCTGTCTTTGTGGTTACTTGGATGGAAATTATGCACAATTTAAACATCAAAAAGGCATAGAGAAGAGTAGTTTTGATGATTCTTTTGTTGACTGAAAACCAGAAATATCAGGATAGGAGCATCAGAAAGACAGACGTGTTACAAAGATTAGTTTTGCAGAACATCGTGCTGTCTACAGTGTGAAATTAAGAACTAAAAGACAAATCCTATTTGTCTCACTCAGAGCAGTTGCTTTCAATCAATAAAGTCACATTAGTGTAGAGACTTCCAGGATCACGTGCTCACCTTAAACTGCTGAGCAGCTGAAATGAGTAGCTGAAACGCCAACTGAGCACTCACAAGCCTTATTGGCTTCACATTGAGTTGTAAGTGCTTGTCATTTCCCAGATTCAGATCTTTCACGCATAAAGGTCCTAACAAAATCAATGCTTTCTGCGTGTCTGGACCACTAGGCACCTCAGCCTAATAGCTTTGATTTGTGTATGTAGATATTCACGGTTTTATTATGGAAAAGGCAATTTCTACTCATATCCCACAGTCCCAGATTTTTCAGTCCAGGTAACTTCTTGGACACACTGTAGCTCTTCCCTGTCAGCTCAGCTGGCTTTAAATCCTGTGTTAAAATGGAATGGGCAATGGTCAGTGCAGCTCCAAGATAAAGAATATGAAAACCATCCCTTTGTCCTGCACTGTAGATACACAACAAACATTAAGAGCTGCTCAAAACTGAAAAGAAAAAAAAAAAATTTGCATAATATCAAGGCATTTAGGCAGACAAGACTGTCCAAATAAGGAATGAGATCCTCGGCAATTGAGATTATTTTTCCGAGTTATTTGGTATACATCCATCATTGCTTAGATAGAACACTCCAACCCAGACTCTCTGCAGAAGTGAACAGGACGGGTTGTTCAAACCCCAAGTTACTGCCAGAGACTGATAACACTTCATTTTTCAGCTGCAGAAGAGGTGGAATTCCATTACTTTTAAAACTGAGAAGTACCTGTGCTGAGGTTTCACCCTTCCACCCCTCAAGGGGAAAGTGGAAAGGAGGCATCTCAGGCCACATTCTTTATGTGCAACTTATTGTACATGTTGAGAAAGCACCCAGCTTTGTGTAGTGGTAATTCTCTAAAGTAAAATGTATTTCACTGTTTCCAGTTCAAATGGAAACCTCATTATTGTCTATTTTATTCCATATCTACTTTGCAAAACATTCTGAGCACACAAATCTTAAATTGCAAAAGAGATCAGTTCTATGGGGATTGATGTAGGCAAAATGCTTTTAGAATAAAGCAGTGCTTGACTTCCCATCCAAGATCAGTGCATGTAGCATTCATTTTAAAATAAAGCAAAATTACAGCATTAAAAAGACAGAAAAATACCCCAGAGCCGTAGTTTGGAAAAACCGAGAACTCCTGCAGAGAACGTCGTTTCACATCAGATCAGTGTGAGTTAACAGGGAACATAACGCTGAACATAACCAGAAACATCTGAAAGTGAATCCCATTTTGGCAATAACTGTTTCTAATGGGAAAAGGAGGATTAGGAAAGACAGCCCTTATTAAGCAGCCTAATGTCTTAATACTCTGGCCTATTAGTTTTCTGACATCTCCCCATTGCGGTTCTATTCCACCTTATGTAAAATACAGGGTTTTAAGGTGCTGAACTTGTGTTGCATAATTTAAGATGCCATACTGAAGATTCACCTGAGCCTACCGCTGCTGGAATCCAGCAGGCTGGAATTTCCATCCCACTCAAGAAATACTGTACAAGACATCTCTGTTCTTGAATTTCTACATTT
Source organism: Dasyornis broadbenti (assembly GCA_013397935.1). Lineage (NCBI taxonomy): Eukaryota > Metazoa > Chordata > Aves > Passeriformes > Dasyornithidae > Dasyornis > Dasyornis broadbenti. Next base: position 341,230 of record VZRN01002412.1, on the reverse strand, counting down.
TCTATCAGGATAAATTAGTGTGTAGCAGACAGATAAAGATTGATTGTAGAGGTGATATTTTGTGTCTATATTATTGTGCTTCTTAGATTTCAGTATCAAATTACTAAATATCATTACAGAAATGCAATTTGTTTTCATTTATGATAGCAACAATGAGCTGATAAAATACGACTTCTTGAATCAGTTTTGATCAAGAAATTTCATGAAGATAAAAACGATAAGGAAAACTTAACCCACTTGAAGAAAATATTTTCTTTTTCCTTGACATAAATCTGTGATTTAGCATTCATAATGTTGGACCTGAAGGTGTTTTTCTGTCACAGAAATTTTTAAAGTTCAGAGTATTAATTAGTAACATTTTCAATGTAAAAACTGGAGTTCCTTTTTTTTTTTTTTTTCATTAAATTTAATCTGCTTTTGCTAGTTTTGCCCCAAAAGTATTCTGATAGAATGACTCCTTGTAGTATAGAGGAGTTAGCTGGAAGAGCCTATTAAAGTGATGACACTAAAACCACAGTGCAGTATTTTCAACTCCTGAAAATAAGGAAAGGAGAAAAATGTTCCTTTATTATAACAGACAAAAAGAAAAGTTCATTAGAGCTATCTGGATAAAAATATTTATACTATGATCTAACTACAGCAAATATATTTTTAATCCAAAGCTTTTTTTTTTTCACAAAATCAGTTGATGAACATTAAGTCAAATCAAGGGCCAGTCCTGGGGAGCTCCACTGCTATTTCAAAAAAATACTGAACTTTGTTTAGTTTCACATTTAGCTCCTCATGACTTGACCTAACTCTTCCAGAGCTTCATTGTGGAAGCCATTTATTTAAAAACTATATCTTCAAAATAAATCTACCTGTCTGAAATCCAAATAAGCTCTTTTAATCATCAGCTGTACAGCCCAATGAACCTTGTTCTCTGCTGCTACAAATATGTAGCAGACCCTGCAGTTATTACTGTTTCATAACTTGTGTATTTCTAGTGCAAAAACTCAATAGTATCTTAATTCAGAAAGTATGGATTGCCCTTCCGTTGTCTAAAGATATGAAGTCCTAAGAAATTTTACTTTGGGAATTATTGTGGTGAATATGGCATCTCTGTCTTCATAATATCAAATAGCTGAGAGTGGATTGCCTGATCTCTAAAACTGTTTTGCGTTTTGAAATTCTAAATACAGGTGGAATTGTGCCAAGTCTGATTGGTGCTGCAGTTTGTCCTTTGTGAACCAACTCCTGTTTTGCTATTAGACTCTCATGCTGAGCAGCCAAAGAGGCACTCAGGGTGTAATGCAACATTGCTCTTAGAATTGCAGAGGGAGATACTGGGAAAATTCCCATTAATCAGCTCCCAAATCAGCACTTTCTTTTTTTCTGCTGGTGGGTTTTCGTCTCATCTTGTAATTTATTTTCCTGCATCCTTATTTTCAGTCAGTTACCCAGATTGGGATAGTATATCAAATACTTCAAAAGACCTGCAGGCTTTCAGGCTTTCTATGGTTTTATTTATATGAAAACCTGAGTCTTTGTTATTGTGCAGGGTCAAGCATGTGTATATCCACAGGTAAGTTTTTATGCTTTTTTTTTCTGTTTTGTTTCTGAATTGTGCAGAGATTTTCAGGCACACTGTAGAAAATCCTAAATGGTCTCATTACATGATAAAATGTGATGTAATTGTGATACTTACAAAAAGGACAATGCTGGAACTCTGGTCTCCAATCTAATTTGCACCAAATTGGATTTTTCAAAATGGAATTTTAAATCAAAGCCCTTCAGAATGATTTCAAAATTATCTCTCCTTGAAAATATTAGCTCTAGCTTAATCTGTCCAAAGACACTAAATTCACTACTTCTTGCATGTTTTAAACCTACTTCATGCTATGTCCTTAGCCTTTACCAACATACAACATATACCAATAGTGACAGCACTTTCCAAACACCAACCTGTACAGACACTGTGGGAAGCTCTCCCAAATAACTCTTACCTTGGAAGCACTATGAATTCGAAGTTCTAGTGCTGGACTTGATCCTGAAATAGTAAATACTCAACAGTTTGGCCAGGCTCAAATATCAAATGTCTTAAAACCTATGAACTCCGAAGCATCAGATTTAAATCTGTTATGTTAACTCCTGGTAAAACAAACAACCAACTAACAAAATATCCACAAACTAGAACCCAAACAAAAAGCCTCAAGAAAACAAACAGAAAAACCCACAAAAATAACCCCAACCAACCAACCAACCAACCAACCAACCAACCAGCCAAATAACACCACCCCAAAAATCCTAACCCTAGCCCAAAGTCTGTTCAAAATTCGGGAACCATTGCTACTCCACAGCAGACATTTAATCAGGTTATTCCAGCAGATGCCAGCCAAAAAAACCCCTATCCCTTGTTCATATCAGATGGCAACTCCAATCATCCATCTCTGCCAGAGTGAACCTCTAATTCTGCATTTAGAATAAGCTCCTGCTTACTGATTCTTCCTATACAAAGACATGAATGTGTGTGTCTATGGAGGGAGATGGGGGAGCCGAAAGAGAGATGACTTTTGGGATCATGTCAAGCAGAGGTGATGGGGTGATTCAAAAGAAGCTGATAATTAAATTTATAATGTCTTTAGGCCATGCTTCTGTTTTGTGCAGGTGGGCACATTGTTAATTCCTATTATCAAGCAGCAGAAAAGATGCTTTTTAGAAAGGTTAAGGTAAGCCTAGAAAGATTGATGAAAATCACATTCTATATGTCTGGAAGGTCAGTTTGGAAAGAGTAACAAGATAACTCTGTCTTGTAATGTTAGAACTATAATAAAGCACTGTCTCTATCTAAAAATCCACTTTATATGCCCCGCAGACAGGCACCAAGTTTCCAATAATGATTCTGAGCTTAAGGCTCAACTGTCCTTGCCTCTTGTTTCATTAGTGCATTCTGCAGCTGGACTGCAAAATAGACCCTCTTGCCAGAACTGAAACAGGTCACTGAAATCAGAGCAGCTCTCTGCTGCTGGGGGTCATCCCGTGGCTCAGTTTGAGCAGCAGTGCTGACATGGAGTGGCTTTTTTTTTTTTTTTTTTTTTTTTTTTTTTTTATGGTGNCTTTTTTTTTTTTTTTTTTAAATGGAGCTTTGTTTTTATCCTTTCCCCCTTAAAATATATGCTTAGAAATTCAATAAAAACTCATTAAAATAACGGTATGGTTAGGAAGTAGGTTGACATCAGTCGCCCCCATCTCTGTCTGATTCTAGATTTCTTTGCCTTATGTACACGTAGTTTTTATGCACATCTTCAGATACAACTTCCTTTACTCCCCTAATTTACTGTCAGACAGCTGAGCTACAGTCACGTAAATTACTCTCTTCAACAAGAACTGAATGAGAGATGGAGAAGCTAGGTTTCTACATTCTGTTATTATTCATTTGAATGATTTTTCTGTTAAAAAACCCTGAAACTAATAGAACCAATTTATACACATATATATTTCAGTTAAGTTAATGGTGAATATTTCAAATAAGACTAGTAAAGAAACTGTTTAAAGCAGCTCATGCCATTAGGTTCTGCAAAGCATTTTCTGACAGTATAGAGTGGAATTAGAGATAAAAACTTAAAAATATGAAACTGGCCATAGTTTAGTCTAACATTGTTCTGCATGGGACTTTGATAGTTATTTTTTCATAAGGTATACACTCTCATGTGGTTTGGAAATCTATTGCATCAGAATAATGAAGATGTGCCCTCCTGGAAATAAACATCTGCATATGGTGAATGTTTCATGTTGATTAATTTCTGGTATTTTACTAAAAACTTTGCTGCCATGATAAAGCATACACATAAACAAATTTAAAAACAAACAAATAAACAAAAAATTAAAAACCCACCAAAAACCCCAACATAAACCTCAGTATTTTAACCTTTTTGACTGTTTTAATAAAACTAATTACCTATATCAGGTGGAAGTTGACACTGGCACTGAAGAGAACAGGGGATGGCAAATAGCCACAGGTAGCTTTGAAATCCAGCTGTATGGACTTATGGAAGTGACCTTTCAGAACTGATAAAAGCCAGTGGCGAGTGCTTTTGAACATTCCAACAGAACAGAACACATCTTGTGTACCAATAAATAAATGTGTAGCGAAAAGGCTCAAAACATAAAAATGAGTGTAATGTGAAATATAGAAGCCTCAGACTGAACCTTTCACATCACTTCGCATTCTGAACCAAAGCCCACTCAAAGATTAATTTGATTAACAAGTTCTAGAAGGAGGAAACTTTTTAAAAATAGTCTCTATTTCCCCCTCACTCTCAATTTTGAATGAACATTCTGCAAATGCACATATTTATTAACAGCTAAGAGCTGTCATAAAGGTCCTGGATTCCACAATATTATTTATATATATATACATATATATGTATATATAAATATATATATATATATATTTTAAATTTTTGAGTGACGGATATCTGTAAGTAGCTATTTTCTTAATTAATTTCTGGTATCATGAGTTTTGCAGCTAATTTTCTGACATTTCAAAAATTAAAGTTTAAAATCCTTAATTAAAAAAAAAAAAGTCCCCAGAACACAATTACCAGGTTATTTTGGTTTATGTTTCCCAGATAAAGTGTTTTCTTTAAACATATGAATGTACTCACCTATCCTTACTTGGAGATCTCTTCCCTCTTTTCTTTTTGCCTCCAAACTCAAACAAGGTAAAACATGGCAATTAAATTAGACTTCTCCACACTACAGCTTTAGTTATGAATGCCAAAATATAACTAAAATTGTAAAAATAATCTCTAATTTTATCTCCTCTTGTATTGAATGGTTTAATCTAACTTAATTGCAAAACATTTTATTGACTACTTTGCAATATAAAGGGAACTATTGAATTAAATTAACTTTGACATTCAAATAAAGAGTCCTGCTGTTTTCTGAATGCAGTAACACTAAGAGGTCTGAAAAAGGCCAGTAGGGACTGCATTTGTATGAGAACAGTAAGAAATAGTTTCTACTAATACTTTTATTACAGCAAACGGAAGAGAAAGGAATACATTAGAGTCATTCTATAAGGGAGAAATCGATGCCCTGAGAAATTATGATTTATTGAAGTTAGGAAAAACATATTTTTCAAACCAACAAATTATATTCTGTGCATCCGCCTAGTGCACAAAATACAGTAAAAGCATCCAATTCTGATGTATCTGTGCTTTTGTCAAGCTACAGTTAGCTCAGCAAATATTTGAGGACCATTTCACTGGAAGGGTAAAGGCAGATGCTTTGTGAAAAACAGTGTGTCAGCGGATTTCTCGTTTTGAGCAAAAACTGAGAGGAAAGAACAGATGGAGTAGAAGACTTACAATGGTTATAGTGCTCACAATGTAATTTATATTTAAACAATTAAACATTTTGAATGGACTTCCTTAATTAACTTCCAGTGCAAAGCAGTAAGTACTGTAGGAGGAGTTATCAGTAGTTTCCTGTGATTTATGAGCTGTGTATGAAAAGGTAATATTCAGAGAGTGGCATTGCAATAGCTACACGTGCATCTGAGGATAACACTGGCTACACTTCGAAAGAATAAGTAAAAATGATCTATTAATTCTTGGAGACAGCTCATTGTTCTTGTTGCATAATTTAATTAAACCACATCCAAATATAATGGAAATCTTGCTAATTGGCTCTAGGAAGTTGCTGAGCAAGACTTACACCCTATTGTTAACATTTGGGTTATTTCCTTTGAATAGTTTTCTGAATGTGGGATCTACAGAGCAGCTGCTTTTGGATTTCTTTGTGGATTTCTTCTTGCTAAAGTACAAAGGGCCAAGTGCTGCATGTCAGGGGCACAGATAATATACCTCCACAAGTATTACCCTTCTTGACACTTAAACTCAACTTTGGCAGTAATATACTTCCACAGTTACAAAACTCAAAGACTAAGCACTGTAAAATAGCATGTCCGATATTTTATGGTCCTTGTCCACTGCTTCCTTTCTGTGCTACTTTGAGACAGTCACATTTCCTGGCTGTGGGAGTGCCTGGATGGCCCAGCTATCAGCTTTCCTGATGTAATACCTGCTTCATTTAAACCTCTGTGACATCCCCTGCACTAAACATTTCTGAATATCATTTTCTGTGCTATTCTATCTAGTCCCTTTCCCTCTCACTGTTTAACTGATGTGTTTCGTCTTGAGACAAAATCCTTCTGACTCCTAAGTGCTTCAAATGTCTCCAGAGCCAGCTGCTTACAATCTCAGTCCTGGCTTAGTGCCTACAAGCTGTGCATCCTCCTCTCCAAATGGCCTCGCGGACACCCTGCTCTGAGAGCTGAGTCTGGGCTCTAATGGGAAAAAGTGCCGAATCACACCTGTAAGGATGGTGCAGCAGGAACAGACTTTTTTGAGGAAAAGGAATAAAAGTTATACTCTCCCCTAGTCAGCTGTGGAAAATTGCAAATACAAAATCAGCTATAGCCTAGGATTGAACCTTGTCCAGGTCATTCACACTCATATACCAGACACTACATCCTTCTTAGAGCTCTTGGAAAGAAATGAGTGAAATTTCAGGCTGGAAAATGTTTTAAAAATTGATTTGGGGAAGAAGAGAAAGAGTGACGAGAAAAGCAATAAAGAATTTCACTGAAGCCTTGCGTGCCCAATGGGATATAGTCAATGATTTCTGTCCTGGGGTTCTCCTTCCTTCTTTTTCCCTCTACCCAAGCCTGGAAACCTGTGACATCTAGGCTTTATATATGCATACATATATGTATAAAAGTGAAACCATTACACACACACACACACACACATACGTAAAAATATAAGGCTATACAGCATTATACAAAATTGTATAATTTGGTATTATAGGTTATATTGTGATGGTTTAAATATTTATGCATATATGTGTATGTTTACGTTTTGCACTAAATTATAACCAAGCTTCAAGGGTAGTGTGCAAGGACAAATGCAATGAACATTGAGTCAAAGACAAGAAATGAAAATGTATCTCCCTTTGACAACAATAAAATGCAAGTACACATGTATATAGTTCAGGATATTTGGAGATCTGAACAGCGGCCACGTTCCTATATCAGGGGCAGCTCCTTGTTTTCGTTGGGGTCTTGTATATAACACACAGTATGGGCATATATCTCTGCCTATACTGTCTATCACACACAGTTTTATGCACATTAAATGAATACTCTGGATATTCTTCTACCAAGCTGTCATTTACGTTCCCGTAGTGATCAATAGTGGGCTTTAATGATCAATAAACTTTTACTGATTTGTGTTTACAGTGGGGACAGTGGTGTCATTCTGTACTTAGACTTTAAAAACATCAGTTATCTTCAGGTGCCTGCACCTTTGGTGGTTTCAGTTCCCAATGCCTGTTCTCACTGAAGAGCCTTCAAGCTGCGGTTACCTGGCAATAAACATTTTATTCAAACAGTCTAATAACAGTCACACTTGTGTTCTAGGATCCTGGAGATTTCAAGTGGGAAAAATATATTGATCTGTGAGAAGACGCACATGAAGTTATTTGCTTGTATTAATATCTCTTAGCTATGACATTGGTACATTATCAAAATTGGTTCAGAGCAATCACTCCCCTCTTCCTTATAATCTGTTCATATTACTGTCAAGTTATGAGTCCAACCAACCAAGCTGTACACTTCTGAACCTGCCTCATCTCATTATCACCACTAGCCCCTTGATAAAGGAGTGCATTTCGAAATGCTCTAGGCTTGTAGGGTATCTTTTTTTCAAATTTTTTTAAAAATATTAGTCATGAGTAATTTTGTTGAAATATACAAATAAGTGTCCATAAATATAAAAACCTTTAACGTGATGATACAAATATTTTCATTATCCACAACACAATTATTGCATGGAAAACTGCACATAATACAATTCTTAAGAGTACCAGCTTCTGATTTCTCAAAATCCAACTCAATATCTGTATTTACTTGTCCATATACATATTCTGCAATGGTGATGAGAATCCTGAATTTTCATTTGATATGTAAAGTACAATTCCTATTTTTATGGATTTGTTCATTTGTTACAGGCATACTTGAGTTCTCATGCCTTGCAAGGAGTCAGCGGAAAATGTATGCCATGCATCCTCTTGTTCAGATATGGACTGGCATCAAGAGCTTGTACTGGAAACCTTTCCACCAACGGGATATCAACGTGCTTGGCTTTAAACTTCATGGGGAGAGCAGGAAGAGGGATCATAAAGGGTAATTGGTTTCTCCCTTAAATGTGTATTCAATTACACAGTCGACTAATACCAACACAGAAACCTCTGTGTTTGATTAGGCATTTCTGAGCTGCAGAATCCCTGCCAGGATGCTCTTCCTTTTTTGTGTCATGGAACATCCTTTTTTCATAGTTGTCTTGTCCACTGATTACAGGTTTGATTGATGAAGAGAAGGCTTCCTTTCTTTCTCTCAATAAAATTCTGTATTATTTTTAATTTTTTGTGCTCTAATTTAAAGGCCTTCTGAACTGGATAAAGACCAATATATCTTTCAGAACTTTTGAATCTATCTGTTCCTAACCATTCTTGAGGGCAGTACTTACATGGTTATTTAGTTTATGATACAATTGGAAATATTTTGATGTTACATCTTCAAGAGGCTGAAGTTGGTGACTGAGGAAAAGTTATTACAATTTTATTTGAGATGATCAATGCTTCTGAGCAATTAGGATAAAAAAGTTAGTAGAAAAGGCTTGTGGTTATTCTCCTCTGCCTACAGGGCATGAGCAGTGGAGAGAGTGCTGATGAGGTGTCTAGGGATGAGACACAGGGAATTCTTCAGATAAGCACACACTGCTTCCAGAGTTCAGTGCTAGACCATTTTACAGTGCTTGGAGGCAAACAGCTTGTCCATCTCACAAGTCACTTAGGAATACTTTTTACTTCGGTGAAAATTATCATGTGTGTGAGAAAATACAACTTCAAAAAACTCCCAACCCCAACCCAAAACTGCAACAACTAAGTCTTAGTTCTGTTCTTTGTAGCTAAATAAATGTAATTGCAGTATTTAAGTCTTACACAGGCTTGGGTTTGTTTGAAGACTATTCCTGGAATCCGTCCATATTTCTTGATGCACACATTATGTAAGTTCTTATCTGGTACTTTGAATGTTTCAGGAATACAAAATCAAATTTTTCAATGTTGTAAAGGACAGAACACCAGCCTGCAGCATACTTAAATGTCGTACAGTCCATTGGTGAAATTGCAATAAAACTAAACATCAAAATAAAACTTATATAAAAGTTAATAAGCTTAGCGGGCAAGATGCTTTCAAGCATTTAGGGAAATTGCATTACCAGAAGTCATGATCACTATAAAGCCGTATCCTCATTAAAGAATTTGACGAGGATATTAGCTTTTCCAAGCAGGTTTCCTGGTTATAATTCTTACAGTGTATGCGAGTAGCTTAAACATTTGCCTTATCATAGAAAAGCAGTGAAAACTTTAAAGTGTACATTTGATACTACCATGAATTTGCATGGTACCAAGAGATTAATTGGTGTAAAAGACCAACGGCCTGAATGAGGAAACACAGTGACTTTCTCAGGCTTTCACGGATCCAGGAGTTGCATGGGCAGTCGTAAGTAACACACCATTTATTTTCTTTGGAAATCTGATGTTGTGTATTGGGTCTCGTTGGGTTGCAATTAACTTTCTGCACATCATCTTACATTGTGCTGGGCTTTGTATTTGTGGCTAAAGGAGTCTGACTAACTCACCAGCATTCTGGGCTTTGGGGTGACCTAATTGTGGCCTTCCAGTACCTGAAGGGAGCCCACAAGAGATGGAAAGAGTCTCTTTACAAGGGTGCCTGGAGTGACAGGACAAGGGGCAATAGCTTCAAACTGATAGAGAGTAGGTTTAGATTGGATATAAGGAACAAGTTCTTTACTGTGAGGGTGGTGAGGCCCTGGCACAGGTTGCCCAGAGAAGCTGCCCCATCCCTGGAAATGTTCAAGGTCAGGTTGAAAGGAATTCTGAGCAACCTGGTCAAGTGGAAGTTGACAAAGGAACGAGATGAACATTCGGAAGGAAATCAATGATCTTTAAGGTCCCTTCCAACCCAAACACCTCTATTATTTTATGATTTCTGCTACTGCTGAGCAGTGCTAAGATTGTTTCTTTTTCACACTTGACCCCAGAGTTGTCTGGGAATGGGCAAGAGATGGGGAAGGGACAGAGCCCAAAGGCACATGCCATAATATTTGGCATCATGAATAGACCAGTAAAGGAAAAGGCAGGGGGGATGTTCTTATTTATGGTGGTTTTTTGTAAGGTGTGCTGTGGCCATGATTTCCAGGATATGGCTGGTCATCTGCCTGCTGATGTAGAGATGCACAGATCCACATTAATGGGATTGTTGAATTTTCCTGAAGAGAACAAAATTACTGTATTAGCATCTGATGAATAAGCAGGCCTTTCCAGGATGGTCATGGGTCTGGTTACATTTCTTACTGGGATGTACTGGCAGCACATCAAAATTCTCCTTATTCAGAAGCTGAAGTTTCTGACTGTTTTCCAAACCCCTCTCTGATAATTTGGTTTGTTTTGCCAAATGTGTAACACTGAGTTGTGCTCTGGACCTTGTCTTCTTCCTGTCACAATTCTTCAGCCTCTTATTTAATAATAACAGAAGAAACTAAATGAATAAGCAAAGTTAACTTTTATCCAAACATAAAATTGTGGAGGTTTTCATAAAAGAGTCTGTGAGATTGAATTTGTAATAGTGAATGCTGCAGACTCCTTAGTGTCAGCAGAATTGATATAAGAAAACAAATAGTCATGTTATACACTGAATACTCAAAATATTCTCATGGCCGAAAAAGAACAAATATATTTATAAACGTGAAGTCACAGGTTAGTTTTAGTCCAATGACTGTCTTTACAATGTAATAGTGAAACTGTTACTGAACTTACAGTAATATTAATACTCATAGGTAAAATTGATACAGGAAAAAAATATTTACTCTTAAAATCACCATACATTTAAACCTACTAACACCTACTCCTTTTCTCTGGTATTCTGCCTACTCTTCCAATGTCCCTCTGGGTATTGAACCTTCTGCCTTAATCAGGAAGACCAGAGCCAACATACCTGATACAACCAGTGGGAAAAGAAGCAACAGGAGGAGCAGTCCTTCGGCTCTGAGGAGATGAGGAATGATGAGAGAAGGAAGGGGCAAAGGAAGGGGCTGCAGTCCCAGAGGAATGAATGGTCTAAAGGTCACTACAATGCCTGAAAGGCCAGAAGTTGGGATCCAAATCAGAAGCAAAACAAATCTCTTTCTGGAATTTCGAATTGTTTAATTTTAAAATTTTTTTTGTTATGTTTTATATTTTTTTTTTTTTTTGTATCTTCTTAAATATATATTTGGGGGGGTTGTGGGTTTTTTTGCTTTTTGGGTTTTGTGGGGTTTTTTTGTACAAATTGAAGTCAAAGTTTGTGGTAAAGACTTGTGGCTTAAGACTAACTTGTAACAGGCCCTAAGAGAGCACAAAAATCTTCATACAACAGCGCATAATGACACAAAAGGAACACAAATACAAGCTTATTTTTATTCTTCTGATGAACAGAAATCCCATCAAATAGGCTTGCTCTATCTTCGCAACTATCTCAGAGAAAATATCCAGGGAAAATTTACTCAAGAACAGCTGCTATTATTTTAAATGTGGTTTTATCTAATCTTGAATGATTCTAAATGGCTTTCCATAAGGTAATTTCATTTGAATTAAGGTTACCTCATATCTCATATTTTCTCTGGTGCAGCAGAGTAAAAACTTGCCCTTTTTTCTGTCATTGAAGCAACATTTCAAAACAAAGCATTATTTATTGAATGCCCGAAGGCACAAAATATTTTGGAATACGGATTAAAAAATGTATTTTGGCTACACCTCTGGAAATTTTTCATGCTAGCTTCATCTATCGGACAGAGAAAAGAAAAATCAGTCAAAGCAAAAGCTGCAGAATCCCCTGCTGCCCTTTTGTCTTCCTCTGCAGATTTGTGCAGACACAAACTGGGCAGGCTCTTCCTGCTCCTTTGAAATTCTTCTCTAGCCACAGGTGAAAGAATTTTTACATCTCTCTTGGTCTCATTCCAACCTGAATGAAACCAGACAAATAAGGTTTATCCCCACTGATGATGGAGGCATTACTATCTTTGCTAGTTCAAGTGGCTGCATTATGAAAGATTGACTTGCATTTCCTCTAGATTCTGTCAATTGTAGTCTCAATTTTAGTCTTATCTGTAGAAAACACCTAAATCATTGCACCTATCTCCAAGAGATCCTTACTACCTACATAAATATAGCACAGGCATTTCAGAATTTACCATAATAGATTAAATTTGTTGTTTACTGTTGCTTGCCAGTAATAAAAAAGTACTGTGAAATAATTTTGGGTTTGTGTTATTCTTTTGTCTCCAGCAAGAAAACTGCAGCATACCCATGCCCTTGCACAAAGATAGGCTTGACTGTACTCAGCATTTTAAACTTTAACCCAAAACCTTCTCTTTTGGGGGATAAACAAAGAACTACACCAACCCTTTGAAAAAGAAGCCTTTTCTCTTGCGTTTGATATCTGTTCCACGATTGATTTAAAATGTAACATTTTACTGAATATAGATCTACTTGTAACTGTTTGAGGATTATTATGTGAATAGGATTTTTGATAAAGGGCTGTTTTAGTCCCTCTGGAACCTAATTTATCACTGAAATTGGAAAATTTAGTTTTTCCAGATATCTAGACAGGAATGAATTCACCCTGGTTACATCAGTTTCTCTGATGTGAAGTACATTATATTTGTATATTTATTAGAGACAACAGAAAGATTGAATCAGAATAGATCAGACACAAAATCTTTAGAAATTTTATAGGTTGATTCAAAATAATGCTCATCTCTTGAACTCTCTGAAGCAGAACTTCTTCCTTTGGAAAACTAACTCTACAGAACCTCAAACTTCTATAAATTTCCTTTTTATCTGGCATCCTATAGTTTCCTTACTTCCACAAAATGTTAAATGTCAGATCTTTGAATGTGAAGCCACACAAATATGTTAACATCTTCAGTATTACAACAAAAATGTTTCATAAATACTAAAGGAATAAAAAAATCTCTCAAGTGACTCTATGTGTAGAAAACAAGTCTGTTTGTTTCCTCAGATGTGGGCGGAAACTGGGTGACATCTCCCAAATGTGAAGTCAAGTTCTTAGTTTTCATGGCTCTTACTTCTAGAATTTTTCTCATTAGAGGCCTGAAATTGACTTTTAAACTTCTAAACCGCTGTACACTTTTGGCATCTGTAGTACGCCAGAGGAAAAGTTGTTCTTTGTTGACGAGGTTGTAAAGAAGAAGGTATAAGGTTTTTAGGTGATTATCCTGAATTAGGCTATTATGTTATATTATCCCAGGTTTCTAAAATGGTGCTGTAAAACAATCCAGTGGTCCTTTCAAAGTAATACCATATAAATACAGAATGACCATGGGTCTTCAGTACTGAATGTCTCTTATGTCTCTATGAAATATTGGTCTCCTCTTCTCAGGCGTGCATCCTATTTGGATAGGATCCAGTACATTCCATAAACTGGAAATTAGCTCAGAATTAAAAAAAAAAAATAAAAAATAAAAGGGAAGTAGTGCTTACTTAAAAGAAAGAAAATTAGAAGCAGAAAAAAGAAAAACACATGAAAAGAGGATAAAATGCCTCTAAGCACCAAATCAGGCACTCACAGAAAATAGAAGATCAAACTGAAAACATAATGTCAGAAGTTTTTAATATATTGTGTTGCCTAGATCTGTAGTTCTCCTATATTTTTGTGATTAAAATTAGTTACCATGTACATAAGGAGTTCTCTTTTAAAATGATCTTACTTGTCTTTTTGCTGAAGGACTAAGAAAGTTAGAATTCACAGAGATAGTTTTAAGGCAATATGCCCAAACAACGTAGCTTATTGTTTGGAATTGTGGCACAGGGGGCTTGTATTGATCCAAGAAAGCAAACTGTAAGGCAGGCAAAACTCTGCAGCACTAAACAAATAACCTCAGAGAGAGCTGTATGCTTTAACCAGCCTTAAAATTACTGGAATGATTATTTTCGGAGAGCGGGTTGACTGAAGAAGATGGGCCCAACCTGAACACCTTGCCTTAGGCAGGTAAAATTAAATGAGAGAAATCTGACCTTGAAAAAGAAAGGTAAGATACAAGGGAGGGCAAAGAGCTCTTTCTTCCTCTACATTCTGCCAGGATTTGGAGATCTGGCAATTTATATACCCTGTTTATGTAATGAGTCCCAAATCATTGACATAAAAAGAAAAAAAAAAAAAAGCTTTAATATTCAAAACAAGACGAACATAGTAATGTTGCAAAACCAATTTTTTTTTCTTATGCAGATGAAATGATAAATCTGATTAGTTTGCTGTGGCTTTTTCTCCAACACATTGTCAAATTGACAGATTCTTTTTTAATTACACTGATTTTAACAAAACTGTGCTTTCAAATGAAGAATCTTCTAAATTTTTATGACAGAATCACAGATCACAGAATATTCTGAGCTGAAAGAGACCCACAAGGATAACGGAGAACAGCTCCTGGCCCTGCACAGGACCATCCCCAAGAGTCACACCATGTGCCTGAGAGCATTGTCCAAACACTTCTTGAAATCCATCAACCTTCATGCTGTGACCACTTCCCTGGGGAGCCTGTTCCAGGGCCTGACCACTCTCCATGTGAAGAACCTTTTTCTAATATCTATGTATATTTTGGTTATGACTTCAAATTTTCTTTTCTGTATTTCCTAAATAAGTGCTTCTGCATGTTTTTGTTTGTTTGTTTGTTTTTACTTTGTACTTTTTTTTTTCACCTTTTATCTGATATTTCTGTAATTCACAATCTAATTTACGTGTATGGAGTATGCCATTAATTAAAGTGCACCATTCTTTCTTCCACTAGCTTCCCTCCCCCAAGATCTGGAATTTAATTTTTAAAAGATTAGGTAGATGACAAGGAATATTTCACTATCATTGATTCCTTGTTACACTAGGCATCATTATCCAAGATACTGCTTATGCAAGTTTGAGACCAAAGTCAATGCAAGACTTCCATTGAGGAAAACGTGATCCCTTCCTTTGTTCATTTCTTTGTTCTTATATTTTTTCTCATTGTCTTGTATTTGTCTCATTATTGGCTACATATTGGAATTAATTACTTTTCCTTTTCATTAAATCAACATTTATGATTCTATCTATAGTTATTGTTATATGGACAGTGTAATTAAATACAAGAATTGACATCTCATTTTGTCCTAGGTAGCAATACAGATGTATTCTACTACCACCTCCACAAGCTGTTAAAGCAGGTGGGGCACTGTTTGTTATCTATGACTCACCCCTGATAACTCCCTCCGAGGGCTATCTCTGTTAATGGGCCTTCATCTCTGTTAATGGGCCATCAGGAACCCACGCATGACTCGTGGAATTATCTCACTCCGTTGTAAGATGATCCACTCAGGGATAGGAGCCAAGCATTCCCACCTGGATAGAACATGGTTTCTAAAACCCTGGAGGCATCGGCCTGTGGGACTTCCAGAGGATGTGAGCTATCACTGGACTTTCAGGCAGAGACCAGATTTTTCTACAGGATCACCTCTTCAACAGAAGCATTTTCTTCGGACTGTTACCACCACCACCACCTGACTAATAGGGCGTCAGGAGAGGATTTGCTTCTTTCTGCTATTGCCACAGGGATCCATCTCGGGACTGCCTTGTTTTCTCCCCTGCCAGCCGTGATGGTAACTGCACCAAAGGTGGAGGGGGTGGTGTCTGGTAGCCCAGAGAAGCTACCACCGGGTTTGTGATTTGTCTGTTTGTTATTGTCACTGTTGTTGTTGCTTGTTTTCCCTTGTTATAGATACTAGTAAAGAACTGTTATTCCTTTTCCCATATCTTTGCCTGAGAGCCCTTGATCTCAAAGTTATAACAATTTAGAGGGAAGGGGGGTTATATCCTCTATTCTAAGGTGGGTTTCCACCTTCCTTAGCAGACACCTGTCTTTTAAATCAATACACATTTGTTAGAGTTCTTGTGTCTTGCAAACAAAGATAAAAATATTTTGCAAATAAATTTTATCTTCAATAAAAGCATTGTAGCAACAGTGATACTATTGGGTTAAAGATTCTAATTATTTAGAATTTTGAAAGAAATACTGTAATGTAAAAAAAAAAAAAAAAGATAATTTGGAATACAATTCTGTGGATCCAGGATTTTACCCTTCAAACTTCACATGGAGTCACCCTAAGAAGAATTGCTGGGACTACAACGATCACCATTATGTCAATATTAAGACAAAAATCTATTCAAGTTTTTGTAAGTTTGCAAGCTGTATAAGAAGAAAACTCAAAATATCACTGGAAACAGGTCTTTGGGAAGGAAAATTCTTACACATCCCTTGGTTCGGTGGAATAGAGCTTGTGCTTAATTTTGAGGTTCGTAAATACTGCAAGGTCAAACAAAAAGCAGAAACAAACCAAACCAGAAACCAAGGAAAATTAAATTAGACTAAATGTCGAATGAACTACACCTCTCTAATAACAAACAGTCTTTCATATGAGTTGACAGAATATTGCCATACCTAACGGAAACAAGAAAAGGAAAAACCTACAATTGACGTGATTACATATAACAGCCAACTACACCTTCAAATTATTTAATAGTAGTAATAAAACCAATAACAACAATAATAAAGATATCAATTTTAAAAATCCTCCTTATTTTTATAGTGATGTATTTCCCATATGATTGGCTGCTTTCAGTAAGTATTTGTTTCAGTAGAAATCCCACTTATAGTTATCAGGCCTGGTTTGTGCTTTAGGAAAGCCTACATGAAACTTCAGCTGATTTGGGGTCATAAGCTACCCTTCAGCCCATCTTACTAGTTGTGTTTTTTGCTTTCCTCTCTTTTGCCTATTGCACATATTTGTTAGCTGTTCTGACTAAATATTCTGGGTTTTCTGAATATCTGGTGTTTCTGGCTGCAAATAATACAATTTCCTACAAAAAAAACCCCTAAACCAAAACAAACAAAATAAACACCACTAAACACCAAAACCTTTACAAAATCTTTGTTTCCCTTTAGTAATGGATCTGGTTTTGATTTTTCTTTAAATTTCAAGGTACCAGCCATTTCATGAGATGAGGTTGGCCCATAATTCAGCCTTCTAGACTTAACGCATTCTATGTAATGGTATAATACTCCCCTCTTCATCATAACTTTCTGAATTTAGAAATCCTCTCAAATACAGTGGAATAAAGGTTGTAATTTGGGCATGTATAATATTTGCATTCAGATATTTTTGTCTCTAGCAGATGTCAATACACAGAGAAATAAAGTTGAGTCAGCTGGAAAAGAGGAATCAAGAGGAATTTGTAGAGAAGCTACTTACCTGTAGTATTGCAGTGATACATGAAAGAAAACTTCACACAAGGGGAAGAATGGTCTCAAACAACAAATGTAAAAAATATTTTGGATTTGGGGTACAATATCATTTTTACATTTGTTTTTATCCTTAAAGCATTAAAAATTAATGAAAATACATCTTTAATGTGGTAATTATTGCCATGGTGCTTACTCATGATCCTTACTCCTTGTGTCTCAAAACTGTATTTTCATTGCTTAATTTATTGTCCTCCTTTTGGTATCTCTTTGTTGCACCTATTTAATTCCATATATTCCATAATTTCCATTGTGCAATGTCTCATAATTGCTCCAATGTGCTCAGATGGGGTCCAACCCTTTCTCTGTGTCTTTGAAAGTTTAAATAGGTATTGTTGCTTCCTGGATTTGTACCCAGTTTTCACATAAAAGGGGTATTTGTTGTATTCAGAACTGCTGATCATGATCAGGTTTGTGTTCACTTGGATGTGGTTGCAGATGGTTGTACTCCATCTTATGTCTATTTTGCCTATCCCTAAATACTGTCTGTAGTCAGGGTCTTACTAGAGAAGCACTGTTTGGCTGCCACCTATTTCAAAGCTCAGTAAACTACTAATGCAGGAATGAAATGCTGAGTCTTTTCCAGATGGTACAATAATGCCCAAGTGAAGTAAAGATTGCAGGGAGAGAGTGAATATCAACTTCCCTGAGCTAAAGTGGCTGAAAAAGGATAGTTCAGCTTTCAGTCAGAGATATTCTTGAGATGATAATGCATATAATCATACATTTACATAACTACATAGGAACAGATAGGTCTGTCCACACCAAGTAAAACACACACATGTACGTGTCCTTCCCTCAGGATACGGCTCCTATGGTAGTTAAAAAGATCATTGAAGTTTACTCACAGATGTTCTTCTAAGAATTGCCGTGTAGGACTCTCCCAACTTCTTTTTTTCTCTCCAAGTTGAAATTAACTGGAGATTTAAAGACCCCACAGTAATTGTCATAATGCTTGTGTGCATCAGTGATCTTTGTAATGCCAAAGTAATGTATTAATGCAGAGAGGAAACCAAGCAAATAGCTCAGCTTTTATCACAAGTGCTTGAAGAAATAATAGTTTTGCATCTCAGGATTACGATTGACTGAAGAAACACCATTTTGAGGACTCCCATCCATTCCCTGGTTTAGCCTGTGAGGTCACTAGCAGGTGTCTGCAACCTTCTGACAGGTTTGAATTTAGTCACAAGGAATTTATTCAAACTTCAATTACACCCACTTTTAAAAGTAGTAGGGAAATGAAATAAGTTACTTGCAGAGAAAAGTTGTGGTTTCGCACCATAAGCTGCTCCCTTTAAAATGCCAGTCTCGGTGCCTTGGCTCTACTTTATCTTTGAACATTTTCAAGTGGTTCATTTGGACTGCTCTTACCCTTTCTGGCTGAGTACACCCTGCTCTCTGTGATTAGCCAGCCAACATGCTAATGGAATGCAATTTGAGCCGCACATAATTACCTGGGTGGGAGACTCCCATGCTTGTGTTCTCTAATGGAGAGCTGGGTTATGTGGCTTTATTATTCAGAGCAAATGGAAACATGAGTTACATGCTGTGTAACTGAAATGAGTAGGGCCCATAGGTTCAGTCTGATGCTTATTAAAGTGGCCTGCCATGGTAAACTCACTTGTAAAATAGGATTTATAATGGAAACATTTAAAGTGGGAACAGCAACTTATTCCCATCTACCAGTAGCTATGAAAATATAGTCATATGGCAGAATGTTAGAACAGAAAAAAAGCTCAGCACTATATGTTGCAGCACATATTCTTTCATATGCCTAATGCCATAACTCTTTAATAGTTAATTCATTGTTTTTATGGTATTTCTTGATAGAGGAAATTAAGAATGGATCCTAGTTTTTGCTGACCTGACTACTTTGTATATATTGTCACAGAATTGATGAGTTTTGCACATAATCTTTGAAGGAGTCTCTTGAAATAAATAGTTGCAAAATGCAAGCAAAGTCAGACAGTATGTTTTTTTCCTTTAATCATTTCACTAGGTGACCTGTTGATAATATCCATCTTTATTTGCTCTTCACAAACACTTGCAGACTAAAGTAAAAGTGGTGCTGGAGGAAGAGGTGTGGGTGGAAAAGTAGCCACAGAAAGAAGGTCTTGTTAGGTTTTGATTTCTGCGAAAACATATTTTGTTTTATTTACACCTCTCTACTTTTTCAGTCATGCCCTAATCATATGCATCTTAAATAAATGCAACTAGCAGTGTGAAATGACCACCAGTATTGGGTAATGGTTTTATACTGAAAAAGCATAAATTTGGATTAGAATAGATAAGGAAGGAATTATTCTGAGGGTGGTGACACACTTGAACAGGTTGCCCAAATAACTTGTGGATGCCCAGCCACTGGAGGTTCTCTAAGTCAGGCTGGATGGGGCTTTGAGCAACCTGGTCTTGTGGAAGATGCCCAAGGCAGTGAGGTTCAAATTAAATGATCTTTAAGGACCCTTCCAAACCAAAACAAAAATGAAAGATAGAAAATCAAATCTAAAAATGATGGAAAGGTCGATTAAGTTTTGGAAATTAATTTGTGTAGGAAAAAAGGCAGGGAAAAATGTTTTAAAATTAGTGGGAAAATTACTAAGTAAGAAAATAAAAGTGTGAAAAGCACTGGGAAATGAAAAAACCCCAATTTTGAAATTGATGTTTCATAATTCTTTTCATTTGAAATAGTATGTATTTTTCCAAATTTTAAGTCAAAACACAAAACCTGCAAAAGGCATATTATGCCAACAGTTTTAGTATTACACACTCCAAAGTAAAATGAATTTTTGTGTGGCAAGGGAGAGCCAGAACATAACTTAGATGTCACCAGAATGTGTTAAATCCCTCAACAATAGACACCAAACAAACACTCAGCTGCTTGCCTCATGGCTTTTGTTTTTCTTTTTAAGTACTGTTTGCTATCAGAGCCCTTTAGAAACAGCTGGGTCCCACATTTTGTTTGAGAGAATGATGGTGCTAAAATGTGTAGAATCCAATTAAATATTTTCATAACTTTCACCAAATTGTTAAGATCTGCCTGCTAAACACAGAATTCCAGAAAGAAAGCTAATGAGTTGTAAAAACTGGTTTGTATAACTGACTCTAAATTTGCTTCAAGTGATATGGCACAATAAGAAGATTTGGTTTCTATTTGGCTATATGTTTATGCCATATTTTTTTATTTTAGTCAATAAGAATATTGTTATTTTTCTACTTGTTGCAGGAGATGAAGGGAAAATTTCACCTCCTCTTGCATGATGTACAAGTATCTGCACTGCAAACAATGACTTGTCATGTACAGGATTAAACACTGAGAATAATATTGGAGCTGCAAATCCTTCTATTAATTATGGAAGATGTCACTGCAGAAGTGTGTTATAAATGACTATAATGGCATTTTTGGAACGTTCATTACTACTGTTAATGTTAAGAACCTACTATATGAATTCATCATATAATAGCTGACTCTATCACAAATAGAATATTGAATGCTGAATTTATATCAGTGCTTTCCAGGCAGGAATTGTGCCATAATTGCATTACAGGATATATATGTTAAGCTGGAAGGAGGCAAATTAAATTTATGTTTTAGTTTCTGAGGAGGTGAAATATCTATTTATTTATTTTATCAAAGTGTTGTTAGTAATCACATTTTTATGCGTTGTTACAAGTTTTCTGTTTGGTGTTTAACAGGTATAGATAGTCTCTTTTGACAAATACAAGGAGTAAGAGCTTTAGAGCAAAACATGTTTCTCTGTTAACAATATTCATATTTTTACACAAAAAAAGTCGCAGGTGGTTTTATATGCTGTTTCATATAATTATATTGATAAATAAACAGTCCCTGCGGTTAACCACGTTTCTTCTCAAACATAGAAAATGTGTATGTGTTTGTTAGTACACACACGTGACTGTGCCTGGAAAAAGATAAAGGGAGGGAAATACATTAAATGCCACTTTAGCTGAGGTGTAGCTACACATTTCTGCACAGTTAATGGAGCTATCCATGGTATCTGTGAAAAGTGATACGGTTTTGTTTTAGAATGTGCCCCCACATTACTACTGAAATGTTGGGTAAAAGCATCTAATGATGCAAACTAGATTTTTCTACAACTTAAAGGTGTTAAACTGTGAAATAAATTTAGTTATAGAAGACGTGCTGAATCTCTAGTTTTGGCTGAAATCTGGCCTCTATTTGTCTGCATTTAGTAATTTACCTTGCTCGGATTAGCAATTAATTTCACCCTTATTTTCTGTGCTATACCAGCAGCAGAATTCTTCTAACTGTGCTAATAGACTGAGATAATATTGACTCAGGAAGAAACGTCATTAGTTGACTCTACAGTGACCCTTACTGCAATTTCTGTGGTTTTCCTCATGGATTCAGTATATTATATGATCCTTTCCCCCCCTAAGATTAGTCATATAAACCACTGTTTCTAAGATGATAAATATTGCACAAATTTTTCTGTCAAGGTTTTAAAAACCTGAAATTCTCCTCTTTCTGCAATACTCACTTGAAAATACCTCATGTTTAAAATTCTCTTAGTGCAAACAACTGTGAAAACACAAGTCCAGCATTTTGTGAAGTTCTAATAATTTCAGCTGTATAGGTTAAATCCATTAAAAGCTTTTTCATCAGAAAGAGTACTTGAATAGGACAAGATTGGTTTACAATGAGATCTTGTGGAAACTAACAGAACATACAATTACCAACTTGCAAAATCCACAGAACAGAGTTCTGGAGTGTAGAGAGCAGGGAGAAATAAAGCAGGAGTTCTGAAAAAAAAGGTTTAAGATAGAATTTCAGTGCCAAGGCCACTTCTACTGATTGCAATTACATGGAGTTAAAACTACCATTACTGAACAATCTCTTACATCTGAAAAAACTTCTGAGAGTAAATATGCTGAGAATTTGGAGGGTTTGGACCATTTTGTTGAGTCAAAACTGATCCAGTATACTGTAAAAAATGTTTAGAACTGAATGTGAAAATCTGTGGAATTTAAAGATCTTATTTTATGTCTTGTCTGAAGAAACATGACTGGAGAAAGCAGTTTCTTGACTTTTCAAACGACTATAATTTGCAATTTGTACCTAGAGAGTAGCAAATTTCTTTTAGTCAATAGGTAATTATGCTGGTCATTACAATCTTGAAAAAAAGCATTACAGAAGTTATGTCATGAGGTCAGTTAGAATTTTACCAGAAAATATTAATCTTAAAATGATTTCTAGATGCAAACAGCAACTTCTGCTTGCACATTAATAAACAGGAATCACATTTTCTCTTTTTAAATAATACGTGATTAAGTTTGTGCTCCTGGATCTGGAAGCAGATGAGATTTTCCATTCATTAATTCTCTTACTCATGATGTTCCATTTAGGACCCGGACAACTTTTTTGGCAGTATAAAGCAAGAGTTAAGAGATACGTAAATGCTCTAGGTAAGTGCTTTGTCCTCGTTATTGTCATAAAGGTCTTTTACAAGCAAGTAGAGCAGATTATGGCTGCACGGCATGTTCCTGTAGCCTCCAAAAAGGTGTCCACTCCCTTTTAGGCAGGAGCTGCTGTGTTAATTACAGCTAACAGGGGAGGATGCTTTAGGCCAGCTTGAACATATTTCCATACACAGAAAACCCCACAAGATCCAAATACATGCTGTGGTATAATGACATTAACTGTCACATATTTTACCATTTTATTTGCTTTCCTAACTTCTGTGGAGAAAACCTTTATATAGAATTAACTTGTGTGATTGCAATACATCATTTCTTAATGGTAGTAGTCACTATAGCACACATATTTAATACCAGGACTTTTTCCCCCCCAAAACTTGTACAAGACTACAATTCTCTGTATCAAATATTGTCAATCATTTTATCAACAAGTCACTATTTATTGTATGTTCCATCTTTACGCGTGACCTTCATTTCATCACCTCGATACCATAGTGCTGTCAGACTGTGCTTTCAGCAAGAGTTGATACTTCATGTAAGAAGAACTCAATGTCTGTTATCATGGTGACAACAAAAGCTCTGTTCTTTGGCTGTTTTTTCATCTTTCTTCTCCACTTTCTCGTTGTCAGCGATGGCAAATTGAATGGAACCCTTTATGCCACACATGGAGTCCATGGAGAAGCTCTGCATAATTCTTTTAGTATTCACCATGGGATAGAAATGTAATTTAATTGGTTTTCTGATACCATGGCTTTACCCTCATGAGATGCGGAGCAGTGCCTCTCCTGTCAGCACTTGTTGATGAAGCTGTTCCTTTCCTCTGATATTACAGTCCCAAGCATTCCTTTCAATGAGAAGTTATGTCTCTACTTGGTTTTTATGAAGAAAAGTTAAAAAAACCAAAATTAACCCATTCAGTTATAATGTCTTCTCCAAAGACAAAAAAAAAAAAAAAAGGGAAAAAAGGGAAAAAAGAGGCTGGGGCAGGGAAGAGACTGAATTTTATATGTCATAAACATACAGGTGGATTTGAAAGGAAAGGGTCACTTGAGGTGAAAGCCGAGGGATCTACACTCTGTTCATCTCAGCTGATACACCCTGAGGCTATTGGGTGACAACACAATCAGAATCACAGGTGACAAGCATCAGCAACTAGCACTAGTGCAGCCCATGTATTCTTTCTAAATATGAGCAAATAATGTTTTTCTAAATTGTCTTGAGTCTGTAAAGCATTTCCAGTAATACAAATAATGTTCATTCTTAATAACATGCTTCAATAGAGGAATTTTCTATAGACTGTAATTTTCTTATGCTAGAAAACATAACATAAAATCACTATGCTGGAAATAGAGATATGAATAAAATGTTATAGATTGCATTTCCTTAAATTAGGAAAAATAGTTATCTCAAAATTAATTGCCCAAGAGTTTTTCATCTATCCTGTTACATGACATTGCCATTAATTTCTATTAATATTATGTTGTTTTCTGAAAACACAGCATTTGCCTGTTAAAGTTATTCCCTTCCCTAGTTCTTGATGTCTGAAAATTTCCAAGGTTCCTGCTACATAAGACAATTACAGAACTGTGTCATATGCTTTATGCATATGCCAAGCATTTTGGAGAAGCTGTCAGTGTTGTGCTCTGAAAATCTATGCGGAAAGTGCTACTCTGAGACTTGTGCAAATTGTTACAGCTGGGAAAAGAAAAGGTCTTTCAATTATAAAACAATAATGTAGCTGTGTTGGACTTCTTCAGGAAAGCCTGACCCAGATGTTTGTACAATGGAAGCCAGTTATTAATTGATAGAATTAGCCCTGCCCTGCAAGCTGCTCCCGGCATGTGAACCCCATTGATTTCAGCTGGACTCTGCAAGGGCACAGTGCCTTCCAACCAGATGGACCACTTGGCTGGGCCAGAGATTAACTGTACTGTTTGAGTGAGATAAAAAGTGACAGAGGTACATCAGGCTTCCAGCCTGCAGTGCAGCCATCATATTATCTCAGTTTTTCACTACTTATTTTGTATTGTTATCATGTACAAACTGCTGGATATGCCCATAATTCGGTGGGATTTTATTCCGGACATGGAGAGCCGGATTCTCAAATAGTAAGTGTTCCTATGAGGTGAAATGAAACATAACTAGCTATCAAATTCTCACTGCAAAATAGAATGGATTGAGGATTAAAACCTCTATCTTACTTTTATGCTGTAAGAAACCATGTCACAGTGGTTGGATGGCCAATTTAATGTCAGCTAAGGCTTTTTCTCTAAAAGCAGATTACATCTTCTATGAACAATGAAGAGAGGCTCAGTAGATAGTCTGAAAATCTCTGAACTGTCAGAAGTGCTCACTGTAGAATCAAGGGCCGCTTGTTTATACTGGAACTCAAACTAACACCCGCATGGTGAGATCCTCTGAACTCAGCATAAAGGGGACCATGCAAAGAAGTTTTAGGTTTGAGTGCCAGATAAGAGAATAGCACAGTATTCCACTTACATGTCCATGTCCATATCACAGTAATCCTTCCTTGGTAAGACTCTGGCAATGTGCAAACCACACCGTGCAGATTGACAATTTTATTCTGACATATGTAGGAAACAGTAACCAGAAAATATCAGCTGTCTTAAAACAGATACATTTTCCTCAACAGTGTTACGTAAAAGAAACTTAGGAAAAAAACCCCTAACCACACAACGCTAAAAAACACCCAAAAACATCCCAGAAAAACAAAACAAGCAAACAAAAAAAATACCAATAAAAAAATCCATTTTTATTATAATCTGGTTTGTATGTGGATTATTCTTGACTTTATATTGCCATTTAGATTCTGTAAGGTAGAACCTAAAACAGTAGAAAAAAATAGACATCATAAAAATGTTTCAGAAAGATAAGGTGAAACAATTACAGGTATAATATCATTTAATCATAAAGGAAGTATATTAGATCTTTTTGTACAGGCTATTATTCAGGCATTAAATGGTCATCGATCTATTTCAATCAAAAGTACATTTCTAATTATGACTTTCAGTTTTACAAAACTTAAATTATCTTCATCTCCTTCTCGAGGCCTTGATATCACTGAACTTCCCTTTTATTATAATAACCAATAAGCCCTCTCCTTCTCTAAGGAAGAATAGAATAATTTGGGTTAGGAGGGTCCTCCAAAGATCATGCAGTCCAACTCCCCTGCCTGGTGTTTTGATCATGGACAAGCCTGATATTATCCTCTCTCCCCTCAAGTCTAGTTTAAAGCTCTGTCAATGAACCGCCGTAACTTGGGAGCAAAGACTCTGTTCCCTCTTTAAGAAAGGTGAATCCCATCTGACACCAGCAGAGCTGATGCCTTGTAGGCCATCCCATTATGAAAACCTAAAAATTGTAGTGGTGACACCAGCCACAGGGCCATACATTAATAAACTGGGTCCATCTGTGCCTTCCAGTGTCCCTGTCTGCAGCTGGAAGACAGAGAAAAGAAATCACCTGTGCTCCAGATTCCCTTACCAATCATCCCAAGGACCTGAATTCCTTTTTGATCGCACTTGACCACACACTGCAGTTTCATCACCACCGAGATGGAAGAGTGGTGATGGATCCAAGCCTGTGCCAGACTAGGGAGATTCCTGGTGATATCCTTTGCTCAGGTTCCAGGGAGGCAGAAAACTTCCTTAACAGAAGTGTCGGTCTGGATGCTCTGTTGTCCTCAGAAGAGAGTCACATCTAATGATAACCTGTCTTCTCTTGCTTATGGGGGTGGTTGTGATACAAAGGATGGGCTTTTCTGACTTTGGCAACAGCTCTGGTGGAGAGGCACTGTCATCAATATCATCCATTGACTGGTCTTCCCTATCCAGAGCCTCATCCCTGTAGCACAGATGCAGCTGGGAAGGTGAGGTGGGCAACAATAGGGTTCACCTGCTGCCCTGAGCACAGACTGGTCTTCATTCACTCCATTCCTATAAGCTTCCACATTCTGCATGATGGTAGGATGATACTGGATTTCCTTGTCATGGGTTTTCTGGTGGCTGTCCCTGTTTCTTTCTCAGGGAGGGCAGCACATGGTTCCACCAGCCATACTCATTTTCAGGATTCCTGGTACCTTTTTATTTCCTCTCGTAAGTCTGCCACCAGAGCAAATCCTTACTCTATTCCTATATTTTCTTTGCAAAACAGAAATGCTTTTGGGCAAGAAATTGTCCCACTGACTGCAGTAACATATATTTCACTCAGTGCTACAAGATTTTATGGGTTTTATTATGTTTGCCTGTAACAACTTGATCTGCGTAAAATTTTTCAGTTTTTTTAGTTCTACTTCGGTCCACTTACTGGTTTTATTGGCAGGTTTCATGACAAGTCTTTATTTGTATGTATATAGTGGATAAGAAGGTAAAGAAATCATCCACTCTGCCTTCTTTTTAGTTTTAAGTTTCTTTCCACTGAGATAATAAGGATTCAGGGGTAGAATTCAGAGGTTTCTGTTACATTGAATGTATTGACAATATTTTAAAGTCAGAAATCTAGAAATCAAAGACAGTTAATTCTTAACCTGTAAAATAATGCTCTTTCTACATAAGATTAACTTCCATGAGCTTACTTTAGAGGCAGAAGATACCTTGCAGACTTTAAGGATTCTATTATGTGACAGAAGTTTTCACATGAACTTCCAGGCACCTACACATGGCATAAAACTTTATTCAGCGGAAGTACTAATGATATGTTGGACAAGATACTTATAGCACACAGTGCCCAAGGATGCTCATAATTATGATACACACTAGGATTATACGTTGCCTCAGCACTTTGCTGTGATTTCTTGCAGGTATTTGTACTGAGTCTGGCTGGGATAATGATAATTTTTTTCACAGGATCCTGTATCATGCTGTGATTTAGGCTTGTGGCTAGAAGAGTGTTGGTAACACACTGATGTTTTGACTGTTGCTGAGCATCCCTAGCACAGGCTCTAGGCACTTCTGAACTAGCAGCTGTGCGGGTGTTTAGCTGCTGATCAAGGTCAGCCCGGAACAACTGTCTCTGTTAACAGAGAATCACTGAATAATTCAAGTTGGAAGGAATCCCAAGAGGTAATCTTGCCCAGCCTCCACACACAGCAGAGCTGGGTCAGGGTTGAAACCAGGTCATTCAGGGCTTTGTTCAGATGGTTCTTAAAACTTCCAAAGACAAAGACTGCACAGTCTCTCTGTCAACCTGTTTCTCTGCTTGACTCTGTTCAAAGGGAAAAGGAATATCTTTTTCTCAGTTCATGCCCATTGTCTCGGGTCCATGTGACACATTATTCACTGAAGAGCCTGGCTGTCTTCTCAATGACCACCCCACAGGCAGCTGTTAGGTCCCCATAAGCTGCCTCTCATCCAGATTGAACAAACTCATATCCCACAGCCTGTTATTGTATGGCTCATTCCTTAGCCCCTGAACAGCTTGGTGGTCCTCCACTGAACTCGCTCCAGTTTGCCAGTGTCTCTCTTGTAGCCAGGAGGGCTGAACCGGACACTGGTCTCTGTGCAAAGAAGAAAAGTCATTCGTAAAACAAATGAGAGTGTACACCATTTTCTCCTCTAAGTCACTGAAGATAGGAGAAGTTCTTATCTAAGAATAAGTTCCACTGAAGTAGGATAAGTTCTGTTACATATCCTGAAGAAACTCTATGTGTTACTGGCCTGGAGCCAAAAGAAGAATCACTAAGCATTGTCCTTTGAGACTGACTAAAGGACCCAACTTGTTTCTCATCCATCTAGAAGATCACCTGCCTAGGCCACAATGTGCCAGGCTGTTCACAATGAGGATGCTCTAAGAGACCGCATGAAAATCTGCTTAAGTAAAGCCAGACAACAACCACTGCCCTTCCCTCACCCACAGCTCTTGTTATTTCGTCTTAGCAAACTGGTAAATCCAACATCTCTGTCCTTGAAGAAAACAACAAAACCACAAAATATAAGTTCAATATTTCCTTTTGAGATGTTCTAATGACTTTCCTTGTTGCCAGCTCCCACGACTACATTACTCAATTGAAAGTAAATATCAGGAATTCACTTTATTGGCTATATCATGCCTTGGAGCAAACAGTGGTTTGGCAACAGTGGGCTAAGGCCAGATATAGCTTAATCTTGGGAAAATATGTTACTTAGGAAAATATTTCCTACATTTTAAGCAAGATATGCAGCTCCAGTGGCAATAACAGATTATGAATAATTGGGAATCGTATGTGATACACAGCAGGGGGTTTGGAATCCGTCTTTACATTATGTATTGTATAATATATGTATTATGGTTGCCATAATAAGCCCTAGGAAATTAGTACTTCACTAAGATTTTCTGCAGCTTTAAACTTTTAAGAGATAAAGTTGCTATGTAATTACTAAAAGCAAAAATATCCTGGATTAAATTCCTTTTGAAGTAATTTTTGCCTCTGAAGAAAAAGTAAAATAATAAATTGATTTTTTCTATTTCTAAGATAGACAATATATGGAGAGGTTTTTACAGTATTATTCATTTACTCTAAGACTTTATATGCAAACTGTGTCAGAAGTGTAACATTATTTTCTTTTTCAACATGAAAACTATCACGCTAAAGTATTTCCTGATACCTATATCCCTTCATCCAACATTTGTCTTTGAGTAAACAATGAAGGAAATTATGATGGCTTTTTAATGTAATAAAAGGCCTCATCTTGTTGCATATTAACTGCTCCTCATCTTGTTGCATATTCCTGAACTTGAAGCTGACCGAAAAGGTTTCATCATGCTGTCGTGGTTCTTTGGCAATTTTAATTGCAGAAAAGACAATATACAGTGCATGAGCCTAACTCGAGGCTGCCCAAGAAGCAGCCTAAGCCACTGCCAAATCTGAATCAGTTCATTTTATCAGTTCATTTTACATAACAAGCCATTACTTGATGCCACAAAGTCTTCACTTCAACAATACTTCATCTATTTTGTTTTATTCTATATCACATTAAAGGGATTTCTTTTTTTATTCTTCATTCACAAAAGACATTGCGGGTAGGTGATTTCGCAGAATTTCTTTAAACTCACCAATGATTTTATTAGTTGATTTAACCAGAAAGTACCCCTAGGCTTTGGCAATATTTAGGTTTCAGCCCACATTACATTTATTGAAACTTAAATCTTGTTCCCATCACAGAAGTCATCAGCTATTGTGGATTGTTTGAGTTTTTGATAGGGGTGGATGATGAGTCATCAACTGCACTATCAAATATCTATTTCCCCAAGCATTTAGACATTTCAAACTTTTGTATTACTGCTTCAGGATGTTAGTCACAATCTGTCCATTGGGGACTGTAGATTTAAGCCATGTCCTTACTGCTTGCTTCAGGTTCTTTCACGCCCCTTTGCCTGCCTTGTAAACCAACAGACAAGTATTCAGGATGTTTTTAGCTCTATAGTCCTGCTAGCAGAGTACTGAGCTCAGTGTTGTGCTGATGCACGGCCTCAGAACCACGGCTGCATCATATCTGCACAGGTAATGTGTAGAGGTAGTAGGTGTGACTCCCATTATATAAAACTCAATTCCAATATATTCTATGATTTGATTCCTGTTCTCACTGCAAACTGCAACTTTGATATCCAAACATCCAGCCACAGTCAAATGTTTGTTTTTTAAACTATGTTCACTTTTCTAAGTGCATTGTTTTTTTTGGAGGGGTTTTTTTGGTTTTTTTGGTTTTTTTTTTTGGAGCTTTAGGTATCATTCTGCAAGTGAACATAAGATGAAATCTAGAAGCCCAAACAAAAAAGGTACTACAAGCCTCTAAATAAGATAACTGAAAATCCAAACAATTTTTTATATACTAAAAATAATAAACCAGATGCATTTATGTGTCACCCTATAAAGTCAGGAATATTTTTTTCAGCAAAATATGATCCGCAATGCTATTTCAACATTCTCTGCTCTGCCTGTATTTGTGTTTGGGATTGACTTGTGAAGGACCATACCTTGACTTTGTTGAACATTATGAGGTTTACATGGCCCCACCTCTCAAGATTTTCCTGGTCCCTCTGGGTTCCATTTTTTCTTTCCAGCGTGTGGGCTGCACCACAGAGTTCCCTGTTGCTGACAAAGATATTAAACAACACCAGTCCTTTCTATAAAGAATAAATAAAATTCTTTATTTATTCTTGTCTTTTGGTTGAAGATGGTTCAAATATGTTCTTATATATGTAAAAATAATAATACTGTAAAAAAGCCCCAACAAACATCAGTGCTTTACTGTAGTACGTTTTAAAATGGACTGCACTAATTGGCATTTCAAATTTACAATAAAGGAAAAACAGTATAGTAAAGTGCTTTGTTCATTTGCTAGAAACTGATGTTATTCTAAGATATTTAGGTGACAAGCAGCTACAGTAGCTTACCTTTCTTGTGATAGAAAAGAGAAAATCTTCAGAATAAAAATGAGCCATTGATTTACCAATGCTGCTGTAGCATAAAAATGGAATATAACATATATCAGGACCACAGACAGAATGAATGAAGGAAAGCAATGAAAATAAATGAAGAGGCTGAGTGGGATTCACTTTTGGAGAAAATAAGTGGGATACACAGTCTTCAGGCAGAGCATGAAAAGATTTGAGCAATCATTTCATGTTAGAGAACTGAGAAAGAGATGGGGATAGGTATGATTTCACTATAAACACATTTGTTTCTACTAAGCAGTATCCACACAACTGAAAGAACAAAATAAAGTGAAGAAAAACTGAAATCAGAACACTGAACCTATAAAATAATTAACGTAAAGTGAATTAGGCTATTAATCAGCATCCTTTTTTTTTTTTTTTTGTTAACTAATATTTTTTAATCAATATTGGTAAAATATTTTAAGTTTTGTTTCTGCGAACTTAACTTCCTTTTATCTATTGTTTTCATAACCAACTTTATCCCCAGCATTCAAAAATGAGGAGGCTATTTCTTTAAGCAATATTAAATCTTAATTCAGAGTGGTTTAACTCACACCAAAATCTTTCATTCAGTTTTATCAGGTAATTTCTTATCAGTGAAAGGAGGCAAAAAAATTCAATGTATGTAATTCTGCGTCTACACCGTTTGCTTTGTTTCACAAGGTGAGGAAAGTGTGGTATTTCTGCAGTTCTCTTGCTATAGAACCAACACTAAATTATGCACATGGATATAGGATATTTTTCATACGAGTAATTAACACATGACTCACAGAAAGTCCTTGGACTCTGGCTTCCTTCCATTTCAAATGTTAAAAGCATAGAAGTAACTAACATTTGATGATATGCAGTCACCAGGCCAATTGAAAATTAAGATTTACTACTGGTGAGAATATGATATTGAAGGAAGAAGAAGAACAGAAACTGCTCCTGAATTCTTTAGAGGAAAAAGTGCGTGTCTGTATTTCTCTTATCGAAGTGATTAATGGAAACAAATTATAAAATTCAATGAAAGATGTATATTATGGAAATTAACTTCCAAGCTGACTGGATTTTGTTTCACATAAAATGAAAACAATAAAAAAACAAAGCCAAAAAATCCCTCCCCCACCAAAAGAGATTTTTCACTGAATTTTAGGTGATGTAGATTTTTTTTCCCAGCAGTTTTCCTACAATCAAGTTTTAAGGAATTCTTTGTATGGGAAGACCATAAAGACATCCATTTCTACAAAGGAAGAATTACTCTTTTTTCAATGACTCGGAGAGTGAAAAATAATGGTGGACTTGGTTAACAAATTGGCATATATTAAGGCATAGTATTGCAGATAAGAAATGTGAGTCTTTAATATTTAGGGTAGGCACTTTTTCCAGCACTTGCTCTTTCACAGCAATCTGAAAAAAAAGGAGGAAAATGAATTGCTCTCATTTCAGAAGTTCTGGGCTTTTTCTCTCTCTCTCTCTTTTTTTTTTTTTTTTTTTAAT
>VZRN01002412.1:243141-308333 GCA_013397935.1 Dasyornis broadbenti | reverse complement strand
TTTTTTTCCCCGTGGTTTTTAAAAAAATTTTTACAGACATCAAAAAAAAAAAAAAAAAAAAAAGAAAAACATCCTTAGGGAAGATAAAGTTGAAAACAGATTTTTTTTGTGCATATCTACTGAGTGTAAAGAGATGATGTCTTATCCTTCCCCTTAAAGGTCTACATTAAAAGGATTGCTTAATTGTATCGAAGAATGACTTATCCAAACTATCCAAACCTGAATAAAATAATCCTTTAAGTTGGTTTAATGAAGCAATGGAAATTTATCCCACTCGCCAACCCATGACCTTCAAGGATCTTAAAGCCTTCAGGCATTTTCTATACAAAGTAATAAAAATAAATCTACCAACTGTTTGTAGGATTTAAGTTTGTCAAACAAAAATCTGTGAAAGGACTACCAGAATACATTATCCCATGTGCTTCATACCTTTCTGAGAAGAAATATTCCTAGCAACAGTGAGATGAAAGTGGGAAGGTTGACTTTTTAACAGTTCAACATGCATTCAGACAGGGAAATGTTCCTTATATACAGTCTAATGTTAGTAGAACACTTCTGATAAATCTTCCGAGGAACTGAAAACAATTCCCACTGAAACTCTGGAAATTGTGCCTCTTCATCACCACTGAAGTGTTGCCTTCTGGAAGGGCTGAGTAATTAAGAAAGTGCTTGCCAGTTCAGCACGGTGTGGCAGCAGCTGTCTGCTCGCTCAGGTGAGAGAATTGAATTCTGGAGAGCTCTTGATTCACTTTCTCTGGCTTGTTGTTAAAAAGGAAGGTCTACGCTTCATGATCTTCCTTTGGTTTTCCATCACTACCCTACATAAAGCCTCACCTCAGAGAGTTCTGTTCATCTTTTCCTTCTTCACTACAGACGTTAGGTTGTTGGGATATTGCAAAGTTACGAATAAAAGGAGTTTAAAGGGATCAGAGCAAGCCACTGCTTATATTCTGATAGCTTAGAAACAAAATAGGTGTTCTAGCCCCTCTTTCTGCTGTTATTTTAACAAACTAAGCAGAATATTTCCTCATTGCCCAATATCTAAGCAAGCAAAAGAAAGAAAACATAGAAAGTGAAAGCAGTAAGGCATAAGTCTGTATAAAAGAGAATCTATTCCATTACTAGCAGCAAGACATTTCATTTACGCTTTGTAGGAGATTTTTAACATGCAGAAAACATGAATTTAAAAGCTAGTTTCTGACTGGGGAAGGGATTTTATTGAAATTTGAACCCTTGCAGACATTTATAAACTCAGACATTAGAAATGAAAAAAGCCTGTTACTATGAAATTGCCTGCAGGACTTTGAAGTCAAGTAGCTGGTTTCATATCTTTCTTTCTGTGTTGTTTTGATTTTCTTTTTTGTTTTGTTACACTTTCTGATTCTGTCCTTTCTCTTTTGCTTCTATTTTTCCTTGTAAAGCACATCTGCAATCACTTTGATTTCAGCCTCAGAACCCTTCATTTCTACTAAAGAAAGTCAGTGTTATCACTAGAGGTGATACTAAAACAATAAAAAAAAATTATAAAAAACACATAAATTATGCTTCCCAGTTATATTCTGGCAATCTCACCATATTGTTACATAACCTTGTGGTACTGGAACCCTCAAGCAGCACATGTTCTTTGTTGTAGTATAAATTGTGCATTTATATATTCTACATTTACATCCAAACTACTGTTTCATGAATTACATTGTTGGTGATGTAATGTTTAAATTATTTTTTTCCTTTAGTGTCCAAAATATTTCCCTGTATGAGAGCAAAGCAGTACATCTTCAATGCCAGTGTAGAATCTATTCAATTTTTCTCGATATCCACTGTATGATCACTGTCTAAAATGATTTGCAGTCAACACAAAAAAGTGACGGAGGACCAACAATTTTTTTTTATTTATTTTTTTAATTTTTATTTTTATTTATTTTTTTTTTAATTTTTATGTTTGAATCAACCATTAGCCCCTGCTTTCTGTCTTGTTCAGTTTTGGTGCCTTAATGTAGAATCATTTTCTTTATCAATAAACCAGAGCTTGAACTTTTATCTGGGAAAAATGAGATTGCAGGTCACATAAACTTTCATCCTAGAGAATGGTAGAGCTTGCCCACTTGTGTTTGCTTGTAGACTGCTGTGTTTGCCTGTTTTCCTTTTCTCTTTTCTATGGTTGCTGTTAAGTGGAAGCAGCTTTTTCCTGCTAGTTTGCTAAATATTATGGATATTAATGTTGACCATGATCACTTAGTGAAAAGGCTGGTAATTAAACTTTAAAAGCCATTCCCACAGCATCATTCTCATCATTAAAAGTTTCCCAGGAAAACATCTTTCTATATCTTATTGCTTTTACATTGCTTGCCCAAAGAAGCATAAAATGACTGCATGCAATGTCTTGTAAAAAACTAGCAATTTTCTTCTTCCATCTGCTTCCTTCCTCGTTATATGTCCGTTCTTTTATTTCTGCCTTTTCCCTCTATGTTCATATTTTCCCTCCCATCATCTATTCCTTCTCTTTTCTATTCTAAAAAAGAAAAAGAATAGGACAGAGAGGAATGAAGTTGTCAGAAGCAAATGGATTTTGTGAAATAGCTGTTTTACAGTTCAGCAATGTTAAACAGAGACTGATTGTGTTGTACAGGAAAATTTAAGAACATCATTAATCCAAAATCACTGGTTTTGACTAAAGGGTATTGTATAGTAATGTTCAGTACCTAAAGTCCATTTGGTTTCATTCTTTTTCTTTCTACTTTCATTGCTCCAGTACAATCATATTTCTCAGTTATCAAAACTTAATAATTGAAAACTTTCTTCATGGTTCAGAAATATCCAGCTAAGGGTCAAGAAAATTTTCGAAAACATCCTGAAAGAGTCAGTTCAAAAACCATTTTGAAACAAAAGGATGGAAACTACTGTGGTAATATAGGTAAAGAACATTTAAGAAAGGTTTTCCCTGCTTGAGTGGGTTTGGCACTGCACATTTTCTAAGTGTTTAAAGTGAAAAAAACCTAATTTTTTTCACGACTTACTGCAGGAGAGCTGATTACTTAACAATTAACTTTGAAGCCCTTTTTGGCCCAGGAGAACTTGGCGTATTTGTGGGTTTCAGATGGTTAATGATAATGATAATGCAATAACAACTATTTTAAAAATGTTTAGTATATTGCCGTTAAAAAAACCTAAACAAAATGGGACACAGAGGAAAAAAAAAAAAAAGAAAAAGAAAAAATGAAAATGCTATTGGTCAGTTTGTTTGAGAAAATATATACACATAAATACGCTTGCAAGTTGAAGTCTGACAAATAGAAATGTCAAGGAAGGAATTTGCACTGCAGTAACAAGCTCTTTCACATCCTGGCACTGATGAAATTCACCATCCCTGCATTCCCCTTTCACACCCCACCCCATTGTTACAGGAGCAGTAGCCCCTCCAAACAGGATTAACAAGAGTTTTGATCTCATTGAGCAAAATGTTGCTTTCAAAGGCGCACCTTAAACCAAATCTCCCAGTCTCCTTGTCCTCAGGCATTTAGAGATCAAATTATTTATAGGTATATATATATCTCCATGTAGACTTAACGGCCAGAAAGCCAGTCAGGGACCAAACACGCATCAGTCAAGTCAGCCTTTGTCAGGAAAGAAAAGAAAGGAGAAAAATAAATTTAAAAAACCAACAGGAAGAAAAAAAAAAAGAAGAAAGAATAAGAAAAAGAAAACAAAAAACCCCAGACAAACAATAAACAATCCCACAAAAATTATAACATTTCATTTTCCTTTATCCAGCACTGTAGTACAGGTATAAGATCTGAAATCTCCCAAATTCAGACTAGAAGCTTTTTGGTGTCAACTAGATTAACTACTGGGTCAAACACTGCAAGAGAGACAGGCAGGGAACAAGAGCTCCTTGTAAACACTGATGTGAGAACTTCGTTTGGCCCAAAGGTTTATCATGAAGTTTGGATTGTTGAAAAACACATATCATCATCGAGAAAACATCTGCAGAAATATGTAATAATTTTGACATCTTCTACTACTGCAAAAGGGAAAAATTTAAAAAAATACTCTATAAGGAAGGAAAAATATTAGACAAATGTGGGAGTTTTAGGTATGATTTTATTTAAAAATATTCGGTTTAGATATTTTTTAAAATTGTGTTGTAAAACTGGCAAAAGTCAATACTTGACATTTTAACCTCTTTGTTTCTTTCTTCTTCTAGCTTTGTATCCACTTAGTATTTTGGAAATGAGTAAAAGCATAGTTTTGAGCCAAGATTGGTTTTTGGGAGTTTTTTGCCTTTCTAAATAATAATTTCAAAAAAGGGTTATGATTTAGTTAGCTAAGATTAAGCTCTTATTTTTGTCTATGAATACTATTGCAGCAAATTAGCTGAATAAAAAAACTTATTTAAAAAAAATACCAGCAATTTGTGGTGCATCAGTTTCTACAGTAAAGAAGTTGACAGAAGAATTCTTTTTTCAATAAGTGATTTTGGAATTATTCAGCTATTTAATTTCCAAGTGTGTTTTTAAGATGTTTTACTAGCTCGTGAAGGCTGAAAAAATAGTGTGGAAAGGATTTCTCTGACTTTTGATGGATGCTTGTTTTCATACCTATTAACTGAGCAGTGAATAGGAGCTTGTTCTCTTGCACAGTCATTGCTGGGGGCTCACAGGAGCCTGTGCTCTACATTTATATCTACCATTGAATTCATTATATACAATTCTTTTTCCAGAATTCCTCCTTAACTAGCAGAAGAATATTTACTCCTCAATCATCATGTTCATTGAGTTGTCCTTTGTTTCACCCTGTAAATATCAGTTTAGAATCACTTCCTTTGATTCTGTTTTGGAAGAATTCAGGGGTAGGGAAACACACACTTAGTGCCACTTAGCTCTAGGCAACGATGTCACAACCTATGTGGGAACCAATTACAGCTAATTACAGTTTGACTAACCTTCTGTGTCATTAAAATGCGAGAAGAGTCTCCTCAGCTCCTGCTCTATGCTAATTCTTTTTCTAAAAATGTGTCTGGTTTGGGTTAGGTTTGTGGGGGGTTTTTTGCAGGTTCTTTTTTTTCTCTCTTTTTTTTTTCTTTCTATTTGGGATATCATATCAGCCAGAAGAAAATAGAGATTTGGGAAATGCAGGTGAATCCAAAACAGATACCGTACTAACAATGTGGTAGCGAGGCCACAGCAGGAGCCAAGTTTCACCAGGTTTAAGCTATTTGTATTCAACATTTACTTCATTAGTTGATTTCCTTTAAGTGAGAATCAAACCCCACAGAAATAAAACCTTCAACACTGTGAGAAGGTTCTGGAGTAATATTGCCTTGGAGCAGCACTGATTACTGGGATACTAAACACAGCACAACTGTGGTTCCCCAGCAACTAATGGGAAAGAAATTTTTTTCCAGGAAAAGAAAAAAATAAAGGAGAACACATCCCAGGAATTTACTAGGAACTAAACTGTTACAAAAGCAATTAGATAGGCAAAGGTGCCGGAAATTTCAATTATCAGGAGTTGGGACATATTTGGGAATGTGATGGTGAAAAGGAGCTTGTGTGAGTCTGATTGAGAAGGACAACCAAGAAAAAATATAAGGAAGAAAATAAGGATCTGAAGGAGGAGGAAAGGAAGGATAAGAAGGAGAGAGAGAAAGAGGAAGTAAGGAGAGAAAACAAGAAAAGGCAGGAAGGAAGGCAGGAAGGCAGGAAGGCAGGAAGGCAGGAAGGAAGGAAGGAAGGAANGGAAGGAAGGAAGGAAGGAAGGAAGGAAGGAAGGAAGGAAGGAAGGAAGGAAGGAAGGAAGGAAATGAGGCAACATTTTTTAAAAAGACATTTATGAACACACAAAAATTGATGAGTACACTAAAAAAATGGAATTCAGAGAATTGTAATGGCAGAGGTGCAGATTACTCTATTGTAAAATGAAAAAAAGAAAAGAAAAGAAAGATAGCTAAGGAACCTTGTTATCATGATAAGGCCAAAATAAAACAAATAATGATAGCAAATTATTTAATCTTTATTATGAGTATTTGAATTCCCTCAAAAATCAGACACACAAAATTAAAATATTAGATTTACGATACTATATTATATTTATGATATTATAGAATATTTGCACAATCCTGTAGGACAAAAATCAGTTTACTCAAAGCCCAAAGTAAGATACAAGGGGAAAGAAATAAGAAACATTTTGTGTTGGATAAATCTTATCGAATATTAGCTATCAGAGATGAAAAAGTTTAATCAGAGCTAGATGGAAAATCAGCTCTGCTCACATTTCTTATGGAAAGGTATTTATCCTTTTCTCCTAACTGCAGAAGGAGCCCAGATGACCAAAAGCTATAGATTAAACAGATTTATATTTGAAGTATCTATGAATGCAATAAATTAGGTCTTATTAAAAACATTGTCTATAATAACTTAACTAATAAAAGAAAGGCTTTTAAAATGAAGACAAAGGGCATCCTCTCCTGCTCAGTGATGAAAGGTGTTGATCCTAAGGAGACAGAACTGATTAAAGCCCTTTTTCCTTCCAGGTTCATTGTCATCAGACATTTAAAACAATGCATTGTAATGACAAAGACGAAGATTTTTCTTTCAATAGAAATAGAGTGTGTTACAGACTGGGTAAGACAGATGTTTTCAAGTTGGCTGGGTGTGATGAAATTCACTATATCACAGCCTGAGGATTGGCTGGAGTAATCCCAGAACCATTTGCACTTGTCTTTGAGAGCTTATAGAAAATAGGCAAATGCAGAAGTGTAAAGTTAGTACCTACTTTCAAACTGGGAGAGTAATAAAAGGGGAAAAGGGACAAAAAGGGAAATTATTGTCCAGTCAGCTTTATTTCTATTAGCAGAAAAATACTGGAAAAATCCAAGTGCTTTATAACCAACTAGAAGATAACCAGGAGATCAATACAGTCCAGTATGGATTCATCATGATCTAGGCTTGTGAAGATAATCTAATTGCTTTTTCAGCAGGGAAATTGGCCTTGGGGTTGCAGAGCATTTGTGAATACTTTGGCATTGCTAAAACTTCTCACGTTGTCTCAGGTAACATGCTGAGGAAACATGGTCAAGACAGAATGTCTGCTGAATGCCCAGCTAATTGGAAAACTGTCATTAAAGAGTGATTCTTTTTTCCCTGTAAAATAAAAATCTGTTTGAGTGCAGTTTTATACTGATTCCAGGGGGTTTTTTTGTTTTGTTTTTTTTTGGGTTTTTTTGGTTTTTTGTTTTTTGTTTTTTGTTGGTTTTTTTTTTTTTTGTGTAATTTTTTTTGTAATTTTGATAAGAAGTGAAAACTGGGCATGAAATTTGCGATTGACAATAGGCTTGGGAGTATTTACAAGCCTGACAGAGGCCAGGCTTAGAATCTAACATAATCACAGCCAACTGAAGAAACAATTTGGAGAGCAAAAATGCACTTCAATAAGGACAAGCGACAAGCTCCACACTCAGCAGAAATAAACAACTGCTATAAACACAAGACAAGAAACAGATGATTAGACATCATTGGTACTGAAAAAACCCAGGCGTTTAATGGGTCACAAACTGATCATGAATCAACAGTGTCACATAATCACCATAAAGAGAAACACATTCTGGAATACATAGACTAGATTGATGTCCATGAGGCTGGTGACATGCTGTTGGATTCTATTCAGCACCTCTGCCAAGAAGAATTTGCCACAGTTCAAGAATGATGTAACCCAGATGAACAAGGCTCATCAAGGGAAAGTGTACATTATTAGACATGTGAAGAACTGGCTTAGGAAGACAAGTCAAAAAGGAGACAGAGTGAACATACACTAATAATTAAATGTATAATATAAATGTTGTAAAATAGAGTGGAAAGAAAATCTTTCCTTGGTAAAGATCAGGTAGATCGTTTTGAGTAGATCAGCCTGTGTGCGCATCACATCTGGAGCTATTTTGTTTACATTATCAGTGCAAGCCTTCTACAGTATTAAAGCATGGGAATGTATTTTGAGGAAAGTTATAGAAATTCCTTTGCTCAAAGCTGAAGAGATAACTTTCAGGAATGGCAGAATTATAGTTGATCTTGCCTTGCAATTATAGTTGATTCCTTATATTGAAGTATTTCCTTTAATTTTGGTTATGAGGCTTGTGAAAGAATCTCAATTCTTTTTTATGCTTGCTTTCTGCTGATCCAAGGGCATATCTTCTTCTCCTTATCATTTCTTTTTGTGGTTTATTTGGAGAACTCTTTATGATACACTCAGTAAAATTTTTCATAGCTATTTGTCCCTTTTATTCAAGAGCTATATAGCTAAGAAGATATTTTTAATGGTTTTATGAAAATGAATGAGCAAACAAACTGATATATATTACACATGGTATTTTTAAAATGTCTTTTCAGAGTCTACGTTAGAGAAGTT
Source organism: Dasyornis broadbenti (assembly GCA_013397935.1). NCBI lineage: Eukaryota > Metazoa > Chordata > Aves > Passeriformes > Dasyornithidae > Dasyornis > Dasyornis broadbenti. Next base: position 299,936 of record VZRN01002412.1, on the reverse strand, counting down.
TGAAAGTGACTATTCTATACTTTAAATGCATACCTTTAAGTATTTTAATGTCTTGTCTTAATGATTTGATTCATTGGTTACAATTGGTGAATAATAAAACAGAATGGTACTGTTTGAAACTTATCATGAATTTCAGATGTACACAGAGATAATACCTCATTATATTTGGCCTCATAATGTTTAATAAACCTTTGCTTTCGATGCCAGATTTCCACATGCAGATTTTTAAATTCATCTGTAAAATTCTGTTACCAGCTCTGCAAGTAACTCAAATTCCTGTAAAAGGAAATATATCCACTGTTATAAAAGACTTTTTTATGGAAGCCTGGAATATATCTCCTTCATTAAGAAAGGAAAAAAGAAAGGGCTTTTTGTTACTGGCAATAATTCTTTTGATGTACAAATTTAATAAAGAGGCAGAAGATATTCAATATAACCAAAAGAAAGAAGTGTATAGCAAAGTCATCTGTGACTGGAACTGGTCTGAGGTGTGTTTCACAACCCTCAGCAATAATACACAACCATTCCCAAGACTTTATGAGCATCTTTCACTGTTAAACTACAACAGTGGGCAGAAAGGTGTGTAAAATCATCTTTCTTCTTTTATGAATGGAAAAAGTGTGAAAAGGCCTGAAGAGACAAAAATCAGCAGCAATGCAAATATATAACTCCTTAAAACCTCCTTTAAAATTGTACATTTAAAATAAATGTTTTTCCTATAAACATTTCACTTTCAGTTGCCTTACTTCATAATCTTGCAAGCTCACGTTCAGCCACTGAGCAAGTGCTAATTGTAATCTGGAAGTGTGCTATAAATATGCAACAGTCCTCCTCTGAAGGACTGGGGATAAACACTATGTTGTTGTTTCTTCTGAAAATGAATAAAACCCGTTTTTCTTATTATTTGATTTAGGAATGTATGGGCGTATTTTCAGTTGTTTGCTCCACAAAGGTCTGTTTAAGAACTCTCTTTTAGTTTGTCTATGATAGTTTTCAATTTAGCTTCAAAATGGCAAGCAGAAATAATTTGTATGTTAAGCAAAGTGAAAAAAAAAAAGATATTCTGTCAGTAAACTCAAGCCAATAATTCAGTTTTCTCTATGCTTGAACAGTGGGAAGCTTAACTTGAGATGTGATCAGTTCAGCTCCAACTTCCTTGAAGAACTCTGACCCATCAAATGAGACTTGATGGGTCAGTGCTGAACAGACATTGCTTGCCTCTGCCTCGTGCAGCTATTAAAGAAAGAAAACAACTTCCTCGACAGGGCTCCTTCCAAATGAAACCTCTGCAGATTGTACAGTGCTGAGATGAGCACGTTTCCCCACTGCTTCACAGAATCTGAAATGATTGCAGTTAGTCCAAGCAATGTCTGCAGGGGTATTTTTTAGAGAGTATTTTAAAATCAAAACCTGTGCCTACTGGGTGACTTATAAAAGGAAAAATCCATTTCAGGGAAGGGACAAACTGCTGTGTGTTCCCCACAGGCTAATTCTTGAAATGGGCTTTTGAAATTCTTTTGCATTTGAAATGAATGACAGTCATTCACCTGTTTGTTTAGTCTGAGTCTCACATTCAGAGAAGTGGATAAGTGCCATTTGAATAAAGTGTTCCAAAAAGTGCCCTTAAAGAGCCTCTAAGGATGTAAAATCTTTGATATCATATTTGGGGCATGAGTCTCTACTTGCAGAATATTATAGTTTATGCATTGAATGTGTCAAGCCAATTCTCAGCTCAAAGCCGGCTCCTCTTTTCCTGGAGTGACTACAACAGCCCAGATGTTTATGTACCCAATAATTTAACACATGCATTGTGACACATGTTAGCATGCTGCAACAACAAGATATAGTTTGGTTTTCTCCCTACAAAACACGTTTGAAAGATAACCTGTTTATTTTTACTTTGCATGTGGAGTTATGGATGGGATGAAAATTTATCCTGAATGTCTACAATTGCTTGAATTGAATTTGAGTTAGAATATGGAATTAATCTCCTACTTGTGAAAAGGAAATGAAAAAGAAATTGTGATAAAACTTCTGGTAAGAATAATGGCATTCAGATTATGACCAAGGAACACTAAAATGTTCATTACTAGAAATATACACTACAGTTGCCTCAAAGAGATTTTTTAGTACAAGATCTTTCTAAAGTGTTCAGCTGAATTTGAATTCTGAACAGAACATATTTTTCACTTTATCTCATACTTGGGCTGCTATTTGCAATAACCACAACTAAATGTATGATTATAGAAATGTCTTTGAAACAGATTTTTCACTGGTCGAATATCTCTTCACTCAGAAGTTACTTTTTACTGAAGTGTTTTATAGACTTTCTCATAAGTCTTTGCATTCAACTATTAGTAAGATGAAATTGTGTTGATAAAATTATGTGACTTCTTAAAATTATGGATTAAAAGATATCATGATCATGCAACATTCTGGTTTAAATATTTCTAGCTATTTAAACATAATAATTCATACAACAATGGCCCCTGGGGTGCGATTAGGGCAAGTTTTGAGACTTAAAATTATATTTTTCCTGAAACAGCAGTGATATAATTTAAGTGTTCTATCACCAGTAATTTGATTTGCTGTTCATTATAATAACAGTAATAATAACAAATTCAATTGCTATTAATGGAAATGTCATATGCACTTTCATAGAGGTTTTATTGTAATTCAGTATTAATCAGTGTATCATTAAAACAAAGTGTTATCATCTAATTTGTATTTACTCAAGCATAAAGGAAAAAATCTATTATGATGTGCTGTACTATTATACAATCTGTTGTTTTAATGAAAAACAAATTTGCTATATACTTATATGTTTTTCTTACATTATAGAGGAGAAACAGTGTACAAGAATGTTCTGATTTACATCTTATATACCCAACACTGTTGCTATGGCAAGGTTAAATTTCGTCAGCTCTTTCCTATTAAATCATCCCTTCAAAATCTTCAAGGTTAAAGCATGTTGGAATAGCTTTCAGGACTGTGGTGCGTCCCATCCATAATAAAGGAGTATTTTTATTTGAACAAGTTATCTTTATTAACACAGATAGTTGACTAAAATCCAGGTTGGTACAGAAGCTTCTAACCTGTATGAGAGGTAGATTTCTCTATTTCCATAATTAAAAATATAAGTTGTTCTTACCCACATTTTACATTCTCAGCTACAGTTACAAAGAAAGGACTTTAAAACTGAAAAAAACCCATGAATTTAACTGATTTTTGTCATTTTTGTGAAGTAATCATTGTGTCTGTATGGTGAACCATTTAGGGGGAAAAATATAACAAGGTAATTTCAAATGTATAAGTTATTCTTTCACTGAAGATTGAATCAAAGCACAATTATATTCCCATATTTCTTCCCTGTGAGGGTGGGGAGACACTGGCACAGGTTCTTCAGAGACGCTGTGGTTGCCCCATCCCTGGAAGTGTTCAAGGCCACGTTGGATGGGACTCTGCGCAACCTGGTCTAGAGGAAGGTGTCCCTGCCCATGGCAGGGGGTTGGAACAAGACGATTTTTAAGGTCCCTTCTATCCTGAACCACTCCTTGATTCTATGAAATTACCTCTAAAGAATTATAACACTCAGGATTATGTAGCCTTCTGAATTATTCTGGATTTTTGAAGAGTCTGACTTCTGCAGCAGATCCAGAGTTTGGGGTTTAGCTATCCCCATAAGTGTAAGGTCTGGGTAAAGCTGGGCTCTTGAAATGGATCAGAAAGAAACTAAATTAAATACAAACAGAAATCTAGAGGGAGCAAAAGAAAATAGCAAAGGGAGAGATACATCAAAAGAGATAACAAAAGAGCACTTTTGTACATTATGACTTTAGGTTACCTTACATTTTCCCAGTCACAGTCACAAAAAAGCTTTTACTTAATAGCACTTTTTCATGCTTATTTAAGATGCAAAAGCAGTTCTCGACAAAGAGGTGGGTCTCATGTCTCTTTCTAAATTATTCTAATCCCATCTACAAGCCAATAAAACTTCAATACTTGCCCGAAAACGTACTCATTTTGAAAATGATTGATGAAATATTGCTTCAGATCAGCCAGAAACCAGGATTCTCGCATGGATAGTGAAAATCCTGTGCCTGAAATCCTTCAAGCCATAAATCCATTTCAATAATGTCTCCTATGTTATATTTTTGTAAAAGGAGAAGGCATCCCCAGAAGAATCATTCAGTCTGAGTGAGCATAAAAGATGACATCTTAAATTCAGGTTTCAGGAGACCTCTGAAGGTTATTTTTTCCTACTTTCTACTCAAAGTGGGATCAACTGCAAACTGAGAGCAGGTTGCTCTAGGTCATCTTGTCCAGCTGAATCCTGACTGCTCAGTGACAGAGACCTCATAGTATTTCTGGATACCCTATCCCTCATAGACAAAATAATGTATTTTCATACCTGGATTTTCCCACGTGCAACTTGTGCTTCTCTGCTCTTATGACCCTGTGTGAACCCCTGGAGCCACAAAAGCATAGAATTGTTTAGACTGTTAGAAAAGATCTCTGAGATCATAGGGTCCAACCCTAGACCTGTCACCACTTTGTCAAGTAGACCAGAGCACTAAGTGCCATGCCCAGTCATTTCTTGAATAGCTCCAGGCATAGTGACTCTACCACATGCCTGGGCAGCCCACTCCGATGTCTAACCTCTTCTATGAAGAAATTCCTCCTGATTCCAACCTGAACCTCCTCTGGTGCAGTTTGAAGCCATGTCCTCTTGGACAACTTACCTGGGAGATGAGACCAATTCCCACCTGGCTACAGCCTCCTTTCAGGGAGTTGTAGAGAGTGATAAGAACTCCCCTGAGCCTCCTTTTCTCCAGGGTAAACAACCCCAGCTTCCACAGCACTCGTCATAGGGCTTACTCTCTAAATACTGTGCCATTTTTCTGAATGTTTCTGACTTCATCTTTGCTGTAACAACCCACAACCTACCAGACAGCAAAGGCAGCAGTAAGGTCCCTCTAAGCTATCCGTTCCTTGGTCTGAACAAGTCCAACTGTCCCTTATAGCATGGGTAGCACTTCATTCTCCCAGGCTCTGCCACTAAGCACAGACACCAGGGAGCCTGAGAGCAAAACTTGACTCTAAAGAGAAAGGAAAAGAAGACACCTTGAACTTTTCTGTTCCCCCATTCTTCAATACACACACATTTGCTGCCAACAGACCCAAAGAAATCTCTTTTGTGTCATGAGTATCACAGAATTATAGAATGGTTTGGATTGGAAGGGAGCTTGAAGATCATCTCATTCAAAGCCCCTCCACCTTGGACAGGGACACCTTCCACTAGACCAGGTTGCTCAGACACCCATCCAACGTGGCCTTGAACACTTCCAGGTATGGGCCAGCCACAGTTTCCCTGGGCAACCTGTGCCAGGGCCTCACCACCCTCCTGGTAAAGAATTTCTTCCTAATCCCTAATCTAAACCTACCCTCTTTCAGTTTAAAGCCATTCACCCTTGTGCCATCACTCTAGGCCTTCGTAAATAGTCTCTCTCCATCTTTCCTGTGGGCTCCTTTCAGGTACTGGAAGGCTGCAGTTAGGTCACTCTGAAGCCTTCCCTTTTCCGGGATCAACAATCTCAGTTTTCTCAACCTTTGTTAATAGGAGAGGTGCTCTTGCCCAGGTGAGCTGTGGTTTCCTCAGTCCCATAGCTGCATGCCTGGCAATATGACTCTTTTCTATCTGGATAGCTTCTCCTGTCTTTCACCTTTCCTAGAAATCCTTTTTATCCATTAAGTTCGTAGTGAATCAAGGCAGGGTTTTGCCAGGCCTGTTGGGTTTCTGCCCATCAGAACAGACCATTTCTGTGTGCTGAGGAGCCTTTCCACAAAGCAAGATGCTGTTCCTATGCGCACACCTGGGTGCAGACCTACTGTGAGATTTCCAGGCAATGATCTGTGTAGTAACTGGGTCAGGTCTGTAAAGTCAACCAGCTTTTTGTTTTCAAACTGGAGATGTGAGAAGAAAGGGCAAGTCATATTCTCTCTGGCCTTTTCTAAAACACTGATATCAGACTTCCTTGCAGATGTGAATTAGGGATAGCTGCTGGCTGAACTTCTCACTTTGAGACAAATTCTGCTCATTTATATCAGTAAGCCCCATATGTTTAAGTACTTTCTTCACAGTGAGTAATCAGATGGTGTTAGCAGTAAACAGTCATCTTCAGATCATAGATGAGCATTGGAAAAAGTGTTTTAAGGCTATTATTTTTCTCATGGTGCAGCATTAAATTATATAACCATCATCTTTAGTTCTACTGCCTCCTTATTGATTTAAAGCATGAATTTCAAATATATATATATATGTATGTATGTATGTTTATATACAGTGATATATCTCAGCTGGTGTGCTGCTTCATTCCAGTCACCAACACCAAAGGGAGTTTTTGAATTAATGTAGACCATTAGTAAATCAAAAAAGCAATTCAATACAGCACAGCAGGGAGAAGATGTAATATCCACTGCACTGGAAAAATATTTTAACAAGGGCAGTTGTTTGTTAAAAGCCAGGGAATTCAGAAACACAATTTAACAGAATGGTCTAATAAAGATCAGAATTGTGCTGAACAATAATAAAACCTAGAATTGAACAAAAGAAAAAAAATCCAGCAAACATCTCAAAAAACCTACATAGTAAAATGACATGTTCTCCCAACCCAGGCAGTTGATTATAACCTTGGTCAAGAATAGATCTCAGAATTTTATGCTGCTCTGTGCCTTAAACCCCAAGACACACCCATGAAAGTTCCTAAGCACTGAAGCATACAACTTTTAGTCAGCTCACTTTGAAGTACATGCTCTCAGAGCCTTGGTTAGACCCTCGACCATTGTTATGGGGCATGCAGGAAACACGTTGGTCTTGACATTGTATACACAACATTTTCAACATGCTACATAGGTAGCTAGTGAAAGACAGAATAACTACTAAAGGATTTTTAATTAAATTCCCCATTTTGAAAACTGGAATGCAGCTGGAACTTACACATTTCAAACAGGACTGCAAAGAGGAATTCCTGTATCCTAGGGAAACACCATCTGGAATTTCTTTTAACAGGAATACTTTTTTTTTTTCCTTTTTTTTTCTTTTTTTTTTTTTTTTTCTCCCCGCACTGACTTAAGCAGAATATTGCAATGTTTTGAATTCGTGTGCAAGAGAGTACCCAAACTTTCCACTCCTCACAGAAACAGCTTCCCGTTAATAAGTCTCTCACTGGTTTTACAGCATTAAAGGAACTTCTCAGTTCTTGTTTCCCTAAGTTCATCTAGGAAGCTGGCTGGAGGTCAGAGGATGATTTAGCTTTCTCACAACTATGTTTTCAGCCTCTTGAGAAGGCACGTAGTTCACTGCATACAGAGTAAAACTTCATATTCAGAATAATTTCCATAGACTATATTTCAGTAATCAAAACAAAACATGTCTGGAAAGCATTGCCAGATATCAAGAAGGGCAGAAGAAGTTAATAGAGTTTTGACTAACTAAAAGGATGAAAAAAACCACAGTAGGGTTCTGTGCATGGTCCTGAGTAGAGCTGGACCTCTCCTTTGGAAGCTGATGGCTGCTTCATGTACAATTCTTCTGGGCCTGGCCAGAATTCCTGTTGGCATTTTCGTTTTACTAACAGTAATGGCAGATGAATGAGTGAATGAAATCCGAAAATGTACTTTTCAACAAGGTAACTCTTTACATCTACTCCCATGGCATAGCACAGCACTATTTCTCTCAGTGGAGTCATAGACACTGAAGAGAAGCAGGTATAGCTTATATCTCTTCAAGTCTCTGGTGTTTCTGGGACAAACTATTCACCATTAATGTCTTTGAGTTATGCTAGAGGAATATGAAAGAAAATACTGATTTGCCAAGCATCTACTGACTCATGCAGGCAGATGAGAGAGACTTTCTGATCCATTGAGACAAAACATTCAGACAATGATTACAGGCAACTTGCCTGTGTATATGACTACCAGACATTTCACTTTTGTGTAATGAAAGTGGTTGTTGTGTTGTGTCCTGGTCTGAACTGTGACTGCAAAGCACTTTCAGGTTTAGATCTTACATGATGTCTTGTGTTCCTTGAGCTTAAGATTTATTACTCTTTGTCAAATAATAAGAGTTTTGTTAAAAAACATAAATAAATCAGAAAGTCTGAGAGCTGACAGATACCTCAGGAAGAATGGCTGTTTTGGATGTGGCACTTCATACCTTTGAGGGACAGCACCTAGACTGAGATTCTCAGCATTGATGGTGACCCCCTTAACTTGCTGGTCCTGATGAATTCCAGCTGCTCTGAAGTTCTTCTGGAGCCTACAGCGCCAAAAGAGGCACCGCTGCTCCAAAGCATCAAGCTGCAGCTCTGCTTCTGCTTGTCTTTTTCACCACTCTACCATTTCCTCCAGTTTTCTCTCTCTCCCTGGTTTTAAGACAAATCTGCACAGTTTTAAATACAAATAATTCTACCCTAAGCAGGGGCATATACCATCAAACAAAAAGAACAATCACCAGCCCTGGGACTTCACTTGATGATGTTTCTACTTTCTTTCAGTCATCATTATAAACCCATGAGAGAAGAGTTAGTAGCCAAAGAAACCAGCAGGTTTCTGACATTTCTGTCAATTTTTACCCAAAAGCTTTTTCCACCTGTCTGACTGGTTCATTTCAGATGAGAATGCATTTTTGCTGCTTTGCTTGAAATTTAAAAAAAAAAAATGAAATAAGTTTGTATTTTGTATTCCTCTCATTGCTTCAGTTCAAGGAATTCAAACACTAAAAGAGGAGACTTTGTTCCCAGGTTATCTCGTCTAGGGATCTCTCTAATCTGCAGGAGATAAAAACAAGCGACTATTCATTGTCATTCCTCCCCCACCCATGATTGTCTCGTCTCCTTTCTATAAATCAACACATTTTCTATTAAAGAACAACATTTTCATTTTCCCAAGTTCAGTCTGAACCGTGTAACCTTTGATTTCATGAGAGAGAACTCCTGGCCACAACAGTGGGGCAGTATCCACAAATCTTTAACTGACCTTCAGTAACAACCATGATGATGAAAGCGACATATCCTACTCAATAGATGCTACAGAATTAGTGCACAGGATGTCTACGTTTGGTACTTATTATCTCACACTCTTTGATTCCAGCATGCTGGAGGGTAATTCCTTTTCTCCAATGCAGTCCCAAGAGCTTTTTCATCAGCTCTAGAGCCCAAATTAATTAGATAATCATGGAAAGGTTAGTCTTCTACCTTCGAATCAAACTCCCTGAAACAAAATCTATACTGATCAGAAAAAATAAATGTAGGAAAACCAGCCGGTTAATTTGAAAGTCTACATGAAGTATTCAGAAGAGAGAAATATGAATCTTCTCTCCTTTCCTCACAGTCATTTCACTGACTTTCCATGGAGAAATTCTTATCTGTCAGGAAGGCAATTATCAGATTGTACATTGGGAAAGAAGTCAATTTTTCTTCTTCTTCAATAGTCTGGTCAAGTCAGCTCCCTGTATTTCTTTCCTATCTTTGCCAGTTTGTGATTTTTACACTGGAAGTGTACATCTAGACTGAAGGAATCTCAGTCCTTAATTCCAATAGAGTGCACTTAAAAAATGGGTAACTGCTTAGACTGGAACCATGATGGATTTGGACTATTCTGTTATCTACTTACCCACCTGTGCAGCAAGTCTCCAGTTTTGGTTCAAAAAGAATACATTCAAAAGTGATTCTTTTGAACCTAAATCTGTGTGTTATACATGTCTTATTATGATAATTCATTATGTAATGTTTTCAGAAATAATCTGCTACAAAAAAAGATATTTTCCTTCACCACAGAACTTTACAGAATTCCTGAGACAACTGACACATCTTACAAATGTATTTCAATTGCTTATCCCTTAAAGACCTAATTCCCTCATCTCCTAGTTTAACAGGGAGAAACAATGGCCTTTGTGGCTGTACCACCAAAAAAAACCAAATAAATATTCAAATGATCCCTTATTGCTTGTCGATCCATCCTTTGCATGCCAAATTATTTATCATTAATTGCAGTGTGTCTTTTGCTACATATCATGTTTTAATTTGTAAGTCTGATTTTAAGTAGGATTGGTTCCATAACTCCTGGTATAAGCAATTCTTCACAGTAACAAGGTCTCTATTATGAAAAACCTGCCAGCAAGGGTTGCAGATCAATGCCAAGCTTTTTGCAGCTGTTTAATAGCATTTTAGAGCCTTTAAAGTCAAGCAAAATATGAAGCCATCCTTATAAGACATGGAAATAACTTTAATTTCACCCTCTCAGAGGGCGCTAGATCTAAAAGAAGAGTAGATAGTAAAGAGTCATTGTAGAACTATAGCACAAAAGGTGAAGTTGGGGCTTGTTTTGGTGTTTGGTTTGTTGCTTTGCGAGTTGGGATTTTTCGGTGGTGATAGTGTTGTGGTTTTTTGTTTTTTTTTTTGCATAGGACTTCATGCTGCTTTACAAAGGAATTAAGAATTCCAAAGACCATTTTGAAGACATTTTGAAGATTCCCTTTCCTATCCTAGGAAAGGGAATCCTAGGTCGCTTTCCACATCTCCAGCTAAATATCTTGTAATAGTTGAAGTACGCAAGATCAAATAGACTGTATTTACATTCTGTGAGTCACTAGCTTCTTGTTTTTCATAGTATTTCTCACTTTTTCCAAAGAGAGCTTACCTGTGTGGGAAAGGTGAAAACTAATTTTTGTTTAAGGAGGAAATTTTATTGCCTGTATAACAAAGAAAAACAATAGGCAGAGTCACGCTTTCCTCTTACATTCATGCAAGTAGCACATACATGCTACAACAGAGAGACCACACAGACCTAGTTCAAAATGACTCTATTAAAAAAATTGCTCTCGTAAAAAGAATGACAAAAGACTCTTTGAATCTCTACATCTTATGGTTTCTACAGTCAAGATGAGTTGAATTGCTCTCCAGAGCAATTGCAAGAAGGAAAAAAAGAGTCTTTACCAAAACCTTCTTGCATAGACAGACAATTTTATCTCAAAATTGAGAGAGACTTTCATTTTCATTCCAAACCACTTTTTTCTAATGTTTTCACATTGTAACTACTTTAGTCCTTTTTTTTTTTTTACAAGGTTTTTAAAACAAATTCAATCCCATTACTAGCAGCATTATTAATAGGCTTTTTCAGCTAGAAATCACAATTCTCAGCATTTACTCTCCTTTAATTTTAAGACAACAGAAGATTTTTGACCAGGGACATATTTACACCACAGAAGTAAAATCATTAGATGTTAGTTGGGTAAGGCTGCTTGATCCAAACCATGCTGTAGTTAAAAAGAATACTGTCATTCCTGCAGAAACAGAAGTCAGTCTAGAAAGTCTGCCAAAATGTAATGGGCATTCCCTATCGGTAAAGTGTCAAATTTTGATTATTGACAGTGGGGTGAGAACACAATTTTTAACATAGATTTAGACTTAAATTTGAATTTTTCTAGCTATTGAATTAAAACTGATATTTTTTTTTGCTTTGATGGGGTTCCTTTAAATTTGTATTATCTTTTTACTGATTATACTTTCTGTGCAGCATTTATATTCTTGATACCCACTATTTAGAATGAATGGATTAACCATGGGATAAGTTACTAATTGTTATGAATAAGAATGGAAAAACAGAGTCCTTTGAAGGCATTGTCATTTTAATGACTTCATTCTAGACTTATCATCATTTTAAATCGATAAATGAAAGAAATACAAAGTATAAGGTGTAAACAGGCTGACAAGCGCATGACAATAAGAGATACTGAACATTATATTACTTTTTACTGTATTTCTAAATAGCACTATCAATCAAAGATTTTTCTATGTAAGACTTATATCAAATCCAGATACAATAATAGATTTGACAGGTACATTTTTCGTACTCTGCTACCTCTTTATCATGTACAGTTCACTTTTTGAAGTCTTTACTGGCAGATTCTATTATATATCCACTTATTTGGCCCATGGATGACCACAAAGGATTAATTTTGGCATTCAGTCCAGTCTATAAATATGCATGCTGAATTCCAATTATGTTATCTCTTTCTTTATTTAGAAATGTAACAAAAAATCCAGACCTTAAATGAATGGACTTTTTTTTTTTTTTTTTAACTAGAGCATATTTTTTGGCCAGCAAAAATGACAGTTTCTTATATATTAGAATTACAGACCAGTAGTTAATCACAGTGAGATATTCACAATGTACACACTGTACTGTCAAATATCCTGACAGATGATCCCTCTGCAACATGATGTGGCACAGGAGTTCTTCTATAGAAAGGTATAAAAAAGGTTGAGATGGTTGACAAAGGACCAATCCTTTGTCATCCTTTCCCACAGGTCACCCCTCCATGTGTTTAGTAAAGAAAGAAACAGAGGAGTGAGTTGGAAAGAAGCTGGCAGTTCAGTTGGTCCTAGAAGTACTCAAGTAAATTAATCAACAAATTGTAATGTGAGATAAAGAGGCAGACGTTAACCTTCTTTGGTGGTATTATGTATGTAAGCTAAAACAGCTTCACAGATAGAATAGGGGAACATTCACGCAAGACTTTACTGACAAATTAATCGATAGCCACAAACAGTACCCGAAGGAAACACTGCATTGTGACACATTTTGAAAAGACTGATTTTAACCTATTTACTGGCTCTGAGAGGTGATGGCTGAACTGTAATATCAAACAAGAAAAATATCTGAAACACATATGCTTGAGAATGGCATCTTCCATGCAGGGTTAAACATTAAAGTTTGATGCATTAAAGTTAGGAGAATGTGCAGTCACCAGGATAATCTAAAAGCAAACATGTAAGACCACTGCTGACATTATTATCGTCCATGAGACAGGAAAACTTTTCTACAATTATTTGGAGAACGGTCTGCCATCAGCAGGGAATGACTGCAGGGACTGTATGCAATGAATGGCCAAGGGACAGGAGAGAAGGAGGGCTGCACTGTGCCTGAGCCTTGCTCAGGTGTCCGGAAGAACAAAGAAACACGAGGTGGTGAAGGCACAGAATGGATTTCCAAATGCCTGTAACATCTTAATCAGGTTTATGTAGGAAGTTAGGCTCTACAGTGCTTATCTGAGCTGAGCAGAGTTGCTGAACTTTCTCTTCTGAGCCTTTAGTTAAACTGTGAGGATTGAAAAGCACAAGCAAGTTCCCCGAGTGCAGAATATGAATGAAGGCAAAGGCACATCAGGGAAAAGGTACTGATTTTTTCTTTTCTATTTAAACATTGTACTCTTTTAGTGAAAACACTCTGGGCTAAGTATGCTGACATAATACTTGCTTTAGGTCAAAACCCATCTCCACCTAGTTTTACTTCTAACGATGAACTCTGTATTTCTCTTTTCAGCCATTCCCTCCCCAAATTCCATTCATAGCAAATGTTTCAGGAGGAAAATCAGAGCCATTAAGGCTTCTGCCACTCTTACTATGCCTGCGAGTTTCACAGCCGGAATTTGTAACAGAGAATCCCATTAATCATCCCCGCCAAAACCACGTAGTTTCCATTATGGTAGAAGTGTATCCTGGCATGTGAACAGAAACAAACTGAAGCAAGTTCACTACAGTTTCTGGGTCTGTTGAAGAGAGAGCAGGGGCTTTCATGTGTGTAATCTGAGTTGCTGAACCACTGAAGGGCAGCCATCCTCATTCGGGAAGCCCTGAAGTGACACTCGTGAGACAGTGTGCTTAATTTCAAACATGCCACTTCACATCAGGGCCTATTATCTTCACCACAACAGTGCTGTAACATAACTGTATGACCTCTTCAGCATTCACAATAAGGCTGTCTGCATGGTTATATGTTGATCTTTCATCTGAGACTAAAATGCACTTACTGAAAAGCACCACTCATGCTGAATTATATCTATTTATTTGTTTGGTTTGCTTTTTGCCATAAGCTTTTTGGCTTTAGATACTGCAGATTTTTAGGCTTTTATTCAGTCTTTCTGTGTTCTCAGGTGTGCTACCCCTCCACTGAACTTAAGGAGTCCTGATTTACCTGAATTATCTAGGTATTATATATATAAATGTAGTTCTATAAATACCAGGAGTAATTCTATGAACTAGCAATCTGAGAAAACAGAAGAAACTATCCTACACCTTTCCTCTAAGGCTTAAGTAGTTTAGGTACTGGGCTGAGGAACCAAATGGCTTTATCTCATTCATTATCCGGTTCCTTGGTCTAGACCCCACTCCAGCTACTTTGACCACAGTGGAGGAAGAATTTCCACTTACCTTTTTCTTCCCCTTTCCACACAGTCATTGCATCCTGTCCAGGCTTGGCAAAAGAGCTATTGAAATTTAATTTTTTTTCACTATTTTGGTTGCAAACAAGTAATTTTTTTGCTGTCTCTTTGGATATGCAATAGAGTCTTTTGTAGGTATTAATTTGCAAGTCCTTTCACTGAATTTGCTTATCAGAAGTTATCCTGCCTGCATCTTGTTCTGCATTCAGGTCAAACCCCTGAAGCTACAGAAGTAAATATCACTCATGTAAAACTGCTTTCATTTATGAAATTTCTATCTGCTAATAAAATACAATTATGTTTGTTCTCACAATACTGCCAAGTAAAGGTTAAATTAAGAGAAAACAAGCAAAGCCTGATTTATTGACATTTAAAACCAGCTACAAAAAAAAACATCTTGTTCAGCCAACCCTGCAGGGCTCACTACGTTTCTGAGATGGGATCCCAAATTTCATATAAAGCAGAGTTTCTCTTGGGATAATGTAGCAGAAACACCTGTGGCACCCATAAGGTTTGAAACCAAGTGAGGTATACCAAGCATGTTTGTCTTGAGCACAAGCACATTAAAGCTGGGTAGTGTGCGACTGTATGCAAGAATTCTACAGCTTTCTAAGAGTGTTAACAGAATTTTGCATACACACCTAAACATGAATATAGAAACAATACGTAGCCACAAAGAGGCAAAATGGAGATTTGTGGTATAACTGCACAACTGGGGTGCAGGAAAATATGTTCAAGCAGTAAAATCTGCAAGGCAAGAGCTAAGGGTTTACAGCAGTCGATAAAGGTGTGTGATGGAACCAAAATGGTCCTGAAGGATGAACAGGACAGATGCTGATGGAACCAGAATAGACAAAAAAGATTTTTGGCAAAAAAAAAACAACCCAAAAATAAGGCGCATAATGTCAAGGGCAGATGAGATCATCCTCTTGTCTTCTGGGGAGGGCATGAGGAGCACAAAGGGGAGGATGAGAGGAGCTCACTGGCCAAGGCAACAAGGACCATCAGCTCTGACTACTCAGTGTCAGCTCCCTGAGGATGGATACTCAAAGCCCAGTCAGTGTGTAAGTGTTGAGGACTGACCACTTTGAATATGTATTGTTGACAATTGAAAGTTATTAAGAGCCAACCATTAGCTCTGTGACATCAACGATTGTCAATCAGGTGTTGGTTTGCTGAAAGCGGCCAAGCTCATTAGTTTTTCAAACATTCCATAACAATCTCCCATTTCCTAACTCATTAAAAGCATATGCATATATAATATACATGGCCATGCATATGTATATATTATATATATGTATAATCTTGGCACATTCATATCTACAAGGTGTTTATATTACTGTGCATAAATATCAGCCAGCATAATGCAGCTCAAGTTGAATGCCCTGCAACAATATCTGCAAACATTATAAATAATCTCTCTTTCAGGGGCTGTTGTCAGGGCTAATTTGCCAAAAACAAAGGGTTTCAAGTGAACTTTAGAAATCAAACCTGAGGCACATAGAATCACAGACTATGTAGGACTTAATAAAAAATTCCAAAGTTATTATTATCTTCACTAAGATACGAATTATCCAGAGCAGTACTTGTGCAAAGCAATGTTTTCTCCCTGGACTCTCACCAGCAAAAATAAAAAAATCTCTATAAGTTGTAGCAAGAATCCCTGATTGAACATTTATCATGGCAAAAATAAGCTCTATACATCATAGGAAAGTGTTTTGGAGGTCAGTATACCTCTATCCTACCACAGAAATCACTGATTTTATATTAGATGTTATTTATTTTGGTATTTTACCAGTCTTGGAGTAATTAAATGAAATAATGACCATAGCAGAACTGGATCCATTTCAAATTAATCAATAATGTAATAGTGTCTATTTATTTGTCAAGCTCTCAGTACAACATAAGCATGTCTACTTTGTTTCCTAGTATTCCTGACTATATTTTATTTACAGGACTAACACACATGACACAACCATTTAAAAATTCACTGCAGGCAAAATTCAAGTCTGAGAAAATCTCATACTCTGCTCTTTAAGGATTGTTTTAAATCTAGCCACAATTTGCATGCAGATAAATTCAACTTTAAATACAATAACAGGACATTTTCTGAAGTGCCCTGGATTTTTGAAATGGTTTCTTAGATACTATTGTCTCTGAATTGCTTCACAAGTGGAGAAACTCACAAATTTTAAATCTATATTTCTGTGGCTTGGCAGAGATCATAATGATTGATAATGGCAAAAAGTGCTGTTAAGATGAAGAAGTTCCTATTAGATAGACTGAACTCAGTAGCATAGATTATTTTTATAGCTTCCTAGAAATTCATGGAATATTTGACAATATGCCTGCTAAAGTAAATCAGCCTGATTAAAAATACAGCAAGAGAGAGTCAAAGTCAGTGAGACAGGACTGAATGCTGTTGATGCTGGCCCTTTCTGTAGACACCCTCAGGTGAAATACCTGTAGGCTTAAGTGTGATCTTATTGGTGGGAGCTCGGAGGAGAGAAAAGCACTGAGGTAAGAGCTCTCAGAAAACGTCTTTTAAAATGTGCCTTATTGGTTGTGCAGTTTTACATACAGCTCTGCTAGTTTTATTTCTACAGACTTATATGAATATTGCAACAATTCCTCTTACCCATGATCAGCAGATACTAGCTTCAATTACACCTGTAAAAGTGTCCCCAGAGATCAATGCTTGCCTTTATTTTAAAATGCTTTTACAAACATAATACAGCAGAGTTTTATACTCCGTTATTTCTATCCTTTCACGGTAAAATAGGCATTCCATGTAACCTCAAAGTAGAAATGAGTAATATTCGTAAATCATAGATTTTGTAATAACTTTTGGTTCTTATATGCTGTAGGCAAGAGAGAATATGGTTTTCTCATGTGCCATTTGCAGTTAGCCTCAGAGTTTGCAATGTCTTCTATTGTCAGGGCTAGTGCATGCCATATACTACACGGAAATATGGACTAGACTTTAGGCCTCATCTTGCATTTATCTTCACCCTTACTATAGGCAAAGAGGAAGAATAAATCTAGAACGCACAATGACACAGAGAAATTATGACAAAAAGGTCCCTTCCTATGATTTTAATGGACGGTAAACTTAGATTAGATATTAGGGTGAAATTATTTTCTGTGACTGTGGTGAGGCACTGGAACAGGTTGCCTAGAGAAGCTGTAGATGCCCCATCCATGAAAGTGTTCAAGGTGAGGCTGGATGGAATTTTGAAGAACCTGGTCTAGGAAGGTGTCCCTTCTTTAAGGTTCTTTAAGGCCCCTTTCAGCCCAAACCTTTCTTTGATTCTATGAAATAGAGAGAGTCATGAAAATACCTTCATTCTAGTCTTTCACTTCACAGTCATAGAACAGCAAACAAACAAAACCAAAAATAAAAACAAAAAACCAAAACCAAAACCAAACCAAACCAAACCAAACCAAACTAAACCAAATCAACCAAACCAAACCAAACCAAACCAAACCAAACCAAACCAAACCAAACCAAACCAAACCAAACCAAACCAAATGGAAACAAAACAAAACAAAACAAAACAACCCAAAAAACAATTAAAAACCAAAAGTAACTAGCCCATAAAAAGAAACAAAAATACCCTTCAAAAAATTCAAACTCACAAAACAAAACAAGAATAATGCATGACACTGCATGATGATCTTGATCCATAGGGCTGAATAAAGTCTCTGGAAAAAGAGGAGAGTCTTTTAAATGTTCCAAAACAGATAATAAAGCTCTAACAATTCAAAACTTCAATTTTTAAAAGAAGAATATGTAGTATATATTATATGCTCTTGGTCTTTAGAATAAGAATTCACTACATTCAGTTTCATCATTTTATGTCAGTTCTAGTAGATATTGCAATTTCTTTTTTTAGAAGGAATAACAAACATATTTACACTCTAAGTCATATTAGAATTCAATGTCAGGTAAATGCCTAGATATATTAAAGGTGTTGGCTATTTGACTTCCAGATAGCAGATCCTCAAACATGCCAAATTAAAGAGGAATGAGGATACCACACAAGTATAAAACTTTAGCAATAATGACAATTAAAAGCAGCCTGTAAAATATATGTATATTTAACTAGAAAAACAAATGCTATAAAAAAACTGTATAAGTGAAAGAATGTCAATTTGGATAAAATCCAAGAAGACAGATAGAAAGTCTGAGATATAAAGAGAATGATAGAAAAATGGTGCTGAAATTTGCTAAAAAAAAAAAAAAATTACATATTGCAACACAAGGAAAATATAGTTTTAAAAGCAAAGTCAGGCACGAATGAGTCTGGAATCTGGTCTGTCCCTTGAGTTAAAACTTGCAGAGAAGATTTTTTAAATCTCTGTTATACTTTCTTTAACATTCAGTTATAGTTTAGATACAGCTGCAGTTTCACCTGTTTCAAAATGTAATTTCATAAAGTTCATTTTAGGTAGGTTGTTAAATTTACCTCTGAATTAACTGCTTTGAATTTTCTCAATTCTATTTGCCACTGCTGTCCTCGATGCAGTCATTTAATTTCATTTTCTGACACCTTCAAATATAATTAGCAATCTCCCTTTCATGTCTTGCCCTTTATTAACCCTAAGTCACATTTTGCAATATGGTCTTGCAAATATAAGTAAAAAAAACAGCTGCATTTCCTTATTTTAAATTTTCCAGGTCTCAATCTCTTTTCCTTAGCTATCAGTATCATTTCACACTGTCATCTACACAGCATCAGAGAAAGAAGCTTCTTATAGAAGGGAAACTGTAATTTAAACTTCATCTGCAAGATACTTTGGAACAGATGGGTTTTATTTTGTGTCTCCTTGGCCTGAATCTGAATGAATCACTGAGTCATGCAATGACTCGGATGTTTGCAGTCATTGCTTGTTGATTTTCTTTTGACCATTTGATGCTGAAAGCACTTTTGATTTCTTTATTATGGTTTGGAAGAAGGTCACTGATTTGATTTGTGATAGTGTTCAATTCTGCTGTTAATGTTTGTGTCAAACATAGTGTAAATGTTAGCTTTATTATGTCTACAAGACTCCTTATAATTGACATTTAAATTGTAATCTGTGCATTTATCTCAAATTAAAGGTTCCCAAAATGAAAGAGTTTTATCCAGGGAAATAGTGAAGTATTTGTAAATTGTGATAGTCTTAATACTCATTTTAACAATTTTAGAAGGTAGGAGGACAAAGTGCACTTCAGCCAAGTAATAAGAGTAAAATATTTTGTCAGAGAATATTAATATACAATGTTCAATATTAATTTTAGATGAGGTGCAGAATGTCTATACTGATTGCTTTTTGACAAAATACATAATCTAAGAACCATAAATCAGTTTTTTTCTTCTCTGGTGTGGGAAATAGAAGCCCAGGGACAAAACTGCCCATATCCCACTTAACTACACAGTTCAGCTACAATTCTCCACATAAAAACACAAGTTGGGTTTTGAGAGGCCCATGTCACAAATATGTTAATTGCTTTTTTCCATTCCTGTCCTCTCAAAGACAAATCCTACTGCAACATTTTCCTTCAAAGTAGCTTCTACTTAGTGTTACAACAAAATGCAATGAATACTCTACTGCTTCCTAACATTATTCCTGGGTTTATCCATATTCAGTTTGGCAACAAATTACAATGTAAAAATTAACAAGCTGTGGAGTTCCTCCATGATACACACCTAACTTCACCCTGCATTCCTTGGAACATTAAAGCTGTAAGAAATCAGACTAAAAAGGTCTGCAGCCTTTCTCCTACTGGTTATTATTTTGCTTTTTCTTTACCCATCTATGTCATCATCTTCTGACTCCCAGTATGACACTAAAGTGACGTCCTACCCTTAAGAGAAAGGGTGCATCCAAGATTCACAGACGCCGGTAGCCAAAAGGAACAATAAAAGTTGAATGGTCCATTAAAGATTTCAAAGTTTTATTAGTAAATTACACACCTGGCAAGGAATTTGGTATAAGTTGGTCCCTGACCACCTATATAAGCACACAGCAGTGAGATTTGGGTAAAACAATAGGGTGAAAAGGAAAAGAGAGACACGGATGAAATAAAGAGGAGGAGACAGAAAGAAAGGAAGAAAGGGAGAAAGATTGTCACTCCTGGCTCTATCATTGATCCAGCTGGGATGTCCAGGGTTCTGTGGTGCCCAAACACCTGGGCTTTGATGAGATATGTTTTTATAGAGAAATTTTCCCCATCCTGGAGATGTTTCTCAGTTCCTATGCAAATTAGTTCTCATGTATAATCTGCTCTTCTAGACCATTCTGGAAATGGGTTGGAAGCTTCAGGGGTCTCTGGTGGTCTTGTTCTCCCCAGTGTGGTCCATGCCCACTTCTCAACCTCACTGCTGCCCTTGAGCTGGGCAGTGTTTTGCTTGTCTTCAAAAGCCAGAACAAGATAATTGTCACAGAGAAGTGCTGCCCTACCTCCATGCAGCCTCTGTTCCAGCCATATTCTGTTTTTTCTCAGTATATTATTTCCAACAATCCCTGCCTGTTACTACCAACAGTCCTTGGCTGGCTCCACAGCAACATGACCATCAGTATTTGAGACAGACACATTAGCATCTTTTAGGTTTCTGCATTCACTGCTAAAAGTGGGAAGGCTCATTTTCAGTGTCACCCTCCTAGTTGTCACTAATGACAGAAGCGCAGCTGGAGTCTGCACTCTGCAGATTCTTTCGAAGAAAGAAACAGAAAATACTCCTTCTCCTGTTTGTATAAAACTGTGTTTTCTCTCTAATCCATTTCAAAGGCAGTCTTCTCTAATTGCAAAAGTAAAAAATCCCACTCTTTGGGAATCTTCAACTATGTTTCAGCTATCGAAGGTAAAGAACAAACTGTCACATCAAAGAGGTGAGGTTTGTTCATATGACTCTTTGAGAAGAGTGGTCTGTTCCATAAGTGTGGATGGGCACATGTACATACCTTCATTGTGTTGCAGAAATTATGAGCGCTGGACAACCTCAACTGCTCAGCTGTGCTAGCTTAGATGGAACAGGAGATGTCTTGCAGTGGCCTATTTAGCCTGAACTGGATCAAGGACTGCTCACAGAGTTTAAGAAGAAAACAAGCCTCTAGCGCAGTTGACAATTATGTTCTTTCTTGTGTAGTACACCTGTACCCAGAGGCTGCAAACCTTCATGCCTTGTTATGAAGTCATTTCTGTGTCACAGTAATTCAAAAGAATCTTTGATGGGAAATCACGTTTTCACTGCCACAAAGGTTAGACTCAGCCACATGAACATGGAGCAAAAAAGGAGATCTTTTGACAGAGTCCTTGCTGTCTAAGCATTTGCTGTCTAAGCATTTTTTTTTTTTAAATAACTTTGATTTTCTTTCCCAAATCAATGCACAAACTGTAAAGTGAGCATATGACTCATGCACTTCACAGCACAATCCTGGCATCTTTTCATGAATACAGTTACAATCATGATCTGTTGTCATATACAGAATAGAAACATAGAAAAATACTAATGAAACCATCCAAAAACTGTTCAGAAATATGGATAAATGTAAAATCATGCATGCAGCTGTCCTGAATTAACTTTTCCCATCAGTTACCTAGAATAAAGAGATTATTCCATGTGTGTTTGACTGTCAGCTCAGCACATTAGTGAAAATACCTTTCACCTCCCATTCACTTTTAGAAAAATTCCCAAACATGTACCTTTGATGCTAAGGAACATGTTACATTAGTCACTGCTGCAGACTTTCATGCTAGTGAATTATGTTGTTCTTATTTTGGCAAAAATCTTCTATCATGTCAGATGTTTCCTGTTAGCTAAACTTTATAAAATTTGTGTGGAACAAAAGTTTAAGATTCTTCATAATAAAAATGACTTCTGGTCCAGAACTTGTCCTGTTTATAAATATGAAATAGCAAGGGTTTTATTAAGTAACCAGTGCACCACATTTAGTAGAAGCAGGGATATGTGTCCAAATAGATTGATCCATGGACTGAAAAAAATACTGGAAGACTGAATTGCCACTATATGCAAGGTCTTGTCTACCTTTTTCTATTTGCCACAGATTTTTACCACTTAAAGGAATTCTGAAAAATGTGAGTAGTAGATTACTAGGTGTGTCATGAATCACAGAAAAGGATTACAAATATTAGGAAAAAACAAAAAAAAATACTGAAGGAATACATTTTCATGACATTAAACAATATGTTGTCAAATATTGCACAGTAGGCATCTTAAAATTAACCAATGAAAGAAAACTGAGAATTGTGCTTATTCTTGTCACAAAATCTCACAAAATTTTAGAAGGAATGATAACTAATTTTGTAAAAATATGATATTTTTCCCACTTTAACAATTTAATATGTAGAAAAAGGAAAAAAAAACACTTTGAAAAAGGACCCTCAGATACTCAGTTTTCAAAGCAAAGAAAGGTTAAGAAAAAAGGTGAGAAATAGAATCAAACATGGTTTCAGCTATTGCTGACATGTAATAAGTAGACTCAGTAGCACTAGGGCTCTTAACATGAACCTACACTGAGCCAGTTATAAAACCATACACTAACACAAGGAGTTATGGGGAGACTGACAACTTTCATGAGGAATCCTTGCTGTCAGTGGGTTTGTGGAGGCTGTCTCTTTCTAAAACAAATTGCTATGGCATCTTAAATTATGTATCTAAAACCATAAGTAGAGTAATGTGTGAGATTTATGTAGTACTCTTTATTCACAGGTCTCAGACCTTTGGATGAACTAATTTATCAACAGGAGATGAATTTCTCATCAAAAGATGAACGGGTTATGACCTTTTCCAAGGATTTGACAGAAAACAGCAGACTTAGAGAAAAATTCTAAATATAGATAGATATAATTTAGGAATTCTAGCTTCATGGTTTCATTTCACAGGATAGACAGGCATGAAACTTTTTCAAAGGTTATTGGTTTGTTTAGAGCCCTTATAAAAAGCATCCACTACATGTGAGAAACCATTCCAGAATTAGACAAAACAAAATTTAAACTCCTCTTCACAATTCATGATTAATGCCAACACTTTAGAGTCACCGTGTTGCTGGGAGGAAAACACATGGCGGAAGCGTGAGTCTCCTTTCCTCTTCTCTTGATGATAATGCTGCACTTACAATTTAGCTGTAAAAGCAGTTTTGTTTTCCTATCAGAATTCAACTGCATTTCCAAATCATCTAGTCTATCTCCTCCATGATCACTGGCAAAGGGAAAACTGCTCAAAGCCAACAACAAAATTATCTCTAATCACGTGCTCTTTAACCCCAGCAAAGTGACTCCTTTCCCATTGCACCACCTAACACGTGTTGTTCCTGTTTGTAAAGCAAGAAAGGTGAATCAGGAGTTTTGTTGGCCAGTAATGTGTGTCAGTGTGTGGGACAGCGTGAGGTCTGCCCATACCTACAGCCTGAGAACAGACACATCTATGGGTTAGAGAGAAATAATCTGTTACCAGACAAGCAGCAGTCTGGTACCCCTCAGTAGCAAATTAGACTCTGAACAGCCGGGACAAGTGGTTGTCCTCGAATTAGGAGAACTCCTCAAAACACGCCTCTTAAACTAAGATTAGTAAATTAAATTTTGCATTCCATGAAAGCTGAGAAACTGTGCAAACCCTGTTAGAGTGAATCATTAACCCTGTAGCTATTACGCTTGCTGTGTGTTTCTGCATGTGTGTGCGTGTGTGCGTGTGTGTGTGTGAAAGGTTGTTTCCAGTCAGCTGTAGGAAGCTACTGAGTCTTATCCACAGCATTTTTGAAATCTGGATCAAAATGAATGCCTGCCGATGCCTTTTATCAAAGACAGGAAACTCCCACTCATCACCCAGCCAGCTGCTGTTGTTATCAGCTCATTTGCTGCTTCCTCTTTCCCCTTCAGGAGACTTCTTGGAAGCAGAGTGCGCACTTGGTCTGTATGAGGAAAAATAGATTGAAATAGAGCAAAAGACTAAGTAAGCACAAAGTTGGTTTTATTGTTTGATTAATTAAAAAGAGGGAAATTGCTGGAAATCATACTGTATTTTATTGTGCATTGTCTCTGCCAAACATTTCTGCCACTGTTTCAACATTGCTCCCACCATCTCCCTTGAGCCTGGCAGCAGGCACGGCAGCAGGTGGTGTCAACAACTTCCACGGGGAAAGGGCAAGTGTTAGTTCCAGCCTTACAGAGTCCCTTGAAAATAAGGAACAGTAAAAAATAAAATTTAAAATAAAGCAATACTTGTCATCTCCAGGACTGAAGAGAGATTCTAATTTCTTCTATCATGAATTTTTAAGACGAAAACTTCAGAAGGAATGAAAATATAATTAAATAAAAAGTGACATTTTCACTGAGGCAGGTAAATAGACAACAACAAAAATAATCCCCTTTATGTGGTTACCTTTGTCTCAATAAATTTCAGGAGGGTACTTCATTGAGATCACTTACAGTCAAGGACTAAACAAGTGAGGTTGAATGGTTGCGATGCATTCTTCCCACTCACAGCACTCCTACATTAAATAATCTGTTTGTTTGAACAATTTGATAGGACGATTTTCAATATATTGACTGATTACTGTGATAAAAATGTGATTATGTAAAATATCTCTTTATGGGAAGTAAACCAGTCGTTTTCTTAAGTGTGCTCTGTTATAAGAAAACAAAAGCAAATTCTAGCACCACATGTATACATATGCTTCATACTTGTGGAAGATTGGTTATTTCCAAGAATCAGAATTTAAAAATTAATCTATAAATTGTTTCACTAAAAAAATTGCTGGCAGGGGATATACTGATAGAGAAGACTGTGACAGGATAAATTCTTTAACAGTTTATGCTGGTTTTCTTCTTAGTTAAGGCAAGATTCCTCACACTGAATTCCAGATAATTAAAAGATACACACCTGGTTGAAACCAGTCTGCTAAGTACCCATACAAACAACAGAGAAGCAAAGGGGACAGTTGTCTTTGTGTAAGACAAGTGTCCAAGACAGTTTGGATTAATTGGCTTCAAGAAAACTCTAATTCTCACAGTGGCCTACAGAGAGAAACCTGGTGATTAACTCAGAAAAGACCACAGACAATGTTTGGGTAGCTTTGATAGTCAGTGGCTTTTAAGGAACACCAGGGGAGAAAAGATGCATCTATTTGTCCCTGAAAAATAAATTGTCTGTGTTATGGGTATGTGGCTGAGACTGGTGTTGATGGAAGTGAAAAGTATAACATACAAAAAGATGTTTCACATTGACCAGCAGATTCTAGAGGCAAGCTGAAGGAGAACGAAATTTGTTTGGGATAGGTTGTTCCAGGACGAAGAGACATCAGTGGCTTAGGCAGATGGAGGTGTCTAGAATATGGCACTGACCAATGTTAAAAATCCAACTAGAACTTTCTCTATGCATATATTATAGGACAAACACCATCTTGGAGCAAAGGAGGATATGCCTGTTCCTTGGAGCATGGAAATTCAATCCTAGAAATTATTTGGATTAATGAAGAAAAGAGCCAAATTGTTATCCTTACCTTTTTTCAGAGGCAATGAAGAAAATCATAGAATCATTAAGGTTGGGAAAGGCCTCCAAGATCATCAAGTCCAACCTTTTTACAAACACCATAACATCAACTGAACCACAGCATTAAGTGCCACATCAAATTGTTTCTTGAACACTTCTAGATATGGTGACTCCACCACTTCCCTGGGCAGCCCATTCCGGTGCTTGATAACCCTTTCAGAGAAGAAATTCTTCCTGTGAATTTATTCCACACGAACCCTTCATATGACTATTTCTAAAGATTTAAAGATTTACAAAGACAAATTAGAGTGCCTGTATACTCTTGTTTTCTCTTGTTAAAATGTAACTTTACTTAGTTATCAAATGTGTGAAAAAAGCTTTGAAAATAATGAGATAATCACACAAGAGTATTAAGCAAAATCAGAATTTCCATTCTACAAAAACTGAGATGATCACTAATTATTTATGGTTCCTTTTGTAGAACTATCCAGCTGCTCATTTTTAAGGTTGTAGTGGGCAGCACAGCTGCATTTTGTAACACATGACATAAAAGGAAGAAATCTAGCTCAACTCAAATATTTAAATTTCTTTTTCAGCTTTGCCAATGTCAATGATGTTAGAGTTTTTGTCCCCATTCCCAAATATCCCTGTTTCCATCTGCACTTCAAAATCACAAACTACTTCTCACAACTTCCTTCGTGTCAAAATCTCCGTTTTAACCAGCTGCAGAAATATCTGGTGTCTCAAAATTAAACTATTTTTATGTGAAAAACACTGTTGAGTAGAACTGAACAAGGGATATTTCCAATGCTGCAATAATTCAGAGGTCACTGGACGAGCATTAGAAAAGAATCAAGCCTGTCACAGCATATGATATCTTTTTCTTTTCAATAACTTTGTTACATTAGGAAATAACATGGCATGTGCTGACACAAGTCTTGACACATTAACCAGAAGGTGTCACAGTCCTCTGTACGCTTTGTGTGACTTGACATAATATTTGAATAGTGAGACACAATATGCTGTCAGGAATTTTTCTATCAGCCTGGGATATGTTAGTTTTGTGTAATTTCACCAAAGTACTTCTGACATTTTGAAATTGGCAGGTTTATACCACTGTCTGGCACTTTATATATCCACACCCATCTACATGTATCTTTGCGTATATAAACCTGTGATAGATGGTTAAAGTATAGTGTCTACTATTTAAAAATTTAGAATTTCTAGTATAGGCAAAATTCCTGGTATTAACTGCGAGTTAACCTCTGCAAGCTGCCAGATGCCCACCAAGCCACTGTGCCACCCTTGCTCAGGTCCTCTCACTAGGACCAGCAGAGAAAATACAATGAAAATCTCTTGGAAAAGATAAAGAAAGGGAGATCGCTCACTAATTATTGTCATAAGGAAACCAGACTTGAATTGGGGAAATCAATTCAATTAAATTAATTTTAAAACAGAGGACAATAGTTAGAAAAAAAATTAAACCCACCTTCCTTCCAAGCACCTCTTCTTCCCATGTCTACTTCCTCCTATTGCCCTGAGTGGCACAGTGGGATGAGCAGTGAAGGTTATGGTCAGAAATTCCTCTTTTACTGTTGCGTTCAGCTCTGGCCAGCAATGGGTCTGTCTCGGAGCTGCCTGGAACTGACTTTGTCTGACATTGGTGCCTTCTCACAGCACTCATCCCAGCTACCAAAACCTGTAGTGCAAAGCCAATAAAGTAGCTCTGCCAGATTTAATTGCTTTTGACCTGGAGAAAGCAAAAGTAAGAAGAAAAAACTTTAGACCCTGAAATTATCCATTCAGTCTTTAATTTGTTCACTAAAATAGTGAAGAAGTAAACGGCTGAACTTTTGGTACCTAGACAATAACACATACAATAAACCATCACATTGTCATCAAGCAGTAATGAATCTCAGACCTAATTGATATTAGATGGGTTTATATTGCACAGTAAATATTGCACATCTAGTCTCCCAGCCAATGATGGATGCTGTGTATGTGAATGTTAGGCCACTCTGAAATTCAAGCACCATAATTTTATTAGTTGAGAAATTTGCCATGGGCAGGACCATGACTTTAACAAGACATAATAAATAAAACACCTTATCTTAGATAACCTTAGGTATAGCATCCCATCTGTCTTCTGAGCTATCTTTTCTTCACTGGTCATTAATTTGCACAGTAATTTTTAAACAAGCACTTCCTGGATATTGTAGAAAAACCTGGTCATCCTAGTGAAATTTGTACTGTACTTACCTGTCCAGTAAATTAATTTGAGACAAGTTCTTTCCCTATTCACTCCATATGACTATTTATCATCCTTAGTGTAAAAATCTTTGGGGGAAAACTCGAACAAAAATGTTCTTAAACTGGATTTAATCAACCATACTAAGGAGCAAAGTGTAGCAGCTTTGGTTCACAAATACTGAGAAGCAATGAGAAATAATTTCAGGCAAAAAAAAAGTATTCTTTCATTTTTATGAACTTTGGTGCTTATCAACACTTCATGAACTTTCAGAATGAATTTTTATGGTCAGCTAGAAGAGTACAATTCCAAAGAGAACTCTGGTAACATTTCTAAAAGCCTTAAATACATTCAGATCATGTAAGCTGACCTGACACCTGGGGAGAGCACCACAGGACAGAATGGTCTGGATAATAGCACCAGATAATGGTACAGTATTTATATGGTGATCTTTCCATTCTCTTCCTACTATGCAGAGAGAGATTGTTCTCCCGTGGCTTCAATGATAGACTAACAGTGCCTCTGCAATCAAGTGCTTTTATTTAAACAGAGTCTCCTCTCCTAAGCTTTGCCGAACCTGTCTGAATTTCACTCTGCTGTAGAAAGCCAGTATAAAGATCACCTACCCTTCACTGCTCTTGAAATCCTTTGGCCTAAAGGAGTCTGCAATGGGTCATGCTTGAATCTCTATGTAAATCATGGAATCATAAAAGATCCTGATTTTGAAGGGACCTGTCTGGATCATTGAATCCAACTCCTGGCCCTACACAGGACAGCCCCAGACACCCCAGAATGTGCCTGAGAGCATTGTCCAAATGCTTCTTGAGCTCTGTCAGGCTTGATGCTGTGACCGCTGTCCTGGGAAGCCTGTTCCAGTGCCCAACCACCCTTTGGGTGAAGAACCTTTTCCTATTATCCAACCTAAACCTCCCCTGACACAACTGGATACAGTTCCCTTGGGTCCTGTCACTGGTCACCACAGAGCAGAAATCAGTGCCTGCCCCTTCACTTCCCTCCATGGGAGGGAACTGTGGACAGATATGAGGTCTCCCCTCTGTCTTCTCCATGCTGAGCAAACCAAGTGACATCAGCTGCTCCTTGTATGGCTTCCTCTCTAGTGAAGAGTCTAGATTTAATTTAGCTTTGAAAAGACTTAGTTTAGGTTCAAAAGAGCAGATGACCAAAAAAGGAAATGGCAAAGTACCTGCCAAGTGATACTCCAAAAATTTAGGTCTTCAAGCAAAGCACTTCCTTACCTTCAAGTATGCTCTTTAGTTTGAGTGATTCCAATCAATGCTAATTATACCTCAAACATGTTGCTGAACTACGGTCTTACTGCAGTACTCTGCTGCACATGCAGAGCTTTCTAGAGAGTGTCAGAATGAAATGACAGAAAGTGATGAAAATGAGAAAATTACCATTATTTGACTGTCTGCCAAAGTCACCTTAGCTACTCTGATGTGGTTTCTGTTTAAGTGAACTGACAGCTTCCGCTGTTTTCCTCATGAACTGCATTTTAGAGGTTTGTTACATGTCAGGTCACCACACTGATGATGGATGATACAACAACACTACACAGGGAGAAATGCCTTGATGTCTCTCAAGACCAGGTCAGCTGACCATGTAGCAGGCTGGTTGTGACAGTCTGTGAGTCTGCCAGTCCTACCAGGTAAGCCTTTCTGGGCTATCTTTTTAATATAAATGGCATAAACAACAAAATACTAGCCCAAAAAGCTATTGTCAGGTTGTAAAATATTCTAATGTAATGGATCAGGGTATGCAGTACATCAGCTTTATGCTGTTCTATCCCTACACAGGAGATGCAACTGACATAGTCAAAGTGACAAAACTGCAGCTGCGAGTGTTGTTAGTTGTGGATTGTAGGGATTTGAATCATCAGTTGATTCATCTTTTGGTCACTTTCCCTGATTTCCTCATTGGACCATGAGGAAGTTATCAAAGGCTCCTCTCCACAGATAGCTTTAGTCATTTAAGAAATAAGCATCCCTGGCACCTCATTACTTCTCCCATTCAGACGTTTCTGTGACCACAGTTGAATTGTCATAAAGTTACTGCAAAACAGATCACTTCTGTTTAAAGAGGAGAACAGCTAAAGCTACTGAATATACAATTGTCCCCTGAGCGTTACCCACCTGCCACTGGATACCACATGTTCATGGAAAAGAATCATAGAACAGTTTGGATTGGAAAAGACCTCCAACACCCTTGAGTCCAACCTGTGACTGATCACCACCTTGTCAACTAGACCAGAACCCAGAGTGTCACATCCAGGTGTTTCTTGAACACCTCCAAGGATGGTGACTCCATCACTTCTCTGGGCAGTTCATTCCAATGTTTAACCATCCTTTCCATCAAGAAATTTTTGCTGATGTTCAGCCTGAACATCCCCTGGAAGAGTTACGTCCTCTTGTCCTGTCACTTGTTACCTGGGAGAAGACGTATCACCCACCTGGCCACAGCCTCTTTTCAGATTGTTGTAGAGAATGATACGGTCTCACCTGAGCCTCCTTTTCTCCAGGATAAACAACCCCAGCTCCCTCAACTACTTCTCATAGGACTTGCAAAACCAAAGGTTTTTTTGTGCAATGTCATCCATATCTTCTCAAGATCTGTCCGTAAGGGAAACTATATTAAACGAGGGGTTCAGTGGCTGCAAAACTGAAGAGGTAGAAAGAAACACAGACTTCTTTGTCCAAAAGCAGTGCCTTGGTGCAGAAAGGTATTTAGAATCATAGAATGGTTTGGGTTGGAAGGAACTTTAAAATCCTCTAGTTCCAAAATTTCTAATTCTTCAAGTCAGTGGGGAAAAAAAGAACAACAAACCAAAACAAAACTTAAAGAAGGATATGAATCTTAGTTCTGTTCTTTGACTTTACACGGAGTTTTCATTGGGTGGAACCCTTCATCATGACTCAGAGCTCCCTGTGGTCAGTGCTGTAATTTGCAGTAAAGTTCCGTTTCCATCCTTTCCTTGCTTCCCCTTCCCATACATTTCCAGGAGCATGACAGATTCAGCAGTGCCCACACAGAGTGTGGCGCACACACACACACACACACACACACAAATACACACACACACACAGACACAAAATATTTCCTCTGCCTTAAGTTGCCCGTCAATTGTAGTAGCAGAAGAAGTATGGTTAGTTAGCTCTGGAGCAGTGAACAAAATGGAATGCATGGGATCTGGATAGCTTCACAATTAAATGGTATATGAAGAGCAGAAGTTTACATCTATGGATCTTTCCTAAAGACCTTTTTAGATAAATGATATCTATTTAGAGACATAGACGTTTTTTAAATATTTGCTTTCTTGTGCTTTTTAAAAAATTCCTAACAGCTAGGATGCTTATTCAGTGCCATGGTTTCTTGTACAGAAACCTAAAAATTGGAAAAAGTTCCAAAACAAATATTATTTGCTTCTTGACCCAAGCCTCAAATGGAGGTTTTTCTATAAATCCTGTTTTTTATAAAAGCGTACACAAACAAAAGGGTATGGTGTTCCAGGAGACTATTCACGTGGAATGTTAACACGTAGCAATAAACCTTAAAAAAAAGAAATATAAAAATACACTTTAAAGATCTTTTCAGTGAAATGTTACGAGGTTAAAGGCATCAGCTTATATACAAGCTATCCATTTTCTGCCACCTTTATCACAGAGCTTCTGATTTATTATTGAGGTTTTGTTACCTCATATGTCAAATGAGTTTAGGCTGTGACAAATGGAAAGATAATGCTAAATATAATTTTTCAAAAACTCAATTTATTCAAACATCATAAACAACTCTTATAGAGCTGCAAATGATATTAATGAGAGCTACATGGAAAGATTAAAGGATCTTTTTTTCTGCAGAAGGTTCTTTAGATTTCTCTTTACTTCAGTAACTGGAGATGCATTATTTCAATGCTAGGGGATCAGACCCACACTGAGCTTAAACTGGCACAGTACCACTAACCCCAGCCAAGATAAGCACATTTATTTATGCTTCTTGAGATTCTGGATAGTTACTGTTTATACATCAATTTCCAGGGACGGGATTTTATTTCCTTCCCATTCCTCTGATGCACAACATTGTGATGCTTACATAAGATGCCCAGAGTGTGATCTCTTATGAAGAAGATCTTTATTCCAGCTTTATTAATCTTTCTTAGGAATGTGTACCTGGAGAGAAGAAATGCTTTTCTTCAGTCACAGATACATAAGTCTTTGAAATTTAGTCTTTAGAGAAAACCCTTTTTATATTGTACAGAGTCATACTGTGAGTAACAAAGTCCATAAATAAAAGAGTGCCACAGAGCTCACAGGTTATCTATTTAACAACGACAACTTTGTTCTTCTTGCTAATTTAACACATTTCAGTATGCTAAGATTCTGTGATTTAATCATTCTTAACAATAGATTAAAACGATTCCCACTGAGATTTGAAAAGCAGGAGCAACCAGAACACAAGCCTAAATCAATGTGTGCCCTGCAAGAAGGCTGAAAATTAGAAAAGGTTGGATCCTTTATTTTATTGTGTGAAAATTAAATTAAAAGTGGTAGGAAGTCTCTAACTTCTACATGTTTTCTGGAATACATTTGCAAAATTAAGGTCTATTGACAGCAATGAGAATCTAGGCATTAAGTTAGATTAGATTATCCCTTATGGAAATTTTAAAATCAAAGAAAAATAAATCCTTGGATTTATTTTAACTGAGTAAGATGAGGTTCTTCATTAATTTTACTTAATGCTCTGGCTTCACTGCATGCTTCAGTTATATGATCATTAGGTTAATTTATCAATAAAATTAAATAATTGTAGAAAAAATCTAAATTCACTTAATAACCTTTCATCAACTTGTAAAATCTAATCTGAAAATATGTTTTTACTTCTGACTTAAACTTATAGAAGATGCTAAGCATTTATTTAATCAATTTACTAAAGCAACTCTTTTAATAGCTCTAAACACTTTTCTGGTTCTATCGCCAAAACATAGTTTCTCATGGAAATAAGTTAGGGAAAGGAAGAGCTGTTGGAGGGCTGTGATCACTTAGAGCTGACAGATGAAACAGAGAAGTTCCAAATCAGCAAAGGAGCGATTGCCAATCATAAAGCAGGTCAAGACAAGCAGAACTAAAAGCTCTGTAAGGCAGAAGGGAAATTTGTCAGTTCTCCCGTTTTCTCCATGAGAATTATTTAGCAGAACCCTGTTTGGCACTTGCTTTGTGGAGCAACATTTATTCCAGGAGGGCAACTGCAGCCTCCCTTCAGTCCTTGGATCCTGTATCAAAGACATGAATGAGTGGCTATTGCTTTGGACACAAGAAAAGGTACAGAATAATAAACATCAGACAAGTATTTGGTCAAAGGATGACCCTTCCTCCTGGTACTGCTGTTCTTGACATCAGGATGGGGAAGTTCTGCAGCCCAACACAAGGAATTCAGTGAATTGGGCAAGTACCAACTTTGAAGTTTTGGAGATGTGAAATAGGCTGAAATCCAATGCAAATTATTCAAACATATTTACAAATTATTTTTAAATACCAAAGAAAAGTTATTTTACTTTAAAAACTAAATTTACTTGGAATAACATAAGTGATTTAACCTTATTATCTTTTCAAAACTGAATTGTTCCATTTACAGATCTAGGGATATGAATGCAGATTGGAGAGGGAGGGAAAGCAGTGGGCAGGTAACTGTGGGGATGGTTCATTTCTACTGACACTATAGTTAGTAGGACATCAGTTGTGAAAAATTGGACCTGACACTATTGATGAAACATGAAATATGACAAAAAACTTCCTATATCTCTATCATTTATTTCATGGATTCATGCACTTTACAGGGCAGAGGGGGATAATTATAATCACATTGTCTGCCTGCTTCTATTACATAGGTCATACAACTTTCTTGATTTAACTTCTGTGGACAAACTGATATATAAATTGTTCTAATATTTTTAAATGTGAATTATTCCTAAACAGAATATGTCTATCTACAACTTCCGTATGCTGCAATTAATTATAAAGTTTCCTGCTATATTTGAGAATCCTCTCAATAATTTTTGTTTAATGATTTCCTATCAACTGTAATCAAATCACATTTAATAAGAAGGGGAATCAATGTGGAGTTTATGAATTCTGTTTTTTGTTATGGAATCTTTAATATGGACAAATTTTCCGTCACTATCAGGCTTTTCTACTTCTCTCTACAAATTTTGTGCCTCAGTTTTGAGGAGAAATTTTGAGATTAAATATCACAAAATTAAAACTATTTAATTAGGAAAACACTTTAAAGTGGACGAAAACTAACAGAGCAGAAACTAAAAATAATCCATCTATGCAAACTGTCAAATTAAGAACAAATCCACTAGTCTAAGGTGCCTGGTGCTGTCATCACTCGGTCAGTTTTAAGAAGCAATTCTTCAAATATTGAATTCTCACTGTGGAGATGTCCCATTCCCAGAACTTCCTTGACAGCACCATGTGGCTGATATAGATAGATAAACAAAATTGTCTCGTTGTTTAGACAACACTGGGGAAAAGCAACCAGTGATCTGCCCAGAAAGAAGAGTGAATGGTTGGCCAGATTGTTCCCAACTATCTGGAACTATCCAGAGAACCAGGAACAACATGAGAGGATGTGCAGGGGTGACCCAGGCCAGAGCAGTAGCAGAAGGACACAAGAGAATTTGGTTTGTTCAGGGAGCTCTGTGAGACACAGAACCCCCAAAGAACCTCATAGGAATGCCACTGTTCCATAGGATCCCAGAACAGCATGCTTGGCCAAACAGTGGGAAAGAAGAGAAAAGCAAGAAATCTCATCCTTGTGAGAGTCAATATGTGTAGGATGTGTTTGGCTTCGTGTTTGGGAATTGCTGCACCCACAACATCAGTGAACCCTTTAACAGCTCTGTGATCCTGCCATAACTCCATTGTCCTTGACTGGTTTTAATAGACAGAATTAAAGGCGGGATGCATCAAAAGTTTAAAGGTATGTTCAGGGCTTGCATTTCTATCCTGCAACTCTCCCAAATCACTCCCAAACATGAGCAAGAAGAGGCACAGTTCTGCTGTACTAAGTAAATCAGAAGGGAATGAGCAAAACTACGCCATGCACAAAGGACATGAACAACCAGGCAGCACACTTTAGAAGAGACATCTTGTGTTCAAAAGAGGTTCCAGTTACACTGCACCACTCCTTGGCAATTCTGAGAAAGGAGAGGGGAAAAGAACAGACAAAACTCCCTCTGATTTTTTTTTCCTAGAACTGATACTCTGTGTAGTAACTAAAGCAAGATGACTCTGCCCAAAAGCTCTGCAAGCCTGTTGGCAGCATATTTTGGTTATCTAAAAGCCAACACGTGTGGATTGCAGGGAAGGGTATAGCTAAGGTTGTCAGTGGTAATCCTGGAACCTCGTAGCTGAGCTGCCACATCTGGAAAGGGACGCCAGTGCTGTATCAGGCACTTAAGCAAGGACAGAGAGTTGGTGCCACATTCCACCACAAAGCAAAGAAAGCTTGAGAGCACAATAGTCAACTCTGCTGAACATCCAGCTGTGGAGAGCTAGGAGTGCTAGAGACAATATTTCCTTTGTTAAATTCATAATTTGAGCTTCTTGAATCCCTCACAGTCCTTTAATAAATTGTCTCCAATTTATCAATACAATTTTTGACCTCTGGATTTCAAAACAGAAGCAGCAGCCACCTGAGGAGAAGTAGCTCAATTCTTTTCTACTCAATATTCTCGTGTTTTTGTCTCACATTTGCCATCTTAATGTGGAATTGTATTGAGTGTTCATGCTTCGTGTGACTTCTTGCACCTTTTTAAAAGCATCTTCTCTTCAAGACATTTGTAGCTGCAAAATGTGGCTTCTATTCACTAGACCAAAATATGACTTGGCTTAGTTGCAAATTGTATATTTATGCTACACTTACAAAACCACCTACATATCCCTGCTGAATACTACCTTTTTTTGGGTGTTCCTTTATGTGTGTATGCATTTGCTATAAATTCAATCAATAACAGTTTTGTTTTCCTCCTAGTCATTGAAACAATATTAAATAGCAAAAGGTCAAGAACTGTTTCTTAAAGACCTCACAAGCATCAGTAAGAAAGGCAGTATTTAATCAGTATGAACTCTTCTATTGATTTTATATCACCTGGCTTCTTAATCAAAATATCATCCTGTAGCAAACCAAAACAGTTTACAGGAAAGGAAGTGGTAAATTGCACTATTGTTGTTATCAATGACATTTCCATTTAAAAGAAAATTTAACATCCATGTAGAACTCATGAACCCAAGCTGCCTGATGCTATTATCCATGTTGCATTATTTCGATAATTACAAATATTCTTACAGTATTTATTGTAAACTGCCAAACGATCTGGCTGCTGAACATTCAGGAGTTCACATACAAGCCTTAGCATGGCAATGATGTTCAATCATCATTAGCACTTTCAGGCAAACAAAAGACATCAGTCTGTCATCTGATAGTCACTCACCAGCATTACACTTTCCCCTGTCGGCCTTCAGTTATGCAGTGACTAACACAGGAAAAATTATTAAACTGAACATGGGAAAAAATAAAAAGGGGGATAATAAAACTATTACAGTTAATGCAACCAATTTTTTATGTATCTGCTAACTACGAAAAGGAAAACAACAGAGAAGAGAAAGTTCAAGGGGTATCCTATAGCTGTATATAAATACTTGAAGGGAGAGTGTGAAGAGGATGGAACCAGGCTTTATTTAGTGCTGCTCAGTGTCAAGACAAGAGTCAATGGGCACAAACTGAAACACAGGATGTTTTCTCTAAGCATCAGGAAACCTTTAGCCTGCAGATGACTGAGCACAGGCATGACTTGTCCAAAGAGGTTGTGAAGTC
The DNA here is from genome assembly GCA_013397935.1 of Dasyornis broadbenti. NCBI lineage: Eukaryota > Metazoa > Chordata > Aves > Passeriformes > Dasyornithidae > Dasyornis > Dasyornis broadbenti. The sequence continues at coordinate 263,020 of VZRN01002412.1, read as the reverse complement.
TCTCTCCTTAGAGACCAAAAATTCTCTGGACGCTTCTGGTGGGTTACTGGGTCTTGGTGGCCCAGCTTGAGCAGTGGGGTTGGACCTCTAGAGGTCCCTTTCAATCTCAAGCATTCTGTAATTTTGTGATGTCACTTAAAGGAGACAGCTGTTCCTCTCTTTCATCAGTGATGTCTCTTGCATCCTGGGAAAATGCCATCATTTCAAGGATTACATATTGTTTAAAATTTGGATCATGACAACAGAAATTCTAAGGCAAAATGAAATATGCCTTGGCACAGTTTATCCAGCCACACCAGAAGTGCCTCAGAGAGCACACTGAATTTCATAGTAAAGAGGAATGATACGTTATACTACAACAACCTTTGCACTATCAGATTTCTTTTTCCCAGCTCTTTCAAGGTATGTTCTCTTCCCTCTAGTAGGGTCAATTCTCATCTAACCACACTTCTATTTGGTAAAAAAACCCCTATTTTATCTATTTCATTTCAAACAAAATCACTTTTTTGTAAGATTGTTCACACATTTTTTTTATGCCTGAGGGGTCTTCCGTTGCTCAGCACAACTTATGCTTGGTGGGCAATTGATCAGCTTGGAAACATTTAAGAAACAGTCTTAAAAATTATGACATTAGAAGGAAAAAATATAAAAAAGAAGACACTAAATATGTTAATTCATAAATATTTCTATGATAAAGGCCGTATGAGGATTTAAGAGAGGTAAGGGAAGAGGAACGAGAAAAAATACACTGGGAAAGGGTAAGATCTGTCTCACAGTAATTGAGAAAGGTAGATAATGTGAAACGTTTGAGCCTATCAGCTTTTAAATGACTGCATGAAAATAGCACAGTCTAATGTTAACATCTCTATGTGTGAATTAAAATGAAAATTAATTTCTGTACAAATTAAAACTGCTGAAATTAACAACCATAGTATAGAAAATGTCAAGTAAATGCAAATGACAAGATTATGGCTCTAAGTAGGATCAAATTTTTTATTTGAAATATGCTCATCTGTATCTGATAATATAATTTTACTTAAGCAAAATTTAAAAAATTAAACTTACTAGATGTTTTATTCAATATGTATATATACAAATTTCTTCATATGGGGAATGATCAAGGAATCATGTCCATCATTTCTTTAAATTATATTCTTCAAAACTGAAAATATATTTTAGTGTTTTGTGTATGTTAGAGGCAAATCTCAGCTTAGCTCAGTTCATGAAGGTGAGGAAACTCCACCATCCACAAGCAAAGGTAATCGAAAGCTGTGAATTGTCATTAAGAGAGTTTCCAGATTCATTTCTGTACTTAGGAAAGGAGGGAGAGCAGCATGTGAGCTTCAGACACATCTCCCAAGGAATTAACTGAAGCAACATGATGTTGGCAGTCCATTTTTTGTCTTTTAGGTAGGCAAATATTCCTCACAGATATGCTGCATAGCTCACAGGGCCAGTTATCTCATAATTGAGCTAGGGACCAGCATCCCTGGAGGTTCTAGTCCAGTGTTCACCTTGGTAAGATCGGGAAGCTATGTGTTGTAGACGGAGAATCCCAGAACTACAAAATTATTTAGGTTGGGAAAGACCTCTGAGATTATTGGGTCCAACATTTTGCCAATCACCCCCTGTCAACCAGACCATGGCACTGAGCTCCACATCCGGTTGTTTCTTGGACACCTCCAGGGATGGTGACTCCACCACCTCTCTTGACAGTCCATTCCAATGCTTAAAAACCCCTTCTGGGAAGAAATTCTTTCTTATATCCAACCTGAACTTCCTCTGGTGCAGATTGAAGCCTGTCACTGAGAGCAGAGCCCAACCCCCACCCCCAGAGTTGTAGAGAGCGATAAGGTCTTCCCTGAGCCTCCTTTTCTCCAGGCTAAACACCCCCATCTCCCTCAGCTGCTCCACTTGAGACTCACCCTCTAGACCTTTTCCCAGTTCTGTTGCCCTTCTCTGGACACATCAGAGAAGAGAGGACGGAAATGGTGTAAAGCAAGTTTGCAAACCATTCCGTTTCAAAGCTAGTACTGCAAGCTGCTTAAGCTGTGATACTCAGATCTAAAGGACTGGTTGTCACTCAAATTTCACTTCTTAAAACTTGTTTTCATGTCAATGTTGAAATTCTAAAATTGTGTTTAGGATGAGCACTAGCATTCAGCAGCTGCAAGCTGTTAACATATGATCTCTTCCTGCTGTAAAAGCAGCAATCCTACAGAAGTGGTTACAAAATGCATAGACCAAATCATTTAAACAAAACATTCAATACATTCTCCAAACATTAGGGAGGGAAATATATTCAAGAAATGATAAGATTACTTCTATATATATTTTATTGCTAAAAATATTCCCCAAAGCACATTTTTAAATTGCTCACAAGTAGTTCTTTGAAAATATCCATTGCTGCAGGCATTGGTTAATTTTGATCAAATATCTCTTCAGTTACCCAGCAGGAGAATACAGAAAAAATGTGCCAGACTTTTCTTAGAGGTGGATATTGAAAAGAAGAAATTGAGCAATGGGCACAACTTGTGATGTAGGAAATTCTGATTAAACATAGGAATTTCTACACAGAGTAGTTCAACACTGTACCTTGAGTAAGCTGTGCAGTGACACTGGCTGGTAATGTCAGTAGGAAATACCCAGCTGTTACCTAGGTATAATGAAATAACTGGAAATGATGGAAAAGAGTGAAGCAGTGTTACTGTAGCATGGGAAAAATGGCAAGGAAAGAGAAGATTCTCTGAATGATGGGGTTGCAGAAGGAAGTATCATCAAAGAAAATAAAATAAAAGCAAACCTCGAACAAAAAGATGAAAGACACAGATGAAAAAGAAATTTTAGACTGCTGCAATCAAGTAAAAAATATAACAAATTAAGATAATTAGTCACACAGCCTACTGATTCAGACAGGAATTAGAATTCATCAAAACAACTACTGTGATTTGTTAAAGATGAGATCTCAGATCAAATGTGGTGTGGCCTGGTGAGCACTGAAATGGTAGGTATATTGGCTGTATCTTTGGGACGGAATAGAAAACTCTGCAATGCACAAATCCAGTTGTTTGCTCTGACTGGGATCTTGCTGTAGCTACACAACTTCTTGCAGGCTCTTCTTACATAAAGCTGATGTTATACACTACTCTGTTTACTTTTAATTTTACTTAAGATTAAACAAACAATGAAAATATCAATTATACATCCCATTTCAATGGACTTATCAAGCGAAAAGAAAAGTTGGTCTGAAGGTTTTCTCTGGCTCTTATGTATGACAATAAAGGCATCTGCCTGATTTAAGGAAATACAGATGTTTCCAAGTCTTCATTTGCAAATCCTTTTCAATAAAGGACTGTAAGGACCAAAGTCTTGCCCTGTTCTACTGTCAGTGGAATTCTTGACATTTTCTTTCAATAAGTAAAAGCCACTTCCTTATTCTGCAAAACAAGCTCCCTGTAACATTATTTCAAAAGATCTTTACATTTGGGCAAATGTGGAGTGCTGCAGAATTTGCATCAGTTATTGTGCAGACTTAGGCATGTTGGAAAATTACACTGCCACTTTCCTCGTTATGTCCTAAGTGATTTACTGTCAATACTACTCAGAAATAACCAGTAATAGTTGTCACACTGTAATTTAACTGTAAACAAAGCTAACTGAATATTTGCATAGTTGTTCTATTTCGTTTCCACATATTTTTTTTTAGCTGAGACGCCATTCCACTGTGTTAAAGATCTACTTCAGCATAAAATATTGCTGTATTTTCTTTTTCATGAATGGATGCCATGCTTCTGACAAGGTGAGGCTATTTTTCATTTCTGTAGTGACAAAACAAATAGACCTGTGGAAAACAGCTCAAGTATTCTGAGAATTTCTTGAAACAAATTTGCTATTAGAAGATTATGTTGATTCATAAGAATTTTATTCTGTTTAAGTTCTCCAATATCCTTCACATTTCTTTTATTTTCTATAAAAAGGTGATTGGAATTGGAACAGAGCTAATTCAAGGTTCATTTCTTCTATCACAAAGTCCCTACCGTAGCTGCTGAAAGCCTTAGCAATGTAAAGGAGTTCATAGCGTACTTGAGTGTCCTTAACCTTGTAACCAATTACCGTCTATTGTATGATGAAGAGCTTTTTTTCCCTACTTCTTTGTTTCTTGGGTTTTACTGACTCACAAAGCCACATGTCCACCAAAACACATTGTTCCTCTATGCAGATCCTGACCTTACTCTAAGCCTAAATCAACAGCTACTCAGCTTCTGAAGTCACACTAGGCCCAGAACTACTTTGCTGTTCTCCTGCTACATGAAAACTGGTTTTTTAATGAATCATTCATCCTTTCTTATCTGAATCTGTCTCTTTACTTCAGCTGAAGCCCTGAAGCTCTTTGTTGGAGCATCCTTTCTCCTACTGAAGTGCCTCCTTCTGTGAAACTTCTTTCTCCTACACAGATGGATGTGTCCTTTTCTAGCATGAAATGTAGGCCTACTTAAACACCCAGGCAGAAAAGATTCGTGACACAATATATTCCTTAGATCCACAGTTCATGCTAGAAGTGCTGTAAAAATTAGTTTTCAGTGTTGGCATAATGCAAGCAAAGTTATCTTCACTTGATCCAGCACTATCTTATCTATTATTCCTTCTCTTTTTAAGGTAAACTCTGGACTAAAGATTGTGAGAATGAACAGTAGTCGTCTGCTGCATTGAATTTCCCTTGAACTAGGACTCTCAGACACTTCTAATGCCCCATATTTTAAATGTCTTTCTCATTTGCTCTTCTGACTCTTGCATACCAGAAACAAAGGGACAAGAAATACATGATATGTATGGTGCACTCTGAGTTAAGTCTACACAATCTCACTGTTGTCATGGAATGAATAGAAAAAACATGCTTGCTGCTGAGGAGGATTTCTTGTAAGTATTTTTCCTTAGCTTCTGAAATCACAGGCCTTTGAAAAAGAGGTAGGGAAGGGGAGCAGGAACAAAATCCTCCTGTATTTCCCAGAACTGTAAGATCAGAGAGAAGTACAAGAAATATCAGCCCTGTGTTTTAGCTCTCTTCATTGGAAGATACACAAAAGTCATCAGGAAAATAAATCCAATGAGAAGGGATGTAAAAATGGCAAGTAAAGAATAACATACTATTTAGTATTAGACCACAATGAAAGGCAGAAGTACAGGACTATATGTCAAAAAGCTTCAGATCTGCTTGTAATTTTTTTATAACCTTTTGTGCTACTCTTTAAAGGAACAGATTTTCTTGTGATCTTTGCCTAGTATCCCACTAACGCAACTACTGCAAGATAAGTTAGGGTTTCAAGATCAATAGTTTCATGGATCTACTCTTCATTTAAAATAAAATTTTTAAAAACTAAAAAAATCATAGCTATCATCAATTATTTTTGTGTGCAGGTAAAGTTATTCTGCTATAACATCAAATGTATTAAAAAAGTTTTCTTCCTTTTCAGTCCCAAATTCATCAAATACATACTCTTTTGAAGAGTACATTTCTTTTTATTCTGACAGCTCATCTGTGGATTTAAAATAATACAGAAATAAAGCTTTCTTGCAGTTCAGAAATTCTCTCATCTCTGTTTGAAATTACGTAACTGCCTCAATCAAAAAACCCTCTAGAAAATATGTGCCAAGAGATTTGTGTGTTTGCAATTTTGGTGACTAGATCAAATGTGCCACTCTCTGTATGTTTCTTAAAGCTTCTTTCTTACAACAGAAGTCACAGCATTCACAGCCCTTTTTTAACTGTGAACTAAAAATGTAGCACCTCTCCAAACAACTCTGTAACCAATAACCCCCATACACTGAAAAAAACTAGTTTCAATTGGGCCAAATCACAGCTTTTTTTTTTGTTATATGCCACTTTTTTCTTTTTTCTTGTCTTTGTCTACATTCACCTTAATTCTTCTAAAACTTCTCTGATTGGTGCTGTGAGGACTAGAAAAAGCTAATGAAACTAAATTAACATTCACCTGATAAAAACTGAGATAAAATTACTATTTAGCCACTGTTGGGTCTTGCTGAAGGCAGTTCCTTCTTATTCAGAAAATCAGTCTACTGTTAAAGCAGTTATAATCCAGGAGGAACTTCTGATCCAAAGTTATTATTCAATATGCTTTAGGTCATGCTGCAAACTCCTTTATTATTCATGGCCACTGCCTTGCTTGCTTTAGGCTTGATTTGTGGCTGTGCTCCAAGCCCAGAAAAAGCATTCAAGAGTGGAGTGTGAGAGGAGACAGTGTATGAAGGCATCAGACAGGAGAGGAGAAGCTGCAGCTGATACAAGGCATACTCAAGAAAGAGAAATACACTTTCAGCAGAGGAGTTCAATGGAAGTGGCACCAGAGTGTGAACAAAGGCAGCCAGGAGAGTCTCCAAGGAGAGAGCCAGATCATCAGAAGTCTTATTTCAGCAATGGGAGGAGGAAATGAAAACCTGAAAATTCAGAAATTATAACAATGAAGCAGCCTTAGAATGTCTGTTTGATTTCTCTCAAACCTGCTGAGGTTTCTATATGGAAACCCCACTTATCTAAGTCCATCCAATCCTGTTCTCAGCTTTGTTAACTGCAACTTTGTGTCTGGATTAGAGCATTCCAGCAGGTCTTTGGGACAATATATTTAAACAGAAACTGGCAAAACAAAGTGCCAACACTGTCTAGTATTGTTAGTGTTTATATCCCTGTCCATCCTGTCGATCACAACCCTACACACCTTTGTATTGGAAAGTGTACCTAGATGTGACACAGTCACTATTTTAAATGTCAAGACTTCTGTATATCCTTACTAACACGAATGATTGCAAGTTCCTCAATGTTTCAAATCTACATTGTAGCAGCTGCTAAGGTTTTATTATTTATATTCCTGTTCATACTCAGTGCAGCCCATTGATGATTCTGTTACTGTTTCTTTTCTTCCACAGCAGTACAGAGGGTATTTAATGATCCAATGAAGAAAAACACCTAAGAATTACAGAGAATAATTATCTCACTGAAGAACAGTATGAATTCTCTAACAAGTCCTTCCTCCTCCACCTCACTCATCTCCTTGAAAAATATAATAACATCTTTTATTCACTTAGGCAGAGTAAAGCAAAGTGGAAAATCTTTACTGAAAGCATCTAGGTAACGTCTATTATTCTATGAGAATAAGGCTTGTGAAATAGGCACCAGATATATATACACACAAAGTACTCATCTTAACTGAAAGTAGGTCATGGCTAACATAAAAGTGAATGCTTCAAAATAATCATTTTAAGAGGGTGTGACAGCACAAGAAATTAAAAATATATCAACTCTGAGCAGTTATAAAAATCCACTTGTAACCAAATGTGTTTCAATAAACTGCCTGTACCTAATATTTTATTTAAAGGTTAGCGTTCTCAATATCTACTATAATTTATTTTTCCAAGAATAAAACAGTACTGCATATAGAACAGCTGGGGGGAGATGTGTTTATCATGTCTGTCAATAGATAACCTAAGTATTCAGCCTTTTCCTGTGCATAGACTGGAGGGGAGCTTTTCCTATTTCTACTTTCAAAAGCTTGTCTAAATCTATGTTCTTTTGCAAAGCATTATGGAATAAATATGATCAAGCATGTTTTCAGAACTATAATTTTAAAGAGGACGGTTGGTAATTTAAAGTCTGAAGGTACTACATCACTGAATAAACCGAGCAAAGAGCCAAACCAACATCTTACAAAAATGAGTCAATTGAGTCTCTCTGGGGTTTAATCCTGCATTTTAACTATTTCCAGGTTGGAGTTGTACCAGTGAATGTGCTCAGGTAGGCAGGCAGGCAGGCAGGCAATTGTATCCAGGGGTGCACCAGGCACAGCATGTCCAGGTGAGGCAAGGGAGGGGACTCTACCACTCTGCTCTCCACTGGGGCAGCCTCACCTCAAATCCTGGGGGCAATTTCGGATGCCACCATGAAAGAAAAATATAAAGCTGTTACAGCGCATCCAGAGGAGGGGCACGGAGCTGGAGAAATGTCTAGTGGGAAGCCATACAAAGAACAGCTGAGGGAGCTGCAGCTGTCCAGCCTGGAGAAGAGGAGACTGAGGGGAGATCTCACTGGGGTCAGCAGCTTCCTCACAAGGGGAAGAGGAGGGGCAGGCACCGATCGCTGGTCTGTGGTGACCAGTGACAGGACCCAAGGAAATGGCCTAAATTGTGTCATGGGAGGTTTAGGCTGGACAGTAGGAAAAAGTTCTTCACCCAAAGGGTGGTCAGGCACTGGAACAGGCTCCCCAGGGCAGTGGTCACAGCACCAAACCTGACAAAGTTCAGGAAGCATTTGGACAATGTTGTCAGGCACATGGTGGGATTCTTGGGGCTGTCTTGTGTGGGGCGAGGAGTTGGACTGTGATGATCCTGATGGGTCCCTTCCACCTCAAGATATTCTATGATTCCATAGCTCTATGATTCTATGAATGATAAAGCAACAGTTTTACGTTTTAATATTGAACATTCCCAAAAGAAATTACCAGAATTACAATAAGCACATAAGCAAATATTTTTTTAAAAATAAAATAATCTCCAAATTAGGCAACAAAGTTCCTCATTTTTCATTTAGGTATTTCCTTCCTGTTTCCATATGTTCAGGAAAATTTTGTTAATAGAAACATATGCCATAGAAAGAATTGGCTGGGCAATTACTGAGAACAAGCAGAAGTCAGTCAAAGGCTTACCCTATGTTCACAAAAATCTCAAGAGTGCATGAATATTGTGTTGAAACTTATTTTTTATGCCTGATTAATGAGCACTTCTAGAGTTTCTTCATTTTATAGTTTTCACAGAGAAATATCATAATTGACAAACCCTTAGAAGCTTTAGGAAACTACATCCAGTATGTTTGTTATAGCTTCTCTTAACCATGACTGTGATATAATTCACTATTATCTTGTTGACAAGGCTATGATTCATTTCACACATCATTGTTCATTAAAATAATATGTACCTGTGCTCTAGTTTTGTACCACTTCAAAGCTCAACTACCAACAAAGTCATGGTCAATTACTTTAACTGGATGAATAACAGCTGGAAAACTACATAGGTTTCTCGCCTTCCCATATTTTGTGTTTACATGAAATTAGAACCTCATAAATCAGTTACAATACAGTGAATTAGTTGTAGTTCTCCCTTCTTTTCATTTAGTGGAAGAAGACGTCATTTTCTCTTAACTTAGACACAAAAAACCTCTCTCAAATAATTAATATCTTTGTGTAGGCTGGTAAATGCTGAAGAAACTCAGAATTAAATCTCATAATGAGATTTCAAGTAAGTACATATTTCTCTGGGACTTGCAGAACTGAACTGAAGATCCTTTACTGTGTCAAGCCTACACTCACCACACTGATCCCTCATGCTCATGTTGTTGCCTTTTTCCTACACAGGTATAGTCTTTTTACCAGTAAAAAATATATAAAATACATTAAAATTGAAAAAAAACCCCAAATTTCTTATTCCTTACAGATATAGTCTTATGAAATATTGACCAGAAAATAATCATTTGTCACTCATCTTTCTTTGTGTCATTTGGTTAACTTGAATGTTTCAAATAGAATGAGTGTAATGGTTTTTTAGTATGCACAGGTGGTGTTAGTGTTAATTTGCCACATATTTCAGAGCAAGTTTACTTCTGCAATTGGGAATGGTTGTACATGCAAACAAATACTGTACTCAAGGGGGACCTTAGGGTCCAAGACATCTGCTGAGCAACAGATACACATAAACACTGATCAGTTAACAGAATCTTAAGTCACACAAAGGGCAACAAATGATCCAGAAAGTAAAAAACCTGGTTAACAAAACAACTTGAGGCAAACTCATACTTGCTCTTAAATTCAGCAATGTACTTCCTATGGAGAATATTTCGCCAGGACGAAACACATTTCTTTAAAAAAATGTACTATAGTTATCTGTGATCTTATCTTATGACTCCTTAGACAGCTTCTCCTGCAAAAATTGTAATTTTTATAATAAATTTCAGAAGGACTTTATTTGACAGAGAAGGTTAACAGAGGGGTCCACTTTATACAAGTGGAAAAAATAAGTTATCTATTCTTTTTCAAGCCCTGTCATTCCTAGTCCACTTTTTCTACTCTTCTAAATATAACAGTGTTCAAAAGATACGTTCATATGTTCAAGAGGTTCATTCAAATTAATGTTCATTTAAAATCTTACATCCATATATGAAAACTAAGCTTAGTTTATGGGTTGCTGGCACAGACTAATACAAATATAGAAAACAAAACCAAAACCAAACATACAAAAAAACTCAGCCGAAAAATAACAGCCATGGTGGTCAAGTTGAACATAAAATATGCCGAAGTAGCTTTCACATTATTTTAGAGAAGGGGACACAATCTTTTTTTGTAAACTCTTTACTAGTAACAATGCCTAGGGTTTTTTTCCACCTTTGTTTTAGCAGACCAGGTTCTGAAGGGATTTCAATATTCTCTGTTAAGTCACATTACCTATGCATAGAAATCATTACAAACCCAGATTCCTCAGAAGACCTTGTGCTTTAATTTTTCAGCTAGTGCCTAGAGCAAGACAGCAGAGACAAGCCAAGCATTTAAAAGGCTGATTGTTTTGGGCTTTTTTTTTTTTTTTTTTTACCATACTGATGATTAAAGTTAAATGAAAACAGGGAAAAATAGGTCAAAAATACCATCTCAGAAACTTTGATTAGAATTGTGTTCTGAGTTACTTCAAAATTAAAATACTTGATGTTATACCACAACAGAGGTTGGGCAATTTGAATGTCTGTTTTTCATGAGCAATTTTTCTAGAACACAGGCAGTATCATAACATGCCTTATTATGTCACATTAAAGAGAGTAGGTTTAATTAGATATTAGGAAGAAATGCTTTACTTTGAGGGTAGTGAAGCTCTGGCACAGATCTCCCAAAGAAGCTGTGGCTGCCACATCCCTGGAAGTGTTCAAGGCCAGGTTGGATGGAGCTCTGAGCGACCTGGTCTAGTGGAATGTGTCCCTGCCCACATCAGGGAGATTGGAACGAGATGACTTTTAAGGTCTGTTTCAATCCAGGCCATTCTATATTTCTGATTTGTCAAAGAAGAGAACAAACTGTCCCCTTATAAACTAAATAATATGGCTATATGTCTTGGACCCTAGGAAAGAACACTGCTATCCTATAAATATTCTCCATTAATCATGCTGGCCAGAATGGTAATTAAAGCTGAACAATTATTGAAATGAAAGATGTTTAGGTATGAGTCTGGGTTGTAGAAAACCTCTGATATTCCTCATACAGATTTCATGGAAATGCACAATGTTCTTCAGATGCAACTGAGGTGTGCCTGAATAAGGATTGGAGGGCTAGAATGAGAGTGAAGAGAAGCATCACCTTAATAAATTTTTTTTTTTTTTTGTGAGGGGTCACAAGACAAGACTCACTAAGGAAGGATCAGGATTCAAAAATGTCAAATTTAATGAAGGGAATGCTATTTACTTATTTGTCAGACTTGTTAAAAATTGTATCAAATATTGATTTGTATGCACGGTTGAGAAGACCTGAATTTAAAGTAGTAATTTAGAGTAAAATTATTGCATTTCTCATCATCTGTGCTTGCAGGCTGGCAATGACAGTTTGAGGGTGACTGCACAAGCTTTTGAGACTGGGAGCTTTGGAAAATGTGACACAAAGGTTATTAAAGCCATCACTTCACTTACGTCTTCCCATACCTTCCCCACACCTCTGTTAGCCATGACCTATTACAGGATTTGGTGAGGAAGTCTAACAGTAGCAGAAAAGGAAGAGATGCAAAATGAAAATCTAAACCTTAGATAGATAGAAATGGTTGTCTAACTGTATCACTGTCTCTTAAACAAATGTCCAGATAGTTTTTCTCTGATTGTCTCCAGGAGAGCTCTTCAGCCAAATGTCCCAACCATAGTCAGTTATTAGCAGAAATTATGAGCATAGTCACTGTTTCATTGCACTTATGTATGTCCAGCATATCAACAAAACCTGAAAAAGCTTTTAAAAAGGCATGTCTTTTAGGTTGTATCCAACTCAGAAACAGAGAATGAGTAATAGTCATAAAATGTCTTCCTAAAAATAAGCTAAAAGCCTGAAGCAACAGTGTAACAAGAAATGTTCTTACAGTAGCATGGGTTTCTGGGGGAGGAAGTAAAGATTTTTAATATTTCAAGATGATTCCTCAAGGGAAACACCTCATACTTCTGTGATCTCCAGGGCAAAGTACAAAAAATGAGCTTATAGGAGAAAAATAAAAATAAAAATAAAATTAAGGTTGGTTTGTCAGTGCCAAAAAAGCAGATGATGGGTGTTTATATACTTAGTCTAAAGAGACCTTAAATCTTGGATAATGCATCTGGCAACTTATAGATGAATTTAAAGCTTAATTTAAAGATTTGATTGGCTTGCTGGCTTCAGACAAAAAAACTAAATTCTCCCATGCCCATAGAAGCTACCGGGTCCAAGCAAGAACAACTTGTCAGGTATGGCTATCATTATTTCAGGTCCTGCCCTCTCACATAAAATACACTAAGAAAATCCAACTTTGGCAATGGTCAGGATGTAAGAGGGATAAGACTTTCAGACAGCTTGACTGACAGTATCTCCTGCGGTGCTACAGGGAAGTGGTGGGCTCCTGCAGAGAGTCTCACAGGCTTTTTCTGCTCCTCAGTGTCATTTCTCACACACCCAAATCATAGCTGTCACTGCTACCTTGTCTGCTGTTCTTCACTTGGTACCAAGCTCCACATCTTTTACTTTGTCTCTGCCATGAAAGCTGATGGATAATCCCCCATCTCACATCTGCTGTGAGGAGGCTCACTTGTGTTACTTGAGGGGAGATAACGAGTGACACAGCTGTGTCATGAGGAAAAAGGGCAGTGGAAGGGGATCCTTGCTGAATGAACAGCCAAAGAGCAAAACAGCTTCTAGTCCCATGCATTATAATAGAAGAAAAAGTAGTATTTCTGTACTTAGAAAATTACCAGTTTTAGCTTAACAACAATTTATGAACAAAACTAAGGTAAAGCACTTGCAATATTACAAATATGACTGCATGTTCTTACAACACTGTGGAGAGCGAATGTAATTCCCAAAGTCATTATTTTATAGAATTCCTAAATAATAGAAGAGACCTTAAAGATTATCTTGTTCCAACCCTTCTGTCATGAACAGGTACACCTTCCACAAGACCAGGTTGCCCAGGGCTCCATCCAACCTGGCCTTGAACACTTCCAGGGATGGGGCAGCCACGGCTTCTCTGAGCAAATTGTTCCAGTGTTTCACCACCCTTACAGTAAAGAATTTCCTCCCGCTATCTCATCTAAACCTACTGTCTCTCAGTTTGAAGCCATTTCCCCTTGTCCTGTCACTCCAGGCCCTCGTAAAAAGTCTCTCTCAATCTTTCTTGTCAGCTCCCTTCAGGTACTGAAAGGCCACAATTAGGTCACCCCAAAGCCTTCTCTTTTCCAGCCTGAACAATCCCAGTTCTCCCAGCCTTTCCTCACAGCAGAGCTGCTCCATCCTCTGATCACCTCGGTGCCTCCTCTGGCCTGGCTCCAACAGCTCCCTGTCCTTGCTGTGCTGGGAGCCCAGAGCTGATGCAGCACTGCAGCTGGGGTCTCAGCAGAGTGGGGCAGAGGGGCAGAATCCCCTCCCTGCCCTGCTGCCCACGGGGCTTTGGGTGCAGCCCAGCACACGGGGGAGGTCCACCCTCTCACCCACCAGCACACCCAAGTCCTTCTCCCCGGGCTACTCTGGATCTGTTCGTCCCCAGCCTGGACTGATCCCAGGAGTTGCCCTGATCCAAGTGCAGCATCTTGGACCTGGTCTGTTAAACCTCATGAGATTCTCATGGGCCTCTACTCGAGCTTGTCCAGGTCCCTCTGGATTGCCCTGTCTGTCACATGTGTCACCCACACCTCTCAGCTTGGTGTCATCTGCAAATTGGCCGAGGGTGCACTTGAGCCCTTTGTCTGTGTCATTAAGGAAGATATTAAATAGCACTGGTCCCAAAACAGACCCCAGAGGGACACCACTGGTCACTGATGTCCATTGGGACTCTGAGCTGTTGACTGCAACCCTCTGGATGTGACTGTCCAACCAATTTCATATCTATCTGACAGTCCACCCATCTAATCCATGTCTCTGCAATTTAAGAGAAGGATGCTGTCAGAGACTGAGTCAAAGGGACTGAACAGAAGTTCAGACAAATGGCATCTGTAACCCTTCCCTTGTCCCTGACAGAGTCACTCCAGAATGCCATTGCATGGTCAGGCAGGATTTGACCCTGGTGAATCAAATTAGAATAGAAACCATTAAATGCTAGGAAAAATAACCCTGTTCATGTTATTTTGCAAATGCTAATTCTTAGAAAGAGGATTATAAACCATCCTAACCATAAAAGGAGTTTTGAGATGGCTTAGGCAAGTGTCTTGAATTACCTCCCTGTCCTTGTTATATCTCTATGCTTTGCTTAGGTTGCTGACAATGAGTCACCAGCGTGTGTTTGTAGTAATAAGGTGACAGATATAATGTTTTCCTGAGATATCCTATATATGAAATATATTAACTTGCAGGAATGAGTTAGCTGACCCAGAGACCTTGGGCAGCAATGTGCACAACCAAGACTAAGAGCCAGCCAGTCCCTAAGAACAAAAAAAAAATATCTCACTCCCCATTTATATTTATTAGTGTTAAACGAACCACAATTTTGAAGTCTAAATAAACAAATCCAAGCTTTGAAATTTATTTTTCACACTTTTCTAATCTCATATTAATCTTACTATGAGTATTCAGTAAGCCTGTTCTAAACAGCAATATTTCTTTTCTTGTTTGCCTTGCAAAGAAACATGATATATAATATATTTTGATGAAAACACATTTTTTCATAAAAATTATGAAACTGCACAGAAAAAAAATCCTGCAATACTCAGCAGGTATCTCAAGAGTGAAAATGAGAGTCTACATGGAGAGCAGAAGCAGTGTCGGACAGAGGATTTGTCTTGGTTTGAAAGACAGGTGTCTGCTAAAGAAGGTGGGAACCTTCCTTAGAATAGAGAATATGACCACCCCTTCCCTCCGAATTGTGATAACTTTGAAATCAAGAGCTCTTAGGTAAAGATATGGGAAAATGAATATCAGTTCTTTACTAGTATCTATAACAAGGCAAACAAGGAACAACAAGAGTAGCAACAACAAACAAAACCAGAAAAACTCGGTGGCAGCTTTCTCTGGGCTGCCAGGCACCCTCCCCTTTGGTGCAGTTCCAGTCACGGCCGGCAGGGGGCACTGTTGGGCTCCCAGCAGGGCAGGGGAGGTGAGGCTGCAGGGGGTGCTGTGGCACGAGCTCAGCTCCTCATGTGGATAATGGTGGACGGGCTGGATGCAGGACACGCTGTAGCAGGAAAACCCAGAGCAGCAAGCTGGACGGCAGGCTCGAATCACCCGGCCTAGCAAGCAAAAGGTGGCAGAAACTCTGCAGTGGTGGCAGAAGCTGCAGTGCGTCCTGGCAGGTGGGGGAGTGAGGGTCAGCGTCAGCTGGGCTCCCCCATAGCAGCTGCCATATGCAGCCGGGGAGACACGCACTCCATGTGTGGAGGAAGAGGGTCAGGATCTCGAGCTTTCTCAAACGAAAGCTCACCTCGCAAGGAAGAAAAAAAGCGGAGCGGAGATGGGCTCCCGCAGTCCCAGCAAAAGGGAGATGGTCCCCTCCGATGCCCTGAGAGCAAGTGACACTACCAGTGGCCAGGTGCTTTTTTCCCTCCCCTCACCACATCCGGCCACATCCTTTGTCTCTTAAGCACTCAGTCGTTAAGGTTCGCTAGCAACAGAATGGAAAAACTCCCCAAGCTCCAACAGGATTTCTGTAAGACACTCAATATGAGGGCAGCAACAAGTGTTGAGGTTCTGCAGTAACACCTAGTGACAGAGATAAGCTTCAGGACATTACTGATAATGTTTAGTCGCTTTTTGTACCTCAGTTTACAAAATGTTTAATCAAATGTTTTCTCTGAAAGAATAAACTGGACCTACTTTTTCTTTTAAAAGTCAAATAATTATCCTTGTCCTAGGGTTATTTGAGAAAGGTTAGTGATGCTGTTCCTACAAGAGAAATGGATGATGCGTTATAATGGCTATAAACAAAAATAGGATTCAGAACTGCAGTGTATGCTTTCCGCCAAGTTGCAGGAGCTGGTTCAAAGACAGATGCCACAACACTGGAAAGAAATCTCCTTTGGCAGGCACAAGATTTTTGGCAAGCATCACAAGAGGTGTGAAGACAGTTTGTTACTCAGAATATTCATGCAAATTATAGAAACCAACTTAAAACGTTGAGAAAATTTGGGTTCCTTAATCTTCGAAAGAGAATGGTGAGGCAAACATTGCCCAAATACTTTAAAATCTAGTGAAAAAGGGAAAAGAATAATCTATTTATCCAAATCTGAGGATGATAGGACAAGAAGTTCTGGCTGTGAAACTATCAAGAGGGGTTTAGGTTGAATATGACTTTGAAAGGAAAAGTTTCAAACTGATGATACCAAGGGTGTCCATTACAGGTGCAAGGTAGACTCTTCATTGGTGAGAGACAGTCAAAACAAAATGAATGACAGAGCTGCAGATCATGCTGCCATGTCAAGTATTCTTGCAATCACTGAATCATTACAGCTGGAAAAGATCTCCAAGGTCATTGAGTCCAACCGCTGACTGATCACCTCGTCAACCAAATCATGGCACTGAGTGCAATCCAGTGGTTTCTTGAACACCTCCAGGGAAGGTCAGTCCACCACCTCCCTGGGCAGCCTCATTCCAATGCTTGACAATCCTTTCAATAGAGAAATACTGCATAATCATAAGATTTTATGGGCATTTTGTTTGCACATGCAATAAAATTTTAATCACTCTTTCCATTGTAAGCTGTATTTTCCTTTTTCTTTTTACAAAGCTCAAGTTTTATGGAACAAAGTTTCTTGAACTGCAATACCATTATATTGCATTATTATTTGAAGATGACAACTAGATTATGTCAGTTAATGACGATCATTGTAAAAGATAATAGTAGATAGAGCATATTTGACTGCTGTCCCAAATCCAAAGAGTTTACAACATAATAAGGAATTTCAAAGTTTACAATTAAAGCACAAAAATATAAAAAGGAAATAGAAAGTAAATTGAAACGAAATTCTGCTGTGATACTTCCACAGAATGGCAATTAATATGTATAATAGTGCTGATTTGGCTATAAAAACAATTGCTTTTTTCTTTTTCTTCATATTGATACCAAGCTTTTATGCTCTTGAAAACAGCAGAGGTTTAACAACGAACTTCAATGAGCATGTTTCTTACCATGTTCTGGACTGAGACTTTAGTATCAATTTTAAGCTACATGCCTTAATTCTGCCAATGCTTCTGTATGTGTTACCATTTTCATCAGTGAAGTAATAATATTAACATCAGAAGTCTTCACCTAGAAACACCTGTCTTAAAAAACAACAGTGTAAACCACTGAAGCTTCAAGGAACTTATTTTGCCGAAAAAATAATTACTACCCACTGTTTCAAAGCAGTTATGAAATTGCATTTAAAGGATAAAATCTGCAAATATCATAGTGCCTCAAAACGTATGCAGCAGAAAATGTCCAGTATCACTGCTGGGATGATACAGCAATAAAATTACAGTGATACTTTTCTTCATGGTTTTCACAACTTATATCACTTTTTAATGCTTCCCCAATTTCTAGGGGAAAAAAATTAAGCCCGTGTTAAATATATCATATCCCCTGTTTTGGTCATTGTGAGTCAGGTAAGATACAGAAATAACATACTAAACAGCAAAAGTTCTTGTGTGATTGTACCTACACTGAATTCATTTCAATTAATGACTCACCTCCATCGTGCTAAGAATCCATGTGACTGTCAGCAGAAACATAGCTAAATTAGACCAAACTTGTCTCTGACAGTAGGCAGAGGGAACAAATTCCTGATTATCAGGCTTTGCAGGAACTTGATCCCGGCTGTGACTGCACAGAGGTATACAGCAGGAGGGTAATGAAGAAGATGTGGATTCAAACACTCTCTCGAGCACAGGAGGAGAGGTAGAAGGCTGCGTATTTATAATATTGTTGGTAAATATATTTTCAATTTTGCTAGAATATTCTGCACCTCTTCTGCCAAATTCTGCTTATAAATTATTTTTTACAACTAATATGTCAGGATATTAAATTTTTTATATATTTAATAAAACTGCATTGATCCTATACAGAAGAAATCTGTCACAACTTAAGCTTTTCTGGTGACTAATGAACAATCATGAGCCAAGGCATTTATTATAGAAAAGCATACAACCCTACTTTTAAGACTAGTAGTGACCATCATGTCTATACAAACTCTTCCAGTTGTTTCTTATCTTCATGGTTAATAACATATGTCCTTTTCCCAGTCTTAATGTATATAGGTTTGAGTTTTAGTCACTGAACTTCTTTGTACTTCTTTAATCTAGCTAATTCAAGCATCCTGTTCCATTAGAAATCTTCTAAATTACTGATGAGTCTACTAAATTACCTTTTTAACCTTCTTTTGGATAAACTAGCAGAACAGTAAATGTTAAGAACACATGTAGGCAGGCCAGATGGCTTAAGGGAGATATAACTCCACCTTCATATCTCTCATTAGATCTACTCTGTATAATGTAAATTTTCTAATCAGATGAAGTGGTCCAGAATTGCATAGTTCTCCCATTCAGACATTACCTAAATGCATGCAGCTCAGAATAATTTAATGTATCTAATGCATTTCATCTAAAATGCTGTATAACTTTAGTAATTTTTTTTTTTCATTATCTCTGAAGCTCTGTTGTCTTCAAAGATTTTTAAATTAAACCAACTTAAGATTATCTCATTTAGTGTCATTTCATCTATAATGGTATCTGGAAATCAACTTCATCCTTGATTGATGACCAGTAGGCTACCATGGGAAGTCAAAGTAAAATCAGTGGTGCAATTATAATAGAGATGCGTTTTTTTAACTGTATGTTGTAATTCTGGAATGTGCTCCATTGTGCTTTTGACAATTTGATATCCAAATTCCTGTATGACCATTTCTTAAAACACATCCTTGCCTCATTTTGTGTTTTCACTGATTCAACAGTTCTCCAGAAGGAGAAGGCCTTGTTAGTAAACAACATGAAGTAAAAAATACTGCTGAACTGGATAGGGATGTGCATCTAATCCTTAGGAAACAGTGACTTGCATTTTCCTCAGTCTCCATGGTCAGTTTTCTTGGTTCTATGGGAGGTACAAACTTTCTGAGAAACAAAGAGGGTTTATTTACCCAGAACCACCTGGAAATTGCAACCCTGGCGAACCCAAGTGCACAGGTGTCGTGGTTTAGCTGGGCCCAGGTTTTTCTAGTGGGGGGGGCCACAAAGATGGCTCCTCTGTGAAGCTTCTTGAAGCCTTCACCATATCCAGCTCTGAGGTGATGGACATGCTGCTGGCCAAGCCTGGGCCAATTAGAGATGTTGGTTACGCCTCTGTGAAAAACATATTTAAGAAGAAATCAAAACAATGGGTGCACGCACTTTTCCTTAGCCAGAGGAGGAGGAGTAGGTGAGAGTATGTGAGGGAAAACAGCATGGAGAGACCAAGGTCAGTGGAGAAGGAGGGGGAGGGGGAGCTCCAGGCGCCGGAGCTCTGCAGCCTCTGTAGGCCGTGGTGAGACCCATGGTGAAGCAGGGGGTGCCCCTGCAGCCCATGGGGGCCCACGGGAAATGCTGAGATCCACTTGCCCATGCCGAAGCGAGTGGATACCCTGAAAGTGGCCGTGGTCCAGAGGGAGTCCTAGTGGAGAAAC